>OX393556.1:55087605-55592468 GCA_947650365.1 Chamaelirium japonicum | reverse complement strand
ACACTAGATCGCGTGTTAGGATACAAGTCTTTTTATATTTTACGACTATTCCTATGTTTATTTAAATGCTATTTGGTATTTGATATTTAAATGCTATTTAGTATTTGATACAAGTCTATTTTATATATTATAATTTTTTTTATTCCGTGCATTGCACGGGTTCTTTACTAGTATATATATATGGGGAGAGATACTCTTACTCATGGCCTCTTACTCATATAGTTACATATGATCCGGGCCGTCCATTAGATCCTGACATACGGTTCGGATTAGATGGGGAGTTAAAGCAATGGTGCCCGCATTAATTGCTCATACTAAAAGCCCTTATTAAAAGCCCGTATTAAAAGCCCACATTTAATGCAGACACCATTGTTTTAACTCCTCATCTAATCCGAACCGTACGTCGGGATCTAATGGACGGCCCGGATCATAGATAACTATATAAGTAAGAGGCCATGAGTAAGAGTATCCCTCCCATATATATATATATATATATATATATATATATATATATATATATATATATATATATATATATATATATATATATATATATATATATATAGGGGAGGGATACTCTTACAAGTGAAGTCCTACAAGCATTGTTTACTAATGATCCCAGCCATCAGATCGGATCTGATGGATGGCTGGGATCAATTCCCTATCCATCACTATCTCTCTCTCTCTCTCTCTCTCTCTCCCAAGTAAAACCCAGCCCGACCCCCCTCCCCCTCCGGCTCCGGTGGCCCCTTCCGACCCCGCCCTTCCCCTCCGACGCCGACCCTGACCCCGATCTCCGGCGCCGACCCCGACCCCGATCCCCTCCGGCGTCGACCCCGACCCCCCCTGCCGGCTCCCTCCCGTCCGTCGAGCTCCGGCCCCGACCCCGTACACTAGATCGCGTGTTGATCGGGCTGTCGGAGGGGATCGGGCTGCCGGAGGGGGGGTCGGGGGGCTGCCGGAGCCTGAGCTGGAGGGGAAGGGTTTGGGGTCAGTGGGGATGGGGGTCGGGGGTGCTGCATTTGAGAGAGAGCGAGAGAGAGAGAGAGGGAGAGAGGGGGGAGGGTTAATCGGATCCGTCCGTTTCGGAACGGACAGCCTGGATCATTAGTAACCTCCACTTGTAAGACTTCACTTGTAAGAGTATCCCTCCCCATATATATATATATATATATATATATATATATATATATATATATATATATATATATATATATATAGGGGAGGGATACTCTTACTCATGGCCTCTTACTCATATAGTTACCTATGATCCGGGCCGTCCATTAGATCCCGACGTATGGTTCAGATTAGATGTGGAGTTAAAGCAATGGTGTCCGCATTAAATGCCCGTATTAAAAAGCCTGTATTAAAAGCCTGCATTTAATGCAGACACTATTGCTTTAACACCCTATATAATTCGAACCGTACGTCGAGATCTAATCGACGGCCTGGATCATAGGTAACTATATGAGTAAGAGGCCATGAGTAAGAGTATCCCTCCCCATATATATATATATATATATATATATATATATATATATATATATATATATATATATATATATATATATATATATATATATATATATATATATATATATATATATATATATATATATATATAAAACGGGAGGTGAGCTGCCAGCCTATTTTTTATTTGAGCTGTCAATATTAACCGTTTTGATCGTCAAAGAGTAAAGGGCTGTGATGTGCTGTATTACAGCTGTTTGCTATATTACAGCTGTAATACAGCTGTGTTACCCGACCTCCAGCCCACCGACGGACCACCCGGACCTCCCTGACCTCACACCCGACGCCGGCAAACCCCGATCGGAGGCCTCCGGCAGCCCCTTCCTCTCGCGACCACCGGCGAGGTCCGGCGACGCCGATCCAGCCCCAACCTCCCCCTTCCTCCTCTGACCTCCTCCTTCCTCGCCGGCAGCCACCTTCGACGCCTGCCGGAGTGGAGCCTGGTCAGGGAGGAGTGCGACGCCGGAGGGGGAGGAGGAAGGGGCTGCCGGAGTGGAGCCTGGTCAGGGAGGACCGAGACGCCAGAGGGGGAGGAGAAGGTGGTTGCCGGCGCCGGGAGTGGAGGTCGGGGAGGTGGCCGGCCTGCTCACGGGTGAGAGATAGAGAGAGAGAGAGAGAGATAATGTAAAAAAATTAAAAATAAATACAGCTGTGTTACATCTGTTTTTTTAAAAAAAAAATTGGATGGTTGATCAATCCAATCGAACGGCTACCGGCTGACAGCCCATTTGAGCAAATGGGCTGTCAGCTCATACCCCGTTTTATATATATATATATATATATATATATATATATATATATATATATATATATATATATATATATATAGGGGAGGGATACTCTTACTCATATAGTTACCTATGATCCGGGCCGTCCATTAGATCCCGATGTACGGTTCGGATTAGATGGGGAGTTAAAGCAATGGTGTCCGCATTAAATGCCCGTATTAAAAGCCCGCATTTAATGCGGACACCATTGCTTTAACTTCCTATTTAATCCGAACCGTACGTCGGGATCTAATGGACGATCCGGATCATAGGTAACTATATGAGTAAGAGGCCATGAGTAAGAGTATCCCTCCCCATATATATATATATATATATATATATATATATATATATATATATATATATATATATATATATATATATATATATATATATATATATATATATATTATATATATATATATATGGGTCAGGATCGGATGACCCAGTAAATAACCCAGCACTCTTTGAGGCATCTAGAGGTTTTAGAATGGGCTGATTTTTTGTAGACATGTTGTCTATGATATGTTGATCATCCTCACAAAAAATCAGCCCATTCTAAAACCTCTAGGTGCATCAAATGAGATCTTCAAATCAACGGTTAAAATTGACAGTAAAAAATCGTTGATTTGAAGAGCACCCTTAATAACCCATTAATAACCCAGCACCCTTTGATGCACTTAGAGGTTATAGAATGGGCTGATTTTTTGTAGACATGTCGTCTATGGTATGTTGATCATCCTCACAAAAAATCAGCCCATTCTAAAACCTCTAGGTGCATCAAATGCGCTCTTCAAATCAACGGTTTTTTATTGTTAATTTTAACCGTTGATTTGAAGATCTCATTTGATGCACCTAGAGGTTTTAGAATGGGCTGATTTTTTGTGAGGATGATCAACATATCATAGACAACATGTCTACAAAAAATCAGCCCATTCTAAAACCTCTAGGTGCCTCAAAGGGTGCTGGGTTATTTGCTGGGTCAAATTTTGCTGGGTCATCCGATCCTGACCCTATATATATATATATATATATATATATATATATATATATATATATATATATATATATATATATATATATATATATATATATATATATATATATATATATATATATATATATATATATAGTATATATATATATATATATATATATATATATATATATATATAGTATATATATATATATATATATATATATATATATATATATATATATATATATAGAGAGAGAGAGAGAGAGAGAGAGGGCTGGGTTCCTATGACATGTCATAGGGAGTACCCTATGACATATGGTGAATTAGTAATGCTAGAATGTTTAGAATGTGCTGAATTTTTTTGAGGGTGATCACCTTACCTTAGATAGAATGTCCACAAAAAATCAAAGCATTCTAAAACTTGTTGGGGCATCAAATGCTAGAAGCTTTATCGGCCATCCATTTTAACCGTTAAATTGAAAATCATATTTGATGCCTCTAGAAGTTTTAGAATGAGCCGATTTTTTGCGAGGGTTCTATCTAAGATAGGGTGATAATCCTCATAAAAATTCAGAACATTCTAAATATTCTAGGGTTACTAACTCACCATATGTCATAGGGTACTCCCTATGACATGTCATAGGAACTCATATATATATATATATATATATATATATATATATATATAGAGAGAGAGAGAGAGAGAGAGAGAGAGAGAGCTGTGAGCTGCGGTAGGAGAATATGAGCTGCGGGTATTTTGACACCCCTAGAAGTTTTGGAATCTGATGAAATTCGGTGTGGGTGTTGTCTAGGGTAAGATGATTATCCTCACAAATTTTTATCAAATTCCAAAACTTTTAGGAGGGTCAAATGGTCGAAGCAAAATCTGCAGATTTTAACGGTGACTGCAGACGACAGATTGCAACAATAGCAGTCGGAGAGGGGAGGAGAAGGTTTTGGAGGCGAACCCTTCTGAGGGTGCCCTATCAAAATGGGGGACTAATTAAAATATAGGAATCATGCTGGGATGCCCGTATCAGGTTGGGAGCCTAAGCAATCTTGTGGGTGCAAATAGCAACACCCAACTTATAAGATATGACTTCCTACCTTGGTGGGCCTCTCTCCTACAAACTTCTCAACTACAGGTTTTATCAGCACCTATTATAATCACACAACATAATCTTGCCAACATATGTGTTATATAAAACGAGCATACGTTTCTAGAACTGACAATACCTAAATCCCAAGAACTTGATCTGTGGCTGTGTTCTTTTCCTATGAATTGGAATTCCCAGGAAATAGTCAATTCCTATGCTCGGTTGTTTCTTCCCTCGGAAATGAAAGCATGCACCTGTATACAAAACCTGATGTGGAAAGATTTCTCAATCTCAATCCCCGAGTACTTGGAAGTTCTATGGAAAGAATATGGGAATGGCCCCATTCCCTTGGGAATTCCAATTCCCATGAAAAGAACACAGCCTGAAGTTGAGGATCAACCGGACATGAAATGAACAATTTTTTCCTCTGACATACACAATCTTTGATTTCAATCATCGAAACACCGAACTGACTTTCGGTGTGTAAGAGTTTTAAGAAGTGGAGCAATTTTTCAAAAAATGGACTATTTTATATCATAGTAAGAGAAAACGGATCGAAAGACAGTGTTTTGTCAGAAACAGTTGTGCATCGGTTCGAAACCAACCTATTTAGGCAAAACCGAAACCGATCCAACCTTGGTCGGTTTTGAGGATTTTCAATCCGATCCAAACTGAACTAAGATTGAAATCCAATCCAATTAAAGTCGGTTTGGATTGGATTGGATGGTCAGTTTGGGCTTTCGCCTATATACTTATTGAGATTTCGCCCCTTCTATTGGACCTAGATTTAACTTAAAAAATAATTATTATTGTCAAATCATTAGGCACAAATAATATTTTTTAACAAATTTTAAGTCATCCAATAATATTGCAAAGGTTGTTTGTAACAAGGATATATGAGATCATATGGTATATTTAAGAAAATATTATATGTATATACATATGTCGGTTCGGTTTAGGCTAGTTTTAAATTTATAAATCCGCCAACCAATCCAATCATGTTGATTTTGAAAAATTCCAATCCAATCCGATCCATTAAGAGTTGCAAAACCAATCAAAATCGGTCGGTTTGTTTTGGTCAGATCGGTTTGGATCCTGCACACCCCTAAGAAACAGATCGATACACCAGTTTAACTGGCATATAGTCATATAGTCTATACACCAGTCAACACTAGATCGCGTGTTCTCGCCCGAGGCTCCTTCGACACCATACCCTGTTATATGCCAGTTTAACTAGCGTATAGCGTATAAATCCGTTTCTGACAAAACACAAACTTTCGATCCGTTTTCACTTATTATGGTATAAAATAATCCGTTTTTGAAAAATTTCGGCAAGAAGTGTAGATATGATCAGCTATGTGGTGATATCAGATAGAATGTATAGACCCAGTTAAAGTGTGTACCTGACATTGGTGAAATGAGACGTAAGATAAGATACAATTAGTTCAAAGACCCAAAAAAAATATTTAACATCAAAAATTAGGCTTCCATGGCACTCCCTTGCACTCTTCCAATCCCCATGCACTTCGGTGACTCGCTTCAATCATCGTCAATTTCAGTGAAATCCTCAACAAAAGATGGCTGCTCTGCTTCTTTATCTGCTGATCGCATCTCATCGATGTCAATAGGAAGCAAGGCATCACATACCACTCTTCCCGCTTGTAAGATTTTGGGGCAGCCTGAGTGGAATGAAGGTAGTGAGTAATCGAAAAACACAAACTTGAAAAAGAAAAAGAAAAAGAGGGTAAAGTGTACACTCCCTCCCCCCCCTGTCTTCAAGTTTAGCCCAAAATCACTTAACCACCCTATAGTTCATAAACTACATTATGTCCCCCTCAAATTCAGTTCTGATTAGATTGAATTACCAAAAGAGGAAATTTAGTAGTTGACAAGAGGGGGTATTGTGCTAACATTTAAAACTATAGGGACCGATTTGGAACAAAAAAAACACACAGGGGGTAGGTGATTTTAGTCTAAACTTCAGGGGAAGTATAATTTACCCAAAATAAAAGAATTAAATTGACATAGTGATTACCTGCAACAGGGCATTGAGGAAGTGGTTTCTTTGTTCTGATGTAGTGCATTATCGGATCCATCTCATAGATGTGCTTGCAATCCATGCTGTATTAAAGCAAATAAGAGACGTGAGTGCCGAAAGAAAACTTAAGATAAAATTCTCCCTCGTATCGTGTGATACCAATTCTTTACCCCGATCAGAATATTGCATTGCATTCTCAGTTATCATCGGTGATGATTTGTTGGTAATTTCAAGGTAGTAAGTTTAAGCCGTGAAGTAACTTAACATGAAACAGTGAAAAAAGAAAAGTTAATGGAACACAATTCAAGGAGGGAAGAAAACGTTGTTAATAAGCTATAAACGGCTACCAAGCATTTTTACAAGTAATGGGAATTCCAAATTTTCTAGCAAGTCTGTACATGCCTAGCTACGTAAAACTACGTACACAAGCATGCATGCATGCAATGCATGTTAAGTAACAATAATATTCTGAGATAGCTCTGAAAGAAATGACAAAAGGATCAAACAAGATGAATTATCTTTTAGTGCAACATCTAACCTTAACCAAAACCGCCTTTATTCCAATATAATGGGTAGACAGGCACTTGCTGCAACAAAAAATTTATTTTCTTTTAACTTTTTTCATGGGTAAGCTAAGTTGTAAGAGATAACATTCACCCAAACTTCCTAACCCAGAATATCGGAATTCACATAAGTCTAAGTTACCATTTGAGAATTTTACATTACAAAGTTGAGATCTGCAAACACCTTAGAGCATCGTAATCATGATTGCGCAATTTTCCCATGTTTTTTCAGTTAGGGTCCATTTAGTTGGTGAAGCTTGAAATGCACTTGTTGCAATTAGAACTACAAGTAGTTGAAACTTTGGTTGCAACTGAAATTGAAATATGTTGATGGACTATTGTAGTTATGACTTATGAATACTGTAGTTCATTCTCCAATAGTTTTTAGTGGGAGTTTGAATTGGTTTGCCCAATATTGCAGTTGAACTTACAAATAACTTACAAATGTTGACTACAACTACATGAACCAACAACGGTGTTGATTGGTTGTAGTCCGAACGGCCGCAGTTCGAACTACCCCCCCCCCCCCCCCCCCCCCCCCCCCCCCCACACACACACACACACACACACACACACACCACCACCACCAACGGTGTTGATTGATTGTAGTCCGAACGGCCGCAGTTCGAACTACCCCCCCCACCACCACCACCAAAAGGTGTTGAGGGTTGTAGTTAAGAACATGCAGTTCGTTCTGTCCTCTGAAAAACATAGGTCAAATATTTTTCTTTTTTTTATTTTTTTGGTAAAGAAGCTGAAATATAGGAGTGTGTTCAGCTGTAACAACTAATCTTAGTATTAAGATCTCAAACCAGACGCTATTAAGGAATACTTTACCAGCGGACTGGACTTTGCAGTTCAATAACAGGCTTTCCAGTTAACGGGCATGTGATATTTAACAGGCTACTCTGTGTACTGGTCATGATGATATCTTCCTGCTCATCACCAGGCATTGGCTGACCTGCGTGATGAACGTTCTGCAGAAAGTACAGCGGTTATATTAGACCATCATACCATGAAATCAGACATATTCAAAACAAACAGTTGTATTGGTTACTAGCTCACGTATTTTAGGTAACAATGCTTCCCATTTTATGTTCTACTCACATCAGAAGCGATCTGTTGTCAATCTTCTGTGGAGCCATCTTAATTGGGGTTGTGATCCATAGCCAACCCCTTCTTGATGAGATAAGACTTGGCAGATAAATTCATATTCTTGAGAGCAGATAAATTCATATTCTTATAGAAGCAGAAAATACATCGGTAAAGTATGGACACAAATTCTAAAAGAAGAGCATGTGCTGGTGAATAAAATTGTTAGATACCCTCAAACCCTAAAACTTGGGTCGTAAGGGGAGGTCCACAGTGGGTATATTAAGTGGCCTATGAGTGTCTCCCCTACTTATGTGGAACTATTCGTCAACACTCCCCCTCATGCAGTGATATGTGGTGAGGCACAATCGATAGGGGCACACCCGGAGCGAAACATGTGAGGGGAGGGTGAGCCACCAAGTGCGTGGGTGGGTGGCCTTGTCGACCGAAGTCAGCTCCTATACCATGTTAGATACCCTCACACCCTAAAACTCAGGTCGTAAAGGGAGGTCCACAGTGGGTATATTAAGCAGCCTATGGGTGCCCCCCTACTGACGTGGGACTATTCGTCAACAAAAATAAAACTATATTCCTCTCTTTTTTTGAGATCGGTGTCTCAAAACCTTTTGGGCTATGGACCCACTTCAGACTCAGACTAATCCCTCCGGGAATGCACACTAACCCAATCGTAAGCTTCCCTATGCACTCTTGGGTAACTCGAGAGGGGGGGGGGGGGGGGGGGGGGAGAGGGGGGGAATGAACCCACAAGCTCCTCACCCAAGCGTCGATTGTTGTATTTCTTCAGTATGGTTGTTTGAGGTCCAAGTCCAATTTCAAAGGACAGTTATAACACGATAATTAGTTCAAGCCACACGTGTCAAAAAGGAAAAGTTCACTGCAAGAAAGGTGTGCCACTTAACTAACAGACTAAAGCAATTAAGCAGCAACTAAAAGGAAGTAAACCAAGACCGAAGCACAGGTGTTATGTGTGACGAACCACAGCCCAACCCTAGCACGATCTATTCAAGTTTACACTTATGACTTATGAGATTTCAATAGGATCACATGATTGATAAAAAAGGCTCACTTTTATCCATCTCATTAACCTCTTTAGTAATCGTTTAAATGTCCTTAACAAATTCATCAATCATTTATTTCTCTAAGACAAATAAGTAAAAGTCTCTCCCACCCTACAACCATTAGATGGTCAACCTCAAGGATATAAGCTAATAGTTCTGAATTTGTGCTTATAACCATCCAATCACATATGCTCAAAAACTCCAAGCAAGCAAAAAAAATGTTCAGGTGGATAGCTGATCCCACAATTTCAAGATCCTGGGTAGCCAATAGACATCATAACTCTGAGATAATTCCTTGGAATAAGTGGCACACCCCATAGGCGGATTTAAGGGCATTTAATGGTCACTGGTTGCTCTAACAACAGCCCATCGACCCTCCTTAATGCAATTGAACATCATGGATCCATAATGAATCAATTGTGGCCTAAATTTCTTTTTCTGGGCCTGCCATGTGCTCAACACGTAGCATCCTTAACCAGTGTGCTCTTATAATACCAGGCAACAACATACAAAAGACAATCAACTTTGGGTATCAATATTCAGCTCATCTACCAGAGCAACTGGTTCGGAAAGGTACGCACAAACCTGGATGACCATCATATGGGAGGCCACATTAATGGTTACGATCATTAGCTGTCCCTTCCGCTACACTGATCCCTACTAGTCTGGAAGATCTCAACTAATCTCCGATTTCATACTAACAATGGATGAAAGAGAGATGTGTTTGTACAACATAACATCCATGGAACTTTTCTTCCACTGAAGATCCCGTTGATCATTGAGCTATTCAGGAAATGTAGGTTCATCTATGATGCGGGATAGACTCGCCAAGAGGAGGGGCGCAGAAGATTGGCTCGTGTCGTCTTCTTCGCAAGGATTTTAAGAGAGATAGTGGAGGAGGAGAGAAGAAAGGAGGGGGAAGATCCGGAATCCACCGAATTCGGGGAATCCACCGGATTTGGGGAATCCACCCCTGATGGATTCCAATCCAGGATTCAGAAAACCCTAACGAAGCCTGCAAGCCGTCATATTTTTTTCAAAATTCATAAGCATCGTTTCATTCATCAAATGGGGGCCTATAAGTAGGCTTACATTACTTGGTCTTAAAAAAAACATAAAATAACTACCAAAAATAAATATCCTAAATCTTAACTAAATTAAAACTACCATATTTAATAATCCGAAAATAATATATTTTCGGATTAAAATAATAATTTCGGAATAAAATAATTATTTTATTCCGATTTTAATATTTTATTCTGAAAATAATATTTTATGAATTATTAAATCCGAAAATTATTTTTAATTAAGCCTCGAGAGCGTGTCGGGCTGTGGAAATCGTGCAGGGCCTGCCGGCAAGGCCCTGTCCCCATCATTCACTCCAAGTCAGAAAGAACCCATGAATACCAAATATTGAGAATCGTTGTGGATCGAGTTTGAATCAGAAGATTCAAACAGTGGATCATACAATTCAATCAAATTGTCCAATAGGAACATATGAGTTCTAGATCTATCAAAAGGTTAGATTTGAATTTGGCGGTACCAAAATTAGAAGAAAGAATAATCATGAGTTCCATGTGATCATTGAACAAACTCCTTTTATGATTTTTCCCACGTGATTCTAAATCAAATATGAAGGAAATGCACACCTAAATTGTAAAATTCAATATTCACAAATGACTCATGATTGCAAATTAAATCACATCTTAGGTATTTTCTAGTCTTCATTTTCTAATATTAAAAGAATATTATAATATGTGATATGAACCTGATATAACTCAAATGCATTCCCAAAGACCTATAATACGATTTTGAATTACAAAACATTATATCCACATCTGTCCGTCATGTGCTGATGAGGTCATTGAATTATTTCATGTTGTTTGTAAGAGATTGTCTTTTCTCCAAATCAATATAACCCTATGTAGGCCAGCCCTCTTTGCCTTAATTGTTCCAACAACTGATATGAAAATGTCCTCTATAATCATTGTTCCAATGTGAAAACAATTTTTTTTTAAGTCTAATAATCAAAATGGTCTTTATTAATCACCTTGAAATTTTAATGTCAAAATTTTATGTTGTTTTCGTGTCTCTTTGATCCAATAAATCGGTACCATTATGATTTTCTTCCATTTGACATATGCAGCAGGACAATGTACGCTCGACCAAGGGGTCGAAGCCTCTTTTCACGAATCGTAATTAAATGAACTCAAAGGCTATCTAATGAAAATCAAGGTGCAAGATGAAGAAGAGGTTTCCAAAGTTCTACAGAATTCCTTCTTCAATATCGTATTCCTAATTCCGACAAGATTCCAAGTATGGAAAGGATTCATACTCAAAATAGAATTATTGCTTAAAATAGGATTCTTTGATGATTTATCAAGGTAGGATTCCTTGATATACTAGGATTCCTACACGAACTAGGATTTGTAAAAGATAAGTCTTCCTGAAGAATGAAGGATCCCATGTATGAAGTTACTAAATTTAGTATGAGTTTTAGAGTATCTTTTTTGGTATTTTATCCTGTCATTTTCTAACCTGTTTTTTTGTCACCTTTTAAAGTGAGCTTAGGAGTCTTATTTTAATAGAACATGCTTAAAAGAGTCATAGTTTAGTATTATAACGGGTCAAGGAAGTTTCAAATCAATTAAGATAGGGTTTTCTGTGGGTTGAGAGTATACATCCCAAGGTATAAAAAATCGATATATTTCGCGAAATATCGCGAAATATATCCGAAAAATAAGAACCCGATACAAAATACCACTTACAATCTCGAGCAGAACTAGAAATGTCAAAATATCTATGCAGTCAAAGTCGGTACTCGGCCCTAGTCGGCCCGACTAGGACTAGTCAGCCCGACTAGGACTAGTCGGCCAAAACTTATTCTTCCCCCCCTCCCTAAACATATATGATATATGAACTAGCATAAATGTCAATAAGTATATGATATTAGTCGGTTAATAACAATACATACCTTCACACTTCACAGCATGGGTATAAATACATAAGTAACAGTCAAACAGAACACAGTTGTATTAGCTTCATGCCCATGTCAAAAGACTCAGAACTAAGAATTCATCACAATATTTGTTTGATGATGTTTAATCAGTGAACCCCAATTTTGATTATAGGGTTATATGGATATCAACAAATAAACTAATTATTTGTCTATGTTTTTATCTGAGATTCTCAGGTGCTCAACAAATGATTACAGGGAAGAGCCATAGTTGTGAGTCTTGCGACTCAAGACTTTGAGCCAATGTAAAAAAATCTAAACAAAATTGCTTGCAAAGACTCCTTTCAAAAAAAAAATTTGCTTGCAAAATGCTGCCTGGGGACTAGCCGGCAGTCGTTAGTCGGGGACTAGTCGGCATTCCGCCCAGCAATGACGGAATCGAAATTAATCGGTCAGCAAAATGCCGCCCAGGGAATAGTCAGGGACTAGTCGCCGACTAGTCCCGACTTTGATAGCATAGCAAAATATCGAGCGGTTTCACGAAATATTGTGATATTTCCACGAAATATTTTCATCTCCACGAAATATCACGAGATTTTGTCGAAATTTCGCAAAAATTTTGCAAAATATATCCAAAATTCTGTGACTAACTGGTTATAAAAGGGGACTGGGGGGTCTAGTTCTCAGCAGCTTATTTACATATAATAATATTTAAGTAAATATCATTTTACTTAATTTTTATTTTCTCCATTTACTTTAAGTTATTATATGTAAATAAGCAAATACCCCCCCCCCCATTTGATTTCAATAAAAATATCAAAAAATTTAAAAACAAAAGGAATCAAAAAGTAAACTTTCAATTTTAGTAAGAGAAAACAGTTTTCATGGTTTTTTATAAAATCTACATGGTGAGAAAAGTGATTAAATCAACTCCTTTTTAGCTCAAAAAATTTCACAAGATGTAAAAGTACAAGTGCATCTAGAAAATCATGGTCCGTCTTAGAAAATTTTTAATGTATAAAAACTTTTATATATAAAAACTCTTTTTTCCAGACTAAGTAAAAAAAGTGTTTCACATTTCAGCATAATTTTTGCACAATTTCAAACTTGCATAACTTTCTTGTTTTAAGTCCGCTTTCAAAATCGTTTAAAACATTATTTTAACAATCAACTAATCTTTATTTCGAAAATATTTTTATCCAAAAAAAAAGATTAAAAAACATTTAAAAAATATATATCAAAACAAAACCAAATAAGATTGCACAAGGCTCACAGACTCAATACATTGAATACAAGTTATGTGAAGCTCTACACCCCTAGATAGGATACAAATATTATTTGAGTGTTCCAAAGTGTATCTATACTTGGTTTATGACTATCCAGAGTTTCACTAAAAATTTCCATCAAAAAATCAATATTTTCACCATTTCTACAAAATTGCAATATTTCCACACTATCGAAATATTTCCACGAAATATTTCTATATACAGAAGGTCGAAATTTCCACCGAAATGGAGATTTTGAACCTTGATATATCCACATTAAGAGAAGTTTCAAATTAGCATTGAACTATAAATCAAAATTCATAGGTTTCTCCTCTTATTCAACAAAAGTACTGACTCTTTCTTTATACCTTCCTTAGTACAATGCTTCATATTTCATTTGTGTAATGCCTCAGAAACATTGAGGTCCCACTCCTCAATTTTTCACGAGAAGTGTGATATTCCTATTTTGCTATCAGCTATCATAACAAGATTGTTTCATCCAGAGTTTATGTTATAATTTTTAATTTATGCATATAAATCAATTGGTTCTTGTAGACATCAGTCTAGATTACCTATTAGTTCCATTTACAAGCATATATTTATCAAAAGATTCAATAATCGTTGCTAAATCAAATTTCCTGATACATAAATAAATTCCAGCAAGTCCAACTTTTGAATATCTCCACTATAAATCCTCGACGTCTCTAGAAATTGTTGCATAAGCATAGGACACAAAAAGTTGCTACATCAGTCTTACGACACAGAGTAATGTAAGTGTTTTCTTGACATAGTTTATTTGTTTTTTATGGTTCTGGGCCTTAATTTACACGTTTAGAATTTCTTAAAATTTGCATGGATCCTTTCCTGAAGCTGGGAACACGTTTTAGTTTTGAAAAAAGAACAAACTTAATTGTAAAAGTTTCGGGGTTCTAAAAAAAAGGGAAAAAAAAGGCCAGCAATGGATTTCATTCCTGAATTTTGGGGATCAATATCCCAAGGTTGATGAGGATAACAATCTCCATTAGTTAAGGGATACATATGCTATTTAGGAGATAAGAGACGCGAACCCCGTGTTCCCACTCCCATGATTAATGTTCTAAAGAGAAGGGAACGTCGCGACTCCTCTCCCCCACGAGTAGGAGGATTCCGAGGATAGTTGGCACTCCAATGTGGAATAACAAGTCAATATGATTATGGTTTATTAAAGAGAAGCCTTTTTTATTTTTGTGGTCTTTTTAGCATCTTTTTTGGGGAAATTGCAGCCTATAAGTTCCGAAATTCTGCAAAAAAAAACACAGAAAATCAGGAAATAAAGGTTTGTCGTGATTAGGAGGGTGTTTGGCATCATTCCGGACCCATCCGTTTCTATCCGCTGTTCTATTTTCATATTTTAAACTCAACCAATACTATTTGTTTCAGTGGAATGAAGGAGCTGGGAACGATAATTTATCACTCCGTCCGTTTCTATGCTAACCGGAACGTCGAACCATTGAATTACATTGGAAATAGTAATTGACATGAATACCCTCTTCTGGATGAGGTTTAAGCATAACAATTCCTCATGCCAAACACCCCCTAGGAGTCTAATTTGACGTGTTTCTAGTTCCTAGTTTTTAGAGTACAGTCCTACACAAGTTGCAAGCATCATTAGTTGTGCTTATTATATAAGAATAGAGCCCTCATCCGTAGTCTCGGTCTTTGCTGAGTTTTCCCTAGAAAGGCCCCATTTTGGCTTTATAGTTCTCTTATATTGTTTCCATGTGTTGTTAGTGATTGTGTGTTGATTACTCAAGTTCCTAGATCGTATTTACTTCAAGTTTAGTATCAAAGCTATATCAATTAAATCTAGTTTGCATCATATGGTTCAGATAAGCGACTATTTTCATTCTATCGGAAAGATCTTGAATCAATAGAGGGAAAACTCGGATGGATGCTATGAGTTAAAGGGTCCAAGCCAATCAAGCCAAAAGAAGGAAGATGGCCATGATGAAAAGAAAGATCGAGAAGCTCACACGCGAAATGCAAAAGGAGGGAGAGTAGGTGTGATTCGAGACGAGCACTCCATTACCCTGATTCTGTCGGAAGGTGAATCTGGAGATGAGTGAGATCCAACATTCATAACATGTATCTAAACAACCAAATAAGATGAGGCTATGGATAGATCGGTTCAAGCATTGAAGTAGACGACCGTTGGGATCCCGATAAATGTGCTCGACTTCATAAGTAGGATGCATGCGATGGATTATCTAGATTGGAAACCAGTCTAGATAGCTATCTCAAGTAGAAACTCAGGTGGACATTGGTATCCTATATGATTGTATATGCGATTATACGGTCACAGACTCACAAATGAGGTCTAGAGACCATGCATATTTGCATATGATTTTCCAGACCGCATACGCGACCGCACAACTCCCAACGATCCGGTCATATTAGTAACCGTTAGGAATACTTTATTATTGTTTTTTCTTACTTTTTCTCCCATTCTCCACCGTTCCAACCTATAAATACCCCCCATATTTTCCCCCATTTCATCTCACAACCCATCTACATCTCTTCGAACTTTTCCCAAATTCTCAAGTTCTCTCCATATCTAATACCAGCCTCGCCTCCTTTGACTCTAGTTCTGCTCTCAAACCCAAGTGATCTAAGAATCTGGGTTGAAACACAGACATTATAGGATTACGGGAGAAAAAAAAAATCATAGTGTATGAGTTGTACGGCTTTGTGACCACTGGTGAAATTGTATAACCCAAAAAACACTTGGCAAATGGTCCAAGGGCTAATGCAAGAGTCTACTATGAGGCTACTGATGAAATCTGAAAGAAAATAATGGAGTACACAAAGTCCATTACAGAGCAAAGTATCAACCTAATAGGACCAACAGTTCCACCACATATATGGAGGAAGATGAGTGGTAGAGTGAGAGAATATAGATATCGATGATGACTGAACCCAGTCCCTCAGCATGGTTGTCACCAAAGGAACCGAAGATGGAGACTAGTGGTCACTTCACTAGAAAATGTACTTGATTTCATTTATTATGTACTTTAATTTTAATTTAGTATCGAATGAATGAAATCTCATATTTCACTAATATTTCAGAAGTTCTACCTTTATGTACATTGTTTGAATGTTCACACACGGTCGAAAATTTTAAAATGACATCAAAAAATTAACACACATATGTAAGTGCAATGTCAAGTGTTGCTTGTATTATGCAATGTCATCATCGGTAACAACACCACAACCTACATATTGCAAGTCTTTTCCGTTGGATTCTTAAAGTGCTCGTGTTGAAATCCTTAGACTTATCTGGTTTAATAGTGAAAGAGGTGGTGTCCTGCGAGTGTCACTTGGATTGACCTTTAGGTAATTTGACCGCATATGTACCAAACCACATAGCCGGCTCGATATCCTTTGATGGCATATTAAGCGCATAGGCGACCACATTTGACCACTATGACACCATCATGTATCACAAGCCTCATCAGCATACAATTTTATGCAACCAAAACTTGTAATTCCATTTGTTTACTGGTTTCCTAACTACCACTTCAGGATATCTTCTAAGGTTAGACTGTGTATAATGTGACTAATAACTATTACCTAACTTCCTTCACTAATTTATGTTTTAGCTACACATTCCACTTCATGTAGCTCTTCATGGTATAGCAACAGCTCGCCTAAGAATTTAACATGTCAGCAACATCTTACATCCATAACTTCTCATTGATTGCTTTGGCGCATCCCTATTTAAGAACCTTTAAAGCTCATCCCAAAACATGATCCTCTAGCCACTTCAAACTTAGTCATACTCATACCACTCACCATTCATCAGATATTCTATATGCCATCAGTTCGTTTTTCATTCTAATGGTAAACTCATGTGTATAATCTGAATTGAGTTTGAGAGGTGAATTAAACAAATGCCAGTACAACAATCCATATTATTCTCTTATACAAAAGAAAAGGTAAAGGTTTGGTGTACACTAAGAAACACTGATACTAGTATGGGGACACGGTTACGACACGACACGGGTACACCAACACAGCAAATGCTAAAAAAAAGAGGACACGGGTACGGCGGAGACACAGCAAAATAAATTTATATTTTTTATTTATATTTTATGTGTGTTTATAATTCATATATATTTCAATAACCGAAAAAACCTCATAAAAAACAACTAAAATAAAAATTTAATGTATACTGAATCGCAATTGTTAGTTACACCCAACCCGATTGGTGAATCACATACAGTCCTAAATGGCATGGAAAAAAACGGCTATGTTTTAGTTTTGGCTTCAACCTATCTGAAACCTCAGAGGATCAGATAGGTTAAAGCCAAAACCTAATCATAACCGTCCGTTACAACCAACCTGACAAGTGAATTATACTAAGCCCCAAATGACATGAAAAAGAACGGTTGCGATTCAGTTTTGGCTTCAACCTATCTGATCCTCTGAGGTTTTAACCTCAGAGGATCAGATAGATTGAAGCCAAAACTGAATCATAACAGCTTGTGACCCGACCCTATATCGAACAGCCCGTCAACCCGTTGTGTCCGGTGCGTGTCCAGTGAGTGTCCGACCGTGTCCGGCTCCTTGAAGCATGTGGGACACGGCACATGCGTGTCCGGTGCATGTCCGGCGAGTGTTGGTGTCTAACAAGTGTCCGACACGAGTACGGGGGGTCTGGGGAAGTGTCTGTGCTTTCTAGGGTGTACATAGAAGACTACGGGCTAGTGTACCAACTGTGTTCCAACAAAAAACAATATGTATGCCTATTTCAAATAAAAAACTTACATAAAACATATTAAACTCAAGTATATAATACGTTGAGAAAAATGTAAAGTCCACATATTTCAAATAAAATTTTCACATAAAACATATTAACTAATAGGCCCCCAACCCTCTGATAGAACCACTGACCAAATGCAATATTTCTACATCATGATTACCAGACATTCAAGTACATCAAAAGTATTCCAAGAACAGCAACAAACATCAATAGCCAAATGAGCCGGAAAATAACCAACTTGGTACTGAAGAACTCATAAGCCGATACCGCCCCTTTAAAAGGATTCGTTGACATTAACTGTGTTTTCGTCCAGAATCATCAAGCATTTTGAAAGCTTTGTCCAATTATTTCGATCATCCCGTTACCCAGAGGTAACCATCCAGGGTCATCACCACTATTTCTCCACAAATTTATACCAAAATGAAATGGAAGCGCACGATTACAAAGAAGAAGTTTTGAGACATACCCAGATAGCCTCCTGGAACTGCCGATACAGCGGACTGCTTTGCGGGACAAAGGGTGATGCTGCTTTAAGCTTGGCCACCTCTTCCTCCAGCACCTTCTTGAAATCGGTCAGCTGCAGTTTCCCAAACTTAACATAAAGTGCAAACCACCTGCACAAACGAGAGAGAGAGAGAGAGAGAGAGAGAGAGAGAGAGAGAGAGAGAGAGAGAGAGAGAGAGGAGAGAGAGAGAGAGAGAACCTGGTCAGAAGGCTGGTACGTGCTACCGACGGAATGGATCGCCTCCGAGAAACGGGAGCAGTCATCGTACATTGCCAGCAGCTCCAGCACCGAGTCTTCGAGTATCTTCACCTGTGTCATCACGGGGAGCGGAGGAATCACAATACGGTACCGAGGACTTAAGGGTTCCTTTGCAGCCGAGTAATCTCACCTTCTCGGACTGCTGGTCCTTCTCCAGGTCCACGGAAACGCCCTTGATCAAGTTCAGCGCTTTCCGAATTTCCTGATACAAGCGAGGAGGAGGAATTACGGCGGAGAGGGGCTTAGGGTTTGGGGTAGAGATCGGATTTTAGGGGGTTTACAGTTTAGGGCCGAGGAACTCACGACGATGAGGGTTTGGTTGTCGGAGGTGAGGGTGGAGACCGCGGTTGCGATTCTTGCCGCCCCGGCGGTGCTCGCGCGGGAGGCGGAGGTGGATGCCATCTTCGCGCTCTCGCGCCCCCTGGCGGGTCTGATTCAGTTGGAGGGAACGGAGTGAGACGATAAGAGTATAGGACTAAAGACGGAGAAAGAAAAAAAAAAGGGAAGAAATTGAATTGTTCACTGCACCCAGTTAACGGCTCTCTCCATTATCCTGTGGTCTTGACTTGATGCGCAACACTGGTGTCACAGACGACATCACAGCCGTCCGGTGGAGTAATCACCTCCCTTGGGTCTTCTACTTCCTCCCCTGAACCGTTGGATGTGCTGTGAAAGGCTCCAAAAAAAAAATGGAGAAAGGGTACCAACGACTCCACCAAATTTTCTGGTCTATTTTGATATTTTCATACTCTTCTCCCTAAGGTGGGCGAGAGAAGTAGGGAACCTAAGAATAGTGGGGCCTAGTTTGCATTGATTGAAAGTCTATTGACTTTCTTATTTTTCAGAACAACCATTGTAAAGATTGTTTTCATGGGTCTTGATTTGGTCATTTTACGCAAAAATAGTAAGAGATTGAGGAGCCAGTTGGAGTGTTCTTCTATCCCCAGCCTACGTGACAATTATAATCTTTGAAGAATAGGAAAGAATTGTAGGAGCCAATTGAAGATGGTCTTAGAGCATCTCCAACGGGCTCCCAGGTTTCTTCCCTATTCTTGGGGCTCCTAGATGCCACGTAAGTAAAGTATGTTGTGGGAATTGTAGTGCGCTGCAACGAGCTCCTCACAAATATCTCCATATTTCTTGAAAAGGCTAAATGCTTCAAACAAGCCAACAAAGCAAGTGGCAATGGGTTATTTGGAAATTAACAAAGGGAAATTAACAAAGGAAAGTGACTTAAGTTTTTTTGTTTTATTCAGATCAGAGGGGGCCCATCACAACGATTTCCTACTACACTCACCAGCACCAAGAGGAGGAGTAGAGAAAATAAATCCTGGCAAAAACATGTGGAAGCCTGTTGGAGTACTGGTGTCGTTTTCAACATGGGCCCACATAGTTTCGCTACGATTCCGAATGAAGTTTTTTGTAGGGGCCCACTGGAGATGCTCTTAATATACATTTTGTGTTCTTTCCTTTCAAAGAGATTAGTCTTTTAGATCACTTTGGGTTAATAACATGGTATCAGAGCTGGATCCGCTCCAAAAACACCTCCATTGTGCCTCTACGCATATTCCGGGTGAGTGGGAGTATTGAGACAGATTTAATCCCGCATCGAAAAAGGGGGCACCATTAGACTGCCTGATATATATATATATATATATATATATATATATATATATATATATATATATATATATATATATATATATATATATATACTTTTAGGTTTTGGGGTGTTCTATCGCACCTAAAATGCATCCTATGAAACAATAATGTTTGCGTGTTGGTTTCCACCATAGCTTAATTATTTACACTTTCCAAGTAGATATTACCCTTGGTTTTGGAGTTTCTTCTGTAAAAAAGTCTTCTTTTTTTTTTGGGGGGGGGGGGGGGGGGGGGGATTGGTCTAAGGTCCTTGATGGAGAGTTTGTATTGCTTGCAGGATATGTTTAAGTTTTGTTTAATGTAAAGTCCATGATTAGGCAGCTTAGTTGTACCCGCATTCTTTGATTAACGGAAAATATACCCGGATCAGGATCTTACTGAATATACTGACGTTGATTTTTTTTATGACTATTATATCCCCGCGTGCATACTGTTCACCAGCATTATACTTTCAGCATTGATTTTCCACATTTTGTTTCAGATTAGGATTTGAGGCCTTTTTTATTCGGATCTAGCTATTCGACTTTCCTAATCAAGCATTTTTATTGGAGCGATCATTCTGATCTATGATTTGACTATGTTTTTGCTGCTCATCTCAAACTTTTATTAAATATTATAAGCTCTGTTTTTATGGAATTAATTACTTTCTCAATCCAATATGAGTTTTCGCTAAAATCAGACATTGTAGGTTCAGTTTGAGAAGAGTTTGTCCTTTTTATAATTCTTGTCGAATGGATATATCTTTATATTCGTTTTCTGATTAGATTATTTCCTGTAATGACAATGTGTTATGCAGTGATTGCTTTGTTTTTTATTTATTTATTTTTCTTCTTGAGAAATTGTGTATCTTTTCTGTTTATAATATCATGATTTGATTGATGATCCTCATCCTTTTTTACCAACTATATTTTTTGTTTTCATTGTAAATCTCTAAGATGACAAAAGAATAATTGAAATATCAAATATATCATTTATGATTAATTTTGAAATATCAGTATACAATACTAACATACAAAAGTAACAATTAAAAAAGTATCATAATTGCATGATACTTATTTTTTTTTAGTAATAATTAGAGTAATATGTAATAAAATATCAATTTATTATGCAGTATTATTAATTTTATATTAATTAAAAAATATTCAATTGTTACTCTTGATATTATAAGAGTAATAATTGAAATATTATAATATTTGTATCACTATTATTGTTACACATGTTTTAATAATAATAGTTTTTGTATCACTAATACTCTAATAGCAATTGAAAGGTTGAGAAATTTTTTAATTCGTACTTTTTATATACAAGACCAATAATTAAAATATTATTACTTATGCATCAATATTAATATTAAGTAGTTTATAAATAATATAGTAATGTTAAAGTATTATTTTAATATAAAATATTTATTCTTTTGTGATGATTTAAATAAATATCTAATTATTACTATTGACATACAAGAGTAACAATTGAAAGATATTGATCTGTTCACCACTATAACTGTTAAACATCTTTTAATTAGAATTGTTGACATCACTGTTACACTTGACATCCAAGATTAACAATTGTAAGATTCCAAAAAAAATTAATTAGTATTCTTCATATACAAAATTAATAATTAAAATAATGTGATTCCTGCATCAATATTAATATTAAGTAGGTTAGAAATAATATAGTAAATCTATAGTATCATTTCGATAGAAAATATTTATTTCTTTGTCATGAATTAAGTAAATCTTCGATTGTTACTCTTGACATATAAGAGTAACAATTAAAATATTATAATATGATTATCATTATTAATTTTTAAACATATATATCATTATAGATCTTGTTCATATAATCAATATAATATAAAAATTAAGGCACAACATATGTTATTATATGGGTTAAATTTAGAAATCCCTAATTTATACTCTTGACAAATAAGAGCAACAATTTGTATAATTCTTATTCTTGTATATATAATAGAAATAAAATATTTAAATAATATCAAACATCTGTACCTTTCAGATAACATCAATATTAATATTTATATCTAAGTATTGTTGAATAATTTAGGCTAATCCCTAATTGATACTCTTGATTCATAAGAGAAACGATTTACTTGATTGTTACTATTGTATTTATACCAGAATCAGAAGGCTTATAAGCATAAATTAAAAAAATATATATATTAAAATAACTATGTAACCATAAGATTTTATGAGTATGAGTATGATTTAATTCATGATTTGATAATATAATCAAATACGATGTATTTAAAGTTTAACCTATGCAGATTTGAAATAGTATAGACCTAAAAATAAAGGAAGCCCTCTCAAAAAGTTCTAAAAACATAAATCCTAATCCTAGTTCAATTTTTATCTTTTTTGGAAGCGATTTGGTTCGTTGAGGTCTTGGAAAAATAAATAGAGATGTCTTTATTCGCACCAGAGATTATCCGAGGTTCTTCGCGTCCGATTGCAATGTGTTTTTCTTGATCTGGAGAGTCAGAATTGCAGTTTTTGAATCATTGCATTCGTTTTATCTTGAGATTTCTGTTATACTACAGCCGGTGGCATATTTTATAAATTTAATTGTTTCGCAAGAATCATTAAGGTGTTAGGTTGTTACAATACACGAGAAGGACATCCACTTCTGTGAAATATTGGATGAGGACCTGAGCTTAAAGGAACAAGTTATATGTCCTCTAGCTAAATAATGATCTCCTTAAAAGGGCCTCACACTAAGTTGCCTATTTTTTTTCTCCAATCTGGGTGCAACGGAAGGATGTGATCGTGCTATATAAGATTGGATGAAAAAAAAAGTTTCTAAAATCGGTTGGCACTGTAGCAATTTGTGATGCCATCCCGACGTATGGGGCGTTGCATTCTATTGGAAAACTGTGATGTTGTTTTATGAGATTATTTTGACTTTGTCTCCAAATTTTACCTTGAATTAGACTTTACCCCCGATATATATATATATATATATATATATATATATATATATATATATATATATATATATATATATATATATATATATATTATATATATATATATATATATATATATATATATATATTATATATATAGAGAGAGAGAGAGAAGAGAGAGAGAGAGAGAGAGAGAAAACGGGAGGTGAGCTGCCAGTCTATTTTTTATTTAAGCTGTCAATATTAACCGTTTGATCGTCAAAGAGTAAAGGGCTGTGATGTGCTGTATTACAGCTGTATTACAGCACAGCTATAATACAGCTGTGTTACCCGACCTCCAGCCCACCGACGGACCACCCGGACCTCCCCGACCTCACACCCGGCGCCGGCAAACCTCGATCGGAGGCCTCCGCAGCCCCTTCCTCTCGAGACCACCAACGAGGTCCGGCGGCGCCGATCCAGCCCCAACCTCCCCCTTCCTCCTCTGATCTCCTCCTTCCTCGCCGGCAGCCACCTTCGACGCCTGCCGGAGTGGAGCTGGTCGGGGAGGAGTGCAACGCCGGAGGGGGAGGAGGAAGGGGCTGCCGGAGTGGAGCCTGGTCGGGGAGGACCGAGACGCCAGAGGGGGAGGAGAAGGTGGCTGTCGGCGCCGGGAGTGGAGGTCGGGGAGTGGCCGGCCTACTCGCGGGTGAGAGATAGAGAGAGAGAGAGAGAATGTAAAAAAATTAAAAATAAATACAGCTGTGTTACATCTGTTTTTTTTTAAAAAAATTGGATGGTTGATCAATCCAATCGAACGGCTACCGGCTGACAGCCCATTTGAGCAAATGGGTTGTCAGCTCATACCCCGTTTTCTATATATATATATATATATATATATATATATATATATATATATATATATATATATATATATATATATATATATATATATATATATATATATATATATATATATATATATATATATATATATATATATATATATATATATATATATATATATATATATATATATATATATATAGGGGAGGGATACTCTTACTCATGGCCTCTTACTCATATAGTTACCTATGATCCGGGCCGTCCATTAGATCCCGATGTACGGTTCGGATTAGATGGGGAGTTAAAGCAATGGTGTCCGCATTAAATGCCCGTATTAAAAGCCTATATTAAAAGCCCGCATTTAATGCGGACACCATTGCTTTAACTTCCTATTTAATCCGAACCGTACGTCGGGATCTAATGGACGATCCGGATTATAGGTAACTACATGAGTAAGAGGCCATGAGTAAGAGTATCCCTCCCTATATATATATATATATATATATATATATATATATATATATATATATATATATATATATATATATATATATATATATATATATATATATATATATATATATATATATATATATATATATATATATATATATGGGTCAGGATCGGATGACCCAGTAAATAACCCAGCACCCTTTGAGGCACCTAGAGGTTTTAGAATGAGCTGATTTTTTGTAGACATGTTGTCTATGATATGTTGATCATCCTCACAAAAAATCAGCCCATTCTAAAACCTCTAGGTGCATCAAATGAGATATTCAAATCAACGGTTAATATTGACAGTCAAAAATCGTTGATTTGAAGAGCACCCTTAATAACCCATTAATAACCCAGCACCCTTTGATGCACTTAGAGGTTATAGAATGGGCTGATTTTTTGTAGACATGTCGTCTATGGTATGTTGATCATCCTCACAAAAAATCAGCCCATTCTAAAACCTCTAGGTGCATCAAATGCGCTCTTCAAATCAACGGTTTTTTACTGTCAATTTTAACCGTTGATTTGAAGATCTCATTTGATGCACCTAGAGGTTTTAGAATGGGCTGATTTTTTGTGAGGATGATCAACATATCATAGACAACATGTCTACAAAAAATCAGCACATTCTAAAACCTCTAGGTGCCTCAAAGGGTGCTGGGTTATTTGCTGGGTCAAATTTTGCTGGGTCATCCGATCCTGACCCTATATATATATATATATATATATATATATATATATATATATATATATATATATATATATATATATATATATATATATATATATAGAGAGAGAGAGAGAGAGAGAGAGAGAGAGAGAGAGGGCTGGGTTCCTATGACATGTCATAGGGAGTACCCTATGACATATGGTGAATTAGTAATGCTAGAATGTTTAGAATGTGCTGAATTATTTTGAGGGTGATCACCTTACCTTAGATAGAATGTCCACAAAAAAATCAAAGCATTCTAAAACTTGTTGGGGCATCAAATGCTAGAAGCTTTATCGGCCATCCATTTTAACCGTTAAATTGAAAATCATATTTGATGCCTCTAGAAGTTTTAGAATGAGCCGATTTTTTGCGAGGGTCCTATCTAAGATAGGGTGATAATCCTCATAAAAATTCAGAACATTCTAAATATTCTAGGGTTACTAACACACCATATGTCATAGGGTACTCCCTATGACATGTCATAGGAACTCATATATATATATATATATATATATATATATATATATATATATATATATATATATATATATATATATATATATATATATATATATATATATATATATATATATATATATATATATATATATATATAGGGGACGGGGAGCCTGGACCTCAGGTGCAGCGTTAACGCTGCATCGGAGCCCCAGCGCGCGACAAGTGTCCCAATCCCGCTCAAATCCCGTGCGGCGCGGCCTAAAATCCCGTTCAAATCTCGCTTAAAATATCAGCCGTCTGATCCCGTAGGCTTCAGCCGCCTGATCCCGTGCACGCAATCTGTCTGATCCCGTAAACTTCAGCCGCCTGATCCCGTTAACTTCAGCCGCCTGATCCCGTGCATGCAATCCGCTCAGTTCGGTTCGATTCCCATCCGTCCGATCGATGGGAATCGAACGGACATGGATCATTTTCGCTGTTACTGTAGCGGCTACAGTAACAGCGAAAATTATTTCGGTTCGGTTCGATTCCCATCCGTCCGATCGATGGGAATCGGACGACCCGAACTCATTTTCGTTGTTATTGTAGCTGCTACAGTAACAGCGAAAATGAATCATGTCCGTTCGATTCCCATCGATCGGACGGATGGGAATCGAACCGAACCTATTGCGCTGCGTGCACGGGATCAGGCGGCTGTGATCTACGGGATCAGACGGCTGTGGACTGCACCGGGATTTTGAGCGGGATTTTGGGCTCTCCGCGCGGGGATTGCGACACTTGTCGCGCGCTGGGGCTCCGGTGCAGCGTTAACGCTGCACCTGAGGTCCAGGCTCCCCGTCCCCATATATATATATATATATATAGAGAGAGAGAGAGAGAGAGAGAGAGAGAGAGAGAGAGCTGTGAGCTGCGGTAGGAGAAAATGAGCTGCGGGTATTTTGACACCCCTAGAAGTTTTGGAATCTGATGAAATTTGGTGTGGGTGTTGTCTAGGGTAAGATGATTATCCTCACAAATTTTTATCAAATTCCAAAACTTTTAGGAGGGTCAAATGGTCGAAGCAAAATCTGCAGATTTTAACGGTGACTGCAGACGACAGATTGCAACAATAGCAGTCGGAGAGGGGAGGAGAAGGTTTGGAGGCGAATCCTTCTGAGGGTGCCCTATCAAAATGGGGGACTAATTAAAATATAGGAATCATGCTGGGATGCCCGTATCAGGTAGGGAGCCTAAGCAATCTTGTGGGTGCAAATAGCAACACCCAACTTATAAGATATGACTTCCTACCTTGGTGGGCCTCTCTCCTACAAACTTCTCAACTACAGGTTTTATCAGCACCTATTATAATCACACAACATAATCTTGCCAACATATGTGTTATATAAAACGAGCATACGTTTCTAGAACTGACAATACCTAAATCCCAAGAACTTGATCTGTGGCTGTGTTCTTTTCCTATGAATTGGAATTCCCAGGAAATAGTCAATTCCTATGCTCGGTTGTTTCTTCCCTCGGAAATGAAAGCATGCACCTGTATACAAAACCTGATGTGGAAAGATTTCTCAATCCCCGAGTACTTGGAAGTTCTATGGAAAGAATATGGGAATGGCCCCATTCCCTTGGGAATTCCAATTCCCATGAAAAGAACACAGCCTGAAGTTGAGGATCAACCGGACATGAAATGAACAATTTTTTCCTCTGACATACACAATCTTTGATTTCAATCATCGAAACACCGAACTGACTTTCGGTGTGTAAGAGTTTTAAGAAGTGGAGCAATTTTTCAAAAAATGGACTATTTTATATCATAGTAAGAGAAAACGGATCGAAAGACAGTGTTTTGTCAGAAACAGTTGTGCATCGGTTCGAAACCAACCTATTTAGGCAAAACAAAACCGATCCAACCTTGGTCGGTTTTGAGGATTTTCAATCCGATCCAAACTGAACTAAGATTGAAATCCAATCCAATTAAAGTCGGTTTGGATTGGATTGGATGGTCAGTTTGGGCTTTCGCCTATATACTTATTGAGATTTCGCCCCTTCTATTGGACCTAGATTTAACTTAAAATAATTATTATTGTCAAATCATTAGGCACAAATAATATTTTTTAACAAATTTTAAGTCATCCAATAATATTGCAAAGGTTGTTTGTAACAAGGATATATGAGATCATATGGTATATTTAAAAAAATATTATATGTATATACATATGTCGGTTCGGTTTAGGTTAGTTTTAAATTTATAAATCCGCCAACCAATCCAATCATGTTGATTTTGAAAATTCGAATCCAATCCGATCCATTAAGAGTTGCAAAACCAATCAAAATCGGTCGGTTTGTTTTGGTCAGATCGGTTTGGATCCTGCACACCCCTAAGAAACAGATCGATACACCAGTTTAACTGGCATATAGTCATATAGTCTATACACCAGTCAAATTGGTGTATAACTCCCTCGCCCGAGGCTCCTTCGACACCATACCCTGTTATATGCAGTTTAACTAGCGTATAGCGTATAAATCCGTTTCTGACAAAACACAAACTTTCGATCCGTTTTCACTTATTATGGTATAAAATAATCCGTTTTTGAAAAATTTCGGCAAGAAGTGTAGATATGATCAGCTATGTGGTGATATCAGATAGAATGTATAGGACCCAGTTAAAGTGTGTACCTGACATTGGTGAAATGAGAAGTAAGATAAGATACAATTAGTTCAAAGACCAAAAAAAAAAATTTAACATCAAAAATTAGGCTTCCATGGCACTCCCTTGCACTCTTCCAATCCCCATGCACTTCGATGACTCGCTTCAATCATCGTCAATTTCAGTGAAATCCTCAACAAAAGATGGCTGCTCTGCTTCTTTATCTGCTGATCGCATCTCATCGATTTCAATAGGAAGCAAGGCATCACATACCACTCTTCCCGCTTGTAAGATTTTGGGGCAGCCTGAGTGGAATGAAGGTAGTGAGTAATCGAAAAACACAAACTTGAAAAAAAAAAAAAAGAGGGTAAAGTGTACACTCCCTCCCCCCCCCCGTCTTCAAGTTTAGCCCAAAATCACTTAACCACCCTATAGTTCATAAACTACATTATGTCCCCCCCTCAAATTCAGTTCTGATTAGATTGAATTACCAAAAGAGGAAATTTAGTAGTTGACAAGAGGGGGTATTGTGCTAACATTTAAAACTATAGGGGACCGATTTGGAACAAAAAAAAAACACAGGGGGTAGGTGATTTAGTCTAAACTTCAGGGGAAGTATAATTTACCCAAAATAAAAGAATTAAATTGACATAGTGATTACCTGCAACAGGGCATTGAGGAAGTGGTTTCTTTGTTCTGATGTAGTGCATTATCGGATCCATCTCATAGATGTGCTTGCAATCCATGCTGTATTAAAGCAAATAAGAGACGTGAGTGCCGAAAGAAAACTTAAGATAAAATTCTCCCTCGTATCGTGTGATACCAATTCTTTACCCCGATCAGAATATTGCATTGCATTCTCAGTTATCATCGGTGATGATTTGTTGGTAATTTCAAGGTAGTAAGTTTAAGCCGTGAAAGTAACTTAACATGAAACAGTGAAAAAAGAAAAGTTAATGGAACACAATTCAAGGAGGGAAGAAAACGTTGTTAATAAGCTATAAACGGCTACCAAGCATTTTTACAAGTAATGGGAATTCCAAATTTTCTAGCAAGTCTGTACATGCCTAGCTACGTAAAACTACGTACACAAGCATGCATGCATGCAATGCATGTTAAGTAACAATAATATTCTGAGATAGCTCTGAAAGAAATGACAAAAGGATCAAACAAGATGAATTATCTTTTAGTGCAACATCTAACCTTAACCAAAACCGCCTTTATTCCAATATAATGGGTAGACAGGCACTTGCTGCAACAAAAATTTATTTTCTTTTAACTTTTTTCATGGGTAAGCTAAGTTGTAAGAGATAACATTCACCCAAACTTCCTAACCCAGAATATCGGAATTCACACAAGTCTAAGTTACCATTTGAGAATTTTACATTACAAAGCTGAGATCTGCAAACACCTTAGAGCATCGTAATCATGATTGCGCAATTTTCCCATGTTTTTTCAGTTAGGGTCCATTTAGTTGGTGAAGCTTGAAATGCACTTGTTGCAATTAGAACTACAAGTAGTTGAAACTTTGGTTGCAACTGAAATTGAAATATGTTGATGGACTATTGTAGTTATGACTTATGAATACTGTAGTTCATTCTCCAATAGTTTTTAGTGGGAGTTTGAATTGGTTTGCCCAATATTGCAGTTGAACTTACAAATAACTTACAAATGTTGACTACAACTACATGAACCAACAACGGTGTTGATTGGTTGTAGTCCGAACGGCCGCAGTTCGAACTACACCACCCCCCCCCCCCCCCCCCCCCCCCACACACACACACACACCACCACCACCAACGGTGTTGATTGATTGTAGTCCGAACGGCCGCAGTTCGAACTACCCCCCCCCCACCACCACCACCAAAAGGTGTTGAGGATTGTAGTTAAGAACATGCAGTTCGTTCTGTCCTCTGAAAAACATAGGTCAAATATTTTTCTTTTTTTTATTTTTTTGGTAAAGAAGCTGAAATATAGGAGTGTGTTCAGCTGTAACAACTAATCTTAGTATTAAGATCTCAAACCAGACGCTATTAAGGAATACTTTACCAGCGGACTGGACTTTGCAGTTCAATAACAGGCTTTCCAGTTAACGGGCATGTGATATTTAACAGGCTACTCTGTGTACTGGTCATGATGATATCTTCCTGCTCATCACCAGGCATTGGCTGACCTGCGTGATGAACGTTCTGCAGAAAGTACAGCGGTTATATTAGACCATCATACCATGAAATCAGACATATTCAAAACAAACAGTTGTATTGGTTACTAGCTCACGTATTTTAGGTAACAATGCTTCCCATTTTATGTTCTACTCACATCAGAAGCGATCTGTTGTCAATCTTCTGTGGAGCCATCTTAATTGGGGTTGTGATCCATAGCCAACCCCTTCTTGATGAGATAAGACTTGGCAGATAAATTCATATTCTTGAGAGCAGATAAATTCATATTCTTATAGAAGAAGAAAATACATCGGTAAAGTATGGACACAAATTCTAAAAGAAGAGCATGTGCTGGTGAATAAAATTGTTAGATACCCTCAAACCCTAAAACTTGGGTCGTAAGGGGAGGTCCACAGTGGGTATAGTAAGTGGCCTATGAGTGTCTCCCCTACTTATGTGGAACTATTCGTCAACACTCCCCCTCATGCAGTGATATGTGGTGAGGCACAATCGATAGGGGCACACCCGGAGCGAAACATGTGAGGGGAGGGTGAGCCACCAAGTGCGTGGGTGGGTGGCCTTGTCGACCGAAGTCAGCTCCTATACCATGTTAGATACCCTCACACCCTAAAACTCAGGTCGTAAAGGGAGGTCCACAGTGGGTATATTAAGCAGCCTATGGGTGCCCCCCTACTGACGTGGGACTATTCGTCAACAAAAATAAAACTATATTCCTCTCTTTTTTTGAGATCGGTGTCTCAAAACCTTTTGGGCTATGGACCCACTTCAGACTCAGACTAATCCCTCCGGGAATGCACACTAACCCAATCGTAAGCTTCCCTATGCACTCTTGGGTAACTCGAGAGGGGGGGGGGGGGGGGGGGGGGGGGAGAGGGGGGGAATGAACCCACAACCTCCTCACCCAAGCGTCGATTGTTGTATTTCTTCAGTATGGTTGTTTGAGGTCCAAGTCCAATTTCAAAGGACAGTTATAACACGATAATTAGTTCAAGCCACACGTGTCAAAAAGGAAAAGTTCACTGCAAGAAAGGTGTGCCACTTAACTAACAGACTAAAGCAATTAAGCAGCAACTAAAAGGAAGTAAACCAAGACCGAAGCACAGGTGTTATGTGTGACGAACCACAGCCCAACCCTAGCACGATCTATTCAAGTTTACACTTATGACTTATGAGATTTCAATAGGATCACATGATTGATAAAAAAGGCTCACTTTTATCCATCTCATTAACCTCTTTAGTAATCGTTTAAATGTCCTTAACAAATTCATCAATCATTTATTTCTCTAAGACAAATAAGTAAAAGTCTCTCCCACCCTACAACCATTAGATGGTCAACCTCAAGGATATAAGCTAATAGTTCTGAATTTGTGCTTATAACCATCCAATCACATATGCAGTGCATGAGAAATTCATCAAAAACTCCAAGCAAGCAAAAAAAATGTTCAGGTGGATAGCTGATCCCATAATTTCAAGATCCTGGGTAGCCAATAGACATCATAACTCTGAGATAATTCCTTGGAATAAGTGGCACACCCCATAGGCGGATTTAAGGGCATTTAATGGTCACTGGTTGCTATTACAACAGCCCATCGACCCTCCTTAATGCAATTGAACATCATGGATCCATAATGAATCAATTGTGGCCTAAATTTCTTTTTCTGGGCCTGCCATGTGCTCAACACGTAGCATCCTTAACCAGTGTGCTCTTATAATACCAGGCAACAACATACAAAAGACAATCAACTTTGGGTATCAATATTCAGCTCATCTACCAGAGCAACTGGTTCGGAAAGGTACGCACAAACCTGGATGACCATCATATGGGAGGCCACATTAATGGTTACGATCATTAGCTGTCCCTTCCGCTACACTGATCCCTACTAGTCTGGAAGATCTCAACTAATCTCCGATTTCATACTAACAATGGATGAAAGAGAGATGTGTTTGTACAACATAACATCCATGGAACTTTTCTTCCACTGAAGATCCCGTTGATCATTGAGCTATTCAGGAAATGTAGGTTCATCTATGATGCGGGATAGACTCGCCAAGAGGAGGGGCGCAGAAGATTGGCTCGTGTCGTCTTCTTCGCAAGGATTTTAAGAGAGATAGTGGAGGAGGAGAGAAGAAAGGAGGGGAAAGATCCGGAATCCACCGAATTCGGGGAATCCACCGGATTTGGGGAATCCACCCCTGATGGATTCCAATCCAGGATTCAGAAAACCCTAACGAAGCCTGCAAGCCGTCATATTTTTTTCAAAATTCATAAGCATCGTTTCATTCATCAAATGGGGGCCTATAAGTAGGCTTACATTACTTGGTCTTAAAAAAAACATAAAATAACTACCAAAAATAAATATCCTAAATCTTAACTAAATTAAAACTACCATATTTAATAATCCGAAAATAATATATTTTCGGATTAAAATAATAATTTCGGAATAAAATAATTATTTTATTCCGATTTTAATATTTTATTCTGAAAATAATATTTTATGAATTATTAAATCCGAAAATTATTTTTAATTAAGCCTCGAGAGCGTGTCGGGCTGTGGAAATCGTGCAGGGCCTGCCGGCAAGGCCCTGTCCCCATCATTCACTCCAAGTCAGAAAGAACCCATGAATACCAAATATTGAGAATCGTTGTGGATCGAGTTTGAATCAGAAGATTCAAACAGTGGATCATACAATTCAATCAAATTGTCCAATAGGAACATATGAGTTCTAGATCTATCAAAAGGTTAGATTTGAATTTGGCGGTACCAAAATTAGAAGAAAGAATAATCATGAGTTCCATGTGATCATTGAACAAACTCCTTTTATGATTTTTTCCACGTGATTCTAAATCAAATATGAAGGAAATGCACACCTAAATTGTAAAATTCAATATTCACAAATGACTCATGATTGCAAATTAAATCACATCTTAGGTATTTTCTAGTCTTCATTTTCTAATATTAAAAGAATATTATAATATGTAATATGAACCTGATATAACTCAAATGCATTCCCAAAGACCTATAATACGATTTTGAATTACAAAACATTATATCCACATCTGTCCGTCATGTGCTGATGAGGTCATTGAATTATTTCATGTTGTTTGTAAGAGATTGTCTTTTCTCCAAATCAATATAACCCTATGTAGGCCAGCCCTCTTTGCCTTAATTGTTCCAACAACTGATATGAAAATGTCCTCTATAATCATTGTTCCAATGTGAAAACAATTTTTTTTTAAGTCTAATAATCAAAATGGTCTTTATTAATCACCTTGAAATTTTAATGTCAAAATTTTATGTTGTTTTCGTGTCTCTTTGATCCAATAAATCGGTACCATTATGATTTTCTTCCATTTGACATATGCAGCAGGACAATGTACGCTCGACCAAGGGGTCGAAGCCTCTTTTCACGAATCGTAATTAAACGAACTCAAAGGCTATCTAATGAAAATCAAGGTGCAAGATGAAGAAGAGGTTTCCAAAGTTCTACAGAATTCCTTCTTCAATATCGTATTCCTAATTCCGACAGGATTCCAAGTATGGAAAGGATTCATACTCAAAATAGAATTATTGCTTAAAATAGGATTCTTTGATGATTTATCAAGGTAGGATTCCTTGATATACTAGGATTCCTACACGAACTAGGATTTGTAAAAGATAAGTCTTCCTGAAGAATGAAGGATCCCATGTATGAAGTTACTAAATTTAGTATGAGTTTTAGAGTATCTTTTTTGGTATTTTATCCTGTCATTTTCTAACCTGTTTTTTTGTCACCTTTTAAAGTGAGCTTAGGAGTCTTATTTTAATAGAACATGCTTAAAAGAGTCATAGTTTAGTATTATAACGGGTCAAGGAAGTTTCAAATCAATTAAGATAGGGTTTTCTGTGGGTTGAGAGTATATATCCCAAGGTATAAAAAATCGATATATTTCGCGAAATATCGCGAAATATATCCGAAAAATAAGAACCCGATACAAAATACCACTTACAATCTCGAGCAGAACTAGAAATGTCAAAATATCTATGCAGTCAAAGTCGGTAGTCGGCCCCAGTCGGCCCGACTAGGACTAGTCAGCCCGACTAGGACTAGTCGGCCAAAACTTATTCTTCCCCCCCTCCCTAAACATATATGATATATGAACTAGCATAAATGTCAATAAGTATATGATATTAGTCGGTTAATAACAATACATACCTTCACACTTCACAGCATGGGTATAAATACATAAGTAACAGTCAAACAGAACACAGTTGTATTAGCTTCATGCCCATGTCAAAAGACTCAGAACTAAGAATTCATCACAATATTTGTTTGATGATGTTTAATCAGTGAACAACCCCAATTTTGATTATAGGGTTATATGGATATCAACAAATAAACTAATTATTTGTCTATGTTTTTATCTGAGATTCTCAGGTGCTCAACAAATGATTACAGGGAAGAGCCATAGTTGTGAGTCTTGCGACTCAAGACTTTGAGCCAATGTAAAAAAATCTAAACAAAATTGCTTGCAAAGACTCATTTCAAAAAAAAAATTTGCTTGCAAAATGCTGCCTAGGGACTAGCCGGCAGTCGTTAGTCGGGGACTAGTCGGCATTCCGCCCAGCAATGACGGAATCGAAATTAATCGGTCAGCAAAATACCGCCCAGGGAATAGTCAGGGATTAGTCGCCGACTAGTCCCGACTTTGATAGCATAGCAAAATATCGAGCGGTTTCACGAAATATTGTGATATTTCCACGAAATATTTTCATCTCCACGAAATATCACGAGATTTTGTCGAAATTTCGCAAAAATTTTGCAAAATATATCCAAAATTCTGTGACTAACTGGTTATAAAAGGGGACTGGGGGGTCTAGTTCTCAGCAGCTTATTTACATATAATAACATTTAAGTAAATATCATTTTACTTAATTTTTATTTCCTCCATTTACTTTAAGTTATTATATGTAAATAAGCAAATACCCCCCCCCATTTGATTTCAATAAAAATATCAAAAAATTTAAAAACAAAAGGAATCAAAAAGTAAACTTTCAATTTTAGTAAGAGAAAACAGTTTTCATGGTTTTTTATAAAATCTACATGGTGAGAAAAGTGATTAAATCAACTCCTTTTTAGCTCAAAAAATTTCACAAGATGTAAAAGTACAAGTGCATCTAGAAAATCATGGTCCGTCTTAGAAAATTTTTAATGTATAAAAACTTTTATATATAAAAACTCTTTTTTCCAGACTAAGTAAAAAAACAGTGTTTCACATTTCAGCATAATTTTTGCACAATTTCAAACTTGCATAACTTTCTTGTTTTAAGTCTGCTTTCAAAATCGTTTAAAACATTATTTTAACAATCAACTAATCTTTATTTCGAAAATATTTTTATCCAAAAAAATAGATTAAAAAACATTTAAAAAATATATATCAAAACAAAACCAAATAAGATTGCACAAGGCTCACAGACTCAATACATTGAATACAAGTTATGTGAAGCTCTACACCCCTAGATAGGATACAAATATTATTTGAGTGTTCCAAAGTGTATCTATACTTGGTTTATGACTATCCAGAGTTTCACTAAAAATTTCCATCAAAAAATCAATATTTTCACCATTTCTACAAAATTGCAATATTTCCACACTATCGAAATATTTCCACGAAATATTTCTATATACAGAAGGTCGAAATTTCCACCGAAATGGAGATTTTGAACCTTGATATATCCACATTAAGAGAAGTTTCAAATTAGCATTGAACTATAAATCAAAATTCATAGGTTTCTCCTCTTATTCAACAAACGTACTGACTCTTTCTTTATACCTTCCTTAGTACAATGCTTCATATTTCATTTGTGTAATGCCTCAGAAACATTGAGGTCCCACTCCTCAATTTTTCACGAGAAGTGTGATATTCCTATTTTGCTATCAGCTATCATAACAAGATTGTTTCATCCAGAGTTTATGTTATAATTTTTAATTTATGCATATAAATCAATTGGTTCTTGTAGACATCAGTCTAGATTACCTATTAGTTCCATTTACAAGCATATATTTATCAAAAGATTCAATAATCGTTGCTAAATCAAATTTCCTGATACATAAATAAATTCCAGCAAGTCCAACTTTTGAATATCTCCACTATAAATCCTCGACGTCTCTAGAAATTGTTGCATAAGCATAGGACACAAAAAGTTGCTACATCAGTCTTACAACACAGAGTAATGTAAGTGTTTTCTTGACATAGTTTATTTGTTTTTTATGGTTCTGGGCCTTAATTTACACGTTTAAAATTTCTTAAAATTTGCATGGATCCTTTCCTGAAGCTGGGAACACGTTTTAGTTTTGAAAAAAGAACAAACTTAATTGTAAACGTTTCGGGGTTCTAAAAAAAAGGGAAAAAAAAGGCCAGCAATGGATTTCATTCCTGAATTTTGGGGATCAATATCCCAAGGTTGATGAGGATAACAATCTCCATTAGTTAAGGGATACATATGCTATTTAGGAGATAAGAGACGCGAACCCCGTGTTCCCACTCCCATGATTAATGTTCTAAAGAGAAGGGAACGTCGCGACTCCTCTCCCCCACGAGTAGGAGGATTCCGAGGATAGTTGGCACTCCAATGTGGAATAACAAGTCAATATGATTATGGTTTATTAAAGAGAAGTGATGAGGACATCGAGCAGCGTCCCTGGCGCGTGTACCAGCGCAGGAGGCGCCACCTGAGCTTGTGGCTGTGATCAGACAGCCAGCACCGTTGATGATGATCGTGTAGTCGTTTTTATTTGTTTTGCTTTGCAGCATGTTATTTAGTCCCACCTCAGTTGTCAGGGATTTTCTTCTGTTTATTGCAGCCTTTATATAGGCCTGCCCCGGGACATGTAATGGAATCGATGAATAATAAAATTTTTATGTTTTCCTCTGCACTTGTGTTGAGCGAATTCAGGGCGAGGTGTGTGAAACCCAAACCCAAACCCTAGGCGTGTGAAACCCTAGGTCCAGTATTAGGCGTGTGAAACCCTAAAACTGGAAACCCTAATTATCCCTCTCCTATCCCTCTCTCTCACCTAGCCGCCGGCCTCCCCTTGCCCCTAGCTGCCGCTGCCCACCTGCCCAAGACCCACCCGATCCCCTCTCTCCCTTGGCTGCTGCCGTCCGGACCCCCAACACCATCCGACCCCCTTCCTTGCTGCTGCTGCCGTCCGCACCCCCCATCCTATCCGGCCCCCCCCTCCTCTCCGTGGCTGCTGCTGTTGCCGCCGGCCCTAGACCCCAGCCAGCCCGACCCGGCCCTCCTCTCCTTGCTGCCGCTGCTTACCTGGACCCCTACCCGATCCACCCCTCCCTCCCCTCCTTGCTGCCGTTGTCCACCTGAACCCCCTGCCCGATCCACCCGACCTCAAACCCCCGACCTCCCCTTCATCCCCTCCTGCCGCTGCTGCCCACCTCCACCCGACCCCAACCCTTACCCGACCCCTCCTCCTCATTCCTACCTGCCCGACCCCCTCCCCCTCCTGCTGCTGCCCGTTCGGTACCATACATCCGGCGCCCTCGTCCTGCGTGCAGGGCCGGATTTGCTGAGGATCACGGTGTGATCTTAGACGACGACGGGTGCCTCGACAAACAACTCTCCCCTCCCGACCCGGAAGGAGAGAGCGTGGAGGAATCTACGAAGGGGCCTCGACATCGACTTCCCCTCCCGCGATCCGGAAGAGGAAGCGTGGAGGCATACGTGCCTGTGCCAACATCGACAACTCCGATTACGGAATTCCCTCTGCGACCAGGTATTCTCGTGTTTCACCAAATCGGTTATCTAGTTTATTATCGTTGCCAGCTGTGTTCCCCACTGTGAGATTGAGCGCTTACCTGCCTGTAGTGCTATTAATCTAGACATTGCAATAGGACTATTTGGATTGCTTTATCGTCTGATACTGAAAGTGACTGGCATTAGTACAGTAGTTCTCATCGTATTTGCCTGTGTTATCTGTTTGATTTGATTTCTCGTGCGGCATCATACTGAGTAGTAAGCCCTGCCTGCTCAACTAATTAACAAATCATTTCTTCATTGCATCGTATTGCATCATTTTGGTATCAGAGCATGGTTATGAGATAAAACCTGCATTTCGTATCCGTCATTACTTCCTCTGCATTAGTTATCATTGTGTGTGCATGCCAACCCGTAACGGTAGGCCATATCTGTTAGGAGAGTCTAGCGAGTCCGACAGTTGCACTATGGATCCCGACGCCCTAGCTAGGACACTCGCTGAGTTAGCTCAGGGTATTGCCACCATGAACCTAAACTTCGCTGCTTACCAGCGCGATACAAATGCCCGCTTTGACCGTCTGGATCAAGTCCCACCTCGAACTCCCCCACCCGTGGACCCTCAAGATTTTCGGCCACCTTGGCAGAACCATCAAGATCCGGATGAGCAATATCTCCGGAGCATTAGGCTAGAAGTGCCCGCTTTTGATGGTCGGCATGATCCCCAATTCTTCCTAGACTGGCTCCAATCCATGGACCGGTATTTTGCCTGGTACCCATTAACGGAGCCACGAAAGGTCCGTTTTGCTGCAATGAAACTCAGTGGCCCCGCCAGTCAATATTGGACGAACGTTGAAGCCCTAAGAGTGGCCCGAACCCAAGATCCCATCGACACCTGGGTAGCCATGAAAAACGAGCTGAAGGGGAAATACGTGCCACCGTCCTACCAAGCGCGTCTTTTAGATCAGTGGCATCAGTTCACTCAAGGCAACAAGTCAGCAAGAGACTATGTCGCCAAGTTTGACGAGTTCTTGACTCGCTGCAACGTCCTAGGGACTGAGACCCCTGTTCAGGTTTTGTCCCGCTTTCGGTCTGGCTTAAGAGAGGACCTGAGAAACGAGCTTCTCGCTCGTGATGTTACAGAGTTAGAAAGGGCCTACGCGTTAGTGCAAGATCTCGATGGCTTTAGGTCCACCCAGTCTCATCGGGGCCAAGATTCCCGAAGTCACACCCCACGACCTTCCTCGAGCAGTTATCCAAGTCGGCCGAGTCCCACCCAATCCCAACCCAGGACAGACTCCACGAGTCGGAACAACGATAGGGACAGCCGTGGTAAAGGCCCTGAAAGGGACTTTTCCAAGATCAGTCCCCTCACTAAATGCTACAAGTGCCAGGGTTATGGGCACGTGGCTGCGAACTGCCCTAGCCCCGTCAAGATCAACATCATTGACGGCACACCTGTTGAGGTTTTGGAGACAGACGTAGATGGGTTCGTTTACCAAGCTGACGATGATGAAGGAGATTTTGATGAAGAGGGTGATGACGTTACCCTAGGTTGCCTTAGGCGCACGGCCGCCACTGAGCTGGCCGTTGTTCGATGCGCATTGTCCCAACCCAAAGAACAAGATGATTGGAGGCGTACCAACATCTTTCACACCTTTACTCGGATCGGAGAAAAGAACTGCAAGGTGATCATCGACAGTGGAAGTTGCGTTAACGCAGTTTCGTCTGCCGTAATCTCCAAGACTGGATTGAAGGCAGTCCCCCATCCCCGGCCATACCAAGTCTCCTGGATCAATTCTACGGCAATGGAGGTCAAACAGAGGTGTTTGGTCCCCATAAACTTCAATGCCTACCAAGAAAAGATCTGGTGTAATGTGTTGACCATGGATGTGGGTCAGGTTATATTAGGACGGCCATGGCTCTTCGACAACGATGTTCTCATCTACGGCCGATCCAACATGTGCATGTTTGAACATGAAGGAAAGAAGATTAAGTTGCTACCCTCTCAACCTAAGAGTGGTCAGCCTGCGCAACAGCCCACCTCCAAGAAGAAAATCAGCAACGTTAGTCTTATCGGGGCCAAAGAATTAAGCCTCGAGCTGGAAAAAGGGGCCCCGATCATGATCCTTGCAGCCCGGGAAGTTCCTAGAGAGTCCACCCAAGTTGTTCCCCTAGAGGTTGCCCCAGTTCTGAGAGAGTTTGCCGATGTCTTCCCTGAGGACCTCCCAGACCAATTACCTCCGATGCGTGACATACAACACGCCATCGATTTGGTCCCTGGAGCTAGCCTCCCCAACTTGCCCCACTACCGAATGAACCCTACAGAACATGCCGAGTTGAAACGGCAGGTCGATGATTTACTGAAAAGGGGTTTCATCAAAGAGAGTATGAGTCCGTGCGCGGTTCCAGCTCTGCTTACGCCAAAGAAGGATGGAACTTGGCGCATGTGCGTAGACAGCCGCGCTATCAACAAAATCACGGTCAAATACCGTTTTCCTATCCCTCGTCTAGATGACCTGTTAGACCTAATGTCTGGAGCCACAGTCTTCTCCAAAGTTGACTTGAAGAGTGGCTACCACCAAATTCGCATTCGCCCGGGAGATGAGTGGAAGACGGCTTTTAAGACTAAAGACGGACTGTACGAATGGATGGTTATGCCGTTCGGACTGACCAATGCACCGAGCACATTCATGAGAGTCATGACACAAGTACTCCGCCCTTTTATGGGAAAATTCCTGGTGGTGTACTTTGATGACATACTCATTTATAGCCAGTCCCGAGCGCAGCACTTAGACCACCTACGGCAAGTCTGTACTGTCCTAAGAAAGGAGGAACTGTTCGCCAATCCCAAAAAGTGCACCTTCCTCACCACGGAAGTCCACTTCCTTGGTTTTGTCGTGTCGGTCAACGGGGTCTCCGCCGACCCCGAGAAGGTCCGTGCAATTGAAGAATGGCCTGAACCCAAAAATATCCGGGATGTCCGGAGTTTTCACGGTCTTGCCACCTTCTATAGGAGGTTCATTAAGGGGTTCAGTACCATCACGGCCCCAATCACTGACTGTCTGAAGAAAGGCAAGTTCGAGTGGACGAGTGCGGCCACTAGGGCCTTTCTAGAAATCAAAAGAAGAATGGTTGAGGCCCCTGTGATGCGCCTCCCAGATTTCACCAAAGTCTTCGAAGTCGCTTGCGACGCCTCCGGAATCGGTATTGGGGGCGTTCTCTCCCAAGAAGGTCATCCTGTCGCATATTTTAGCGAGAAGCTGAACGAAGCGCGACAGCGATACTCCACGTACGATAAAGAATTCTATGCGGTGATTCAATCGCTTCGCCACTGGCGACACTACCTACTGCCACAAGAATTCGTTATCTATTCTGATCATGAAGCCCTTCGGTACATCTACTCCCAGAAAAAGCTTAACGCACGGCATGGTCGCTGGGTCGAGTTCCTCCAGGACTACACCTTCACCCTGCGCCATAAAGCGGGAGTAGAAAACAAAGCGGCCGATGCCCTTAGTCGTCGCATGTTCGTCCTGTCTAGGTTGACCGCTTCGGTCGAGGGCTTTGAAAGAGTGAAGGCCGAATACGAATCTTGTCCCGATTTCGGCGAGGTTTATATGGCACTAATCGACGACCCAGTTCACGAAATAGATTGATACCTCATGCAAAATGGGTACCTTTTCCGTGGCCGTCGACTATGCATTCCCCGAACATCCCTTCGCAAATTCCTTATTTGGGAGCTGCATGCGGGTGGTCTTGCTGGCCATTTCGGCGTTAACAAGACCATCGAAGCCATTGAATGTCGATTTTACTGGCCGAGCCTGAAACGTGATGTCGCCAGACATGTGGGTAGATGCCATATTTGCCAACTGGCCAAACAGCGAAAGCAGAGCACTGGCTTGTACACCCCTCTCCCAGTTCCTAACTGTCCCTGGCAGGACATCAGTATGGATTTCGTACTTGGCCTCCCGAAAACCCTGCGTAAGCATGACTCGGTCTTGGTAGTGGTAGACCGGTTCTCTAAGATGGCTCATTTCCTTCCGTGCTCAAAAACTTCCGATGAGTCCCACGTAGCGAAAATCTTCTTTGAGGGTATCGTGAGGTTACATGGGTTGCCCAAAACCATCGTCTCGGATCGAGATGTCAAGTTTACCAGTTTTTTCTGGAAGACTCTCTGGCACAAGTTAGGAACAAAGCTCCAATTTTCCACAGCCTTCCACCCCCAAACCGACGGTCAAACCGAGGTAGTCAATAGGAGCTTGGGGAACCTTCTGCGAACGTTAGTGGGTGAACACGTTGGGAGTTGGGATCTGAAACTGTCAATAGCTGAGTTTGCATATAATTCATCTGTTAATAGAACTACTGGCATGAGTCCACACGAAATTGTCCATGGTTTTAAACCTAGACAACCCATAGATCTCATTCCCATGGCTAGTCATCATAGAGTCTCTGAGTCTGCATCTGCATTTGCATCACATATGCATGAATTACACAAAGAAATCAGTAACAAAATTGAGCAGAGCAACGCTGACTACAAATTACGAGCCGACACCCGAAAACGAGCTCAAACTTTTAACATAGGGGATTATGTGATGGTCCGGCTCCGCCCGGAACGGTTCCCACCAGGGACCGTTAAGAAACTACATGCACGCAGTGCCGGCCCCTTCCGGATACTAAAGAAGATAAATGACAACGCCTATGTCATTGACCTCCCTGAGGGTTTTGGCATTAGTCCGACCTTCAATGTTGAAGATCTAGTGGCCTACAAAGGCCCAAATTTCAACCCTAGCAATCCTCTGGTAGAGCCTACCCTAGATCCTGTTTCTGAGAGCAGCCCGTTACCTCCACTTCCCCAAAATATCCCATATCCCACAGCAAACGGCATCGATAAAATTCTAGATGACGAGATCGTCTCTGGTAAAGACGGTGGAACTCGGAGGTACCTGATTCGCTGGAGCGGAAAACCCCCATCTGAGGATACGTGGATGGAACGAGAAGAACTACAACGGCTTGACCCGGACTTGCTGGAGCTATACGAAAGCCGCACGGAGCCTTACTCGACGGAGTCGAGCTCTCTCCCACCCCGGGAGAATGATGAGGACATCGAGCAGCGTCCCTGGCGCGTGTACCAGCGCAGGAGGCGCCACCTGAGCTTGTGGCTGTGATCAGACAGCCAGCACCGTTGATGATGATCGTGTAGTCGTTTTTATTTGTTTTGCTTTGCAGCATGTTATTTAGTCCCACCTCAGTTGTCAGGGATTTTCTTCTGTTTATTGCAGCCTTTATATAGGCCTGCCCCGGGACATGTAATGGAATCGATGAATAATAAAATTTTTATGTTTTCCTCTGCACTTGTGTTGAGCGAATTCAGGGCGAGGTGTGTGAAACCCAAACCCAAACCCTAGGCGTGTGAAACCCTAGGTCCAGTATTAGGCGTGTGAAACCCTAAAACTGGAAACCCTAATTATCCCTCTCCTATCCCTCTCCCTCACCTAGCCGCCGGCCTCCCCTTGCCCCTAGCTGCCGCTGCCCACCTGCCCAAGACCCACCCGATCCCCTCTCTCCCTTGGCTGCTGCCGTCCGGACCCCCAACACTATCCGACCCCCTTCCTTGCTGCTGCTGCCGTCCGCACCCCCCATCCTATCCGGCCCCCCCCTCCTCTCCGTGGCTGCTGCTGTTGCCGCCGGCCCTAGACCCCAGCCAGCCCGACCCGGCCCTCCTCTCCTTGCTGCCGCTGCTTACCTGGACCCCTACCCGATCCACCCCTCCCTCCCCTCCTTGCTGCCGTTGTCCACCTGAACCCCCTGCCCGATCCACCCGACCTCAAACCCCCGACCTCCCCTTCATCCCCTCCTGCCGCTGCTGCCCACCTCCACCCGACCCCAACCCTTACCCGACCCCTCCTCCTCATTCCTACCTGCCCGACCCCCTCCCCCTCCTGCTGCTGCCCGTTCGGTACCATACATCCGGCGCCCTCGTCCTGCGTGCAGGGCCGGATTTGCTGAGGATCACGGTGTGATCTTAGACGACGACGGGTGCCTCGACAAACAACTCTCCCCTCCCGACCCGGAAGGAGAGAGCGTGGAGGAATCTACGAAGGGGCCTCGACATCGACTTCCCCTCCCGCGATCCGGAAGAGGAAGCGTGGAGGCATACGTGCCTGTGCCAACATCGACAACTCCGATTACGGAATTCCCTCTGCGACCAGGTATTCTCGTGTTTCACCAAATCGGTTATCTAGTTTATTATCGTTGCCAGCTGTGTTCCCCACTGTGAGATTGAGCGCTTACCTGCCTGTAGTGCTATTAATCTAGACATTGCAATAGGACTATTTGGATTGCTTTATCGTCTGATACTGAAAGTGACTGGCATTAGTACAGTAGTTCTCATCGTATTTGCCTGTGTTATCTGTTTGATTTGATTTCTCGTGCGGCATCATACTGAGTAGTAAGCCCTGCCTGCTCAACTAATTAACAAATCATTTCTTCATTGCATCGTATTGCATCAAGAAGCCTTTTTTATTTTTGTGGCCTTTTTAGCATCTTTTTTGGGGAAATTGCAGCCTATAAGTTCCGAAATTCTGCAAAAAAAACACAGAAAATCAGGAAATAAAGGTTTGTCGTGATTAGGAGGGTGTTTGGCATCATTCCGGACCCATCCGTTTCTATCCACTGTTCTATTTTCATATTTTAAACTCAACCAATACTATTTGTTTCAGTGGAATGAAGGAGCTGGGAACGATAATTTATCACTCCGTCCGTTTCTATGCTAACCGGAACGTCGAACCATTGAATTACATTGGAAATAGTAATTGACATGAATACCCTCTTCTGGATGAGGTTTAAGCATAACAATTCCTCATGCCAAACACCCCCTAGGAGTCTAATTTGACGTGTTTCTAGTTCCTAGTTTTTAGAGTACAGTCCTACACAAGTTGCAAGCATCATTAGTTGTGCTTATTATATAAGAATAGAGCCCTCATCCGTAGTCTCGGTCTTTGCTGAGTTTTCCCTAGAAAGGCCCCATTTTGGCTTTATAGTTCTCTTATATTGTTTCCATGTGTTGTTAGTGATTGTGTGTTGATTACTCAAGTTCCTAGATCGTATTTACTTCAAGTTTAGTATCAAAGCTATATCAATTAAATCTAGTTTGCATCATATGGTTCAGATAAGCGACTATTTTCATTCTATCGGAAAGATCTTGAATCAATAGAGGGAAAACTCGGATGGATGCTATGAGTTAAAGGGTCCAAGCCAATCAAGCCAAAAGAAGGAAGATGGCCATGATGAAAAGAAAGATCGAGAAGCTCACACGCGAAATGCAAAAAGAGGGAGAGTAGGTGTGATTCGAGACGAGCACTCCATTACCCTGATTCTGTCGGAAGGTGAATCTGGAGATGAGTGAGATCCAACATTCATAACATGTATCTAAACAACCAAATAAGATGAGGCTATGGATAGATCGGTTCAAGCATTGAAGTAGACGACCGTTGGGATCCCGATAAATGTGCTCGACTTCATAAGTAGGATGCATGCAATGGATTATCTAGATTGGAAACCAGTCTAGATAGCTATCTCGAGTAGAAACTCAGGTGGACATTGGTATCCTATATGATTGTATATGCGATTATACGGTCACAGACTCACAAATGAGGTCTAGAGACCATGCATATTTGCATATGATTTTTCAGACCGCATACGCGACCGCACAACTCCCAACGATCCGGTCATATTAGTAACCGTTAGGAATACTTTATTATTGTTTTTTCTTACTTTTTCTCCCATTCTCCACCGTTCCAACCTATAAATACCCCCCATATCTTCCCCCATTTCATCTCACAACCCATCTACATCTCTTCGAACTTTTCCCAAATTCTCAAGTTCTCTCCATATCTAATACCAGGCTCGCCTCCTTTGACTCTAGTTCTGCTCTCAAACCCAAGTGATCTAAGAATCTGGGTTGAAACACAGACATTATAGGATTACGGGAGAAAAAAAAAATCATAGTGTATGAGTTGTACGGCTTTGTGACCACTGGTGAAATTGTATAACCCAAAAAACACTTGGCAAATGGTCCAAGGGCTAATGCAAGAGTCTACTATGAGGCTACTGATGAAATCTGAAAGAAAATAATGGAGTACACAAAGTCCATTACAGAGCAAAGTATCAACCTAATAGGACCAACAGTTCCACCACATATATGGAGGAAGATGAGTGGTAGAGTGAGAGAATATAGATATCGATGATGACTGAACCCAGTCCCTCAGCATGGTTGTCACCAAAGGAACCGAAGATGGAGACTAGTGGTCACTTCACTAGAAAATGTACTTGATTTCATTTATCATGTACTTTAATTTTAATTTAGTATCGAATGAATGAAATCTCATATTTCACTAATATTTCAGAAGTTCTACCTTTATGTACATTGTTTGAATGTTCACACACGGTCGAAAAATTTTAAAATGACATCAAAAAATTAACACACATATGTAAGTGCAATGTCAAGTGTTGCTTGTATTATGCAATGTCATCATCGGTAACAACACCACAACCTACATATTGCAAGTCTTTTCCGTTGGATTCTTAAAGTGCTCGTGTTGAAATCCTTAGACTTATCTGGTTTAATAGTGAAAGAGGTGGTGTCCTGCGAGTGTCACTTGGATTGACCTTTAGGTAATTTGACCGCATATGTACCAAACCACATAGGCGGCTCGATATCCTTTGATGGCATATTAAGCGCATAGGCGACCACATTTGACCACTATGACACCATCATGTATCACAAGCCTCATCAGCATACAATTTTATGCAACCAAAACTTGTAATTCCATTTGTTTACTGGTTTCCTAACTACCACTTCAGGATATCTTCTAAGGTTAGACTGTGTATAATGTGACTAATAACTATTACCTAACTTCCTTCACTAATTTATGTCTTAGCTACACATTCCACTTCATGTAGCTCTTCATGGTATAGCAACAGCTCGCCTAAGAATTTAACATGTCAGCAACATCTTACATCCATAACTTATCATTGATTGCTTTGGCGCATCCCTATTTAAGAAACTTTAAAGCTCATCCCAAAACATGATCCTCTAGCCACTTCAAACTTAGTCATACTCATACCACTCACCATTCATTGGCAGATATTCTATATGCCATCAGTTCGTTTTTCATTCTAATGGTAAACTCATGTGTATAATCTGAATTGAGTTTGAGAGGTGAATTAAACAAATGCCAGTACAACAATCCATATTATTCTCTTATACAAAAGAAAAGGTAAAGGTTTGGTGTACACTAAGAAACACTGATACTAGTATGGGGACACGGTTACGACACGACACGGGTACACCAACACAGCAAATGCTAAAAAAAAGAGGACACGGGTACGGCGGAGACACAGCAAAATAAATTTATATTTTTTATTTATATTTTATGTGTGTTTATAATTCATATATATTTCAATAACCGAAAAAACCTCATAAAAAACAACTAAAATGAAAATTTAATGTATACTGAATCGCAATTGTTAGTTACACCCAACCCGATTGGTGAATCACATACAGTCCTAAATGGCATGGAAAAAAACGGCTATGTTTTAGTTTTGGCTTCAACCTATCTGAAACCTCAGAGGATCAGATAGGTTAAAGCCAAAACCTAATCATAACCGTCCGTTACAACCAACCTGACAAGTGAATTATACTAAGCCCCAAATGACATGAAAAAGAATGGTTGCGATTCAGTTTTGGCTTCAACCTATCTGATCCTCTGAGGTTTTAACCTCAGAGGATCAGATAGATTGAAGCCAAAACTGAATCATAACAGCTTGTGACCCGACCCTATATCGAACAGCCCGTCAACCCGCTGTGTCTGGTGCGTGTCCAGTGAGTGTCCGACCGTGTCCGGCTCCTTGAAGCATGTGGGACACGGCACATGCGTGTCCGGTGCATGTCCGGCGAGTGTTGGTGTCTAACAAGTGTCCGACACGGGTACGGGGGGTCTGGGGAAGTGTCTGTGCTTTCTAGGGTGTACATAGAAGACTACGGGCTAGTGTACCAACTGTGTTCCAACAAAAAACAATATGTATGCCTATTTCAAATAAAAAACTTACATAAAACATATTAAACTCAAGTATATAATACGTTGAGAAAAATGTAAAGTCCACATATTTCAAATAAAATTTTCACATAAAACATATTAACTAATAGGCCCCCAACCCTCTGATAGAACCACTGACCAAATGCAATATTTCTACATCATGATTACCAGACATTCAAGTACATCAAAAGTATTCCAAGAACAGCAACAAACATCAATAGCCAAATGAGCCGGAAAATAACCAACTTGGTACTGAAGAACTCATAAGCTGATACCGCCCCTTTAAAAGGATTCGTTGACATTAACTGTGTTTTCGTCCAGAATCATCAAGCATTTTGAAAGCTTTGTCCAATTATTTCGATCATCCCGTTACCCAGAGGTAACCATCCAGGGTCATCACCACTATTTCTCCACAAATTTATACCGAAATGAAATGGAAGCGCACGATTACAAAGAAGAAGTTTTGAGACATACCCAGATAGCCTCCTGGAACTGCCGATACAGCGGACTGCTTTGCGGGACAAAGGGTGATGCTGCTTTAAGCTTGGCCACCTCTTCCTCCAGCACCTTCTTGAAATCGGTCAGCTGCAGTTTCCCAAACTTAACATAAAGTGCAAACCACCTGCACAAACGAGAGAGAGAGAGAGAGAGAGAGAGAGAGAGAGAGAGAGAGAGAGAGAACCTGGTCAGAAGGCTGGTACGTGCTACCGACGGAATGGATCGCCTCCGAGAAACGGGAGCAGTCATCGTACATTGCCAGCAGCTCCAGCACCGAGTCTTCGAGTATCTTCACCTGTGTCATCACGGGGAGCGGAGGAATCACAATACGGTACCGAGGACTTAAGGGTTCCTTTGCAGCCGAGGAATCTCACCTTCTCGGACTGCTGGTCCTTCTCCAGGTCCACGGAAACGCCCTTGATCAAGTTCAGCGCTTTCCGAATTTCCTGATACAAGCGAGGAGGAGGAATTACGGCGGAGAGGGGCTTAGGGTTTGGGGTAGAGATCGGATTTTAGGGGGTTTACGGTTTAGGGCCGAGGAACTCACGACGATGAGGGTTTGGTTGTCGGAGGTGAGGGTGGAGACCGCGGTTGCGATTCTTGCCGCCCCGGCGGTGCTCGCGCGGGAGGCGGAGGTGGATGCCATCTTCGCGCTCTCGCGCCCCCTGGCGGGTCTGATTCAGTTGGACGGAACGGAGTGAGACGATAAGAGTATAGGACTAAAGACGGAGAAAGAAAAAAAAAAGGGAAGAAATTGAATTGTTCACTGCACCCAGTTAACGGCTCTCTCCATTATCCTGTGGTCTTGACTTGATGCGCAACACTGGTGTCACAGACGACATCACAGCCGTCCGGTGGAGTAATCACCTCCCTTGGGTCTTCTACTTCCTCCCCTGAACCGTTGGATGTGCTGTGGAAGGCTCCAAAAAAAATGGAGAAAGGGTACCAACGACTCCACCAAATTTTCTGGCCTATTTTGATATTTTCATACTCTTCTCCCTAAGATGGGCGAGAGAAGTAGGAAACCTAAAAATAGTGGGGCCTAGTTTGCATTGATTGAAAGTCTATTGATTTTCTTATTTTTCAGAACAACCATTGTAAAGATTGTTTTCATGGGTCTTGATTTGGTCATTTTACGCAAAAATAGTAAGAGATTGAGGAGCCAGTTGGAGTGTTCTTCTATCCCCAGCCTACGTGACAATTATAATCTTTGAAGAATAGGAAAGAATTGTAGGAGCCAATTGAAGATGGTCTTAGAGCATCTCCAACGGGCTCCCAGGTTTCTTCCCTATTCTTGGGGCTCCTAGATGCCACGTAAGTAAAGTATGTTGTGGGAATTGTAGTGCACTGCAACGAGCTCCTCACAAATATCTCCATATTTCTTGAAAAGGCTAAATGCTTCAAACAAGCCAACAAAGCAAGTGGCAATGGGTTATTTGGAAATTAACAAAGGAAAGTGACTTAAGTTTTTTTGTTTTATTCAGATCAGAGGGGGCCCATCACACCGATTTCCTACTACACTCACCAGCACCAAAGAGAGGAGTAGAGAAAATAAATCCTGGCAAAAACATGTGGAAGCCTGTTGGAGTACTGGTGTCGTTTTCAACATGGGCCCACATAGTTTCGCTACGATTCCGAATGAAGTTTTTTGTAGGGGCCCACTGGAGATGCTCTTAATATACATTTTGTGTTCTTTCCTTTCAAAGAGATTAGTCTTTTAGATCACTTTGGGTTAATAACATGGTATCAGAGCTGGATCCGCTCCAAAAACACCTCCATTGTGCCTCTACGCATATTCCGGGTGAGTGGGAGTATTGAGACAGATTTAATCCCGCATCGAAAAAGGGGGCACCATTAGACTGCCTGATATATATATATATATATATATATATATATATATATATATATATATATATATATATATATATATATACTTTTAGGTTTTGGGGTGTTCTATTGCACCTAAAATGCATCCTATGAAACAATAATGTTTGCGTGTTGGTTTCCACCATAGCTTAATTATTTACACTTTCCAAGTAGATATTACTCTTGGTTTTGAAGTTTCTTCTGTAAAAAAGTCTTCTTTTTTTTTTTTTGGGGGGGGGGGGGGGGGGGGGGGAATTGGTCTAAGGTCCTTGATGGAGAGTTTGTATTGCTTGCAGGATATGTTTAAGTTTTGTTTAATGTAAAGTCTATGATTAGGCAGCTTAGTTGTACCCGCATTCTTTGATTAACGAAAAATATATCCGGATCAGGATCTTAGCTGAATATACTGACGTTGATTTTTTTATGACTATTATATCCCCGCGTGCGTACTGTTCACCAGCATTATACTTTCAGCATTGATTTTCCACATTTTGTTTCAGATTTAGGATTTGAGGTCTTTTTTATTCGGATCTAGCTATTCGACTTTCCTAATCAAACATTTTTATTGGAGCGATCATTCTGATCTATGATTTGACTATGTTTTTGCTGCTCATCTCAAACTTTTATTAAATATTATAAGCTCTGTTTTTATGGAATTAATTACTTTCTCAATCCAATATGAGTTTTCGCTAAAATCAGACATTGTAGGTTCAGTTTGAGAAGTGTTTGTCCTTTTTATAATTCTTGTCGAATGGATATATCTTTATATTCGTTTTCTGATTAGATTATTTCCTGTAATGACAATGTGTTATGCAGTGATTGCTCTGTTTTTTTATTTATTTATTTTTCTTCTTGAGAAATTGTGTATCTTTTCTGTTTATAATATCATGATTTGATTGATGATCCTCATCCTTTTTTACCAACTATATTTTTTGTTTCCATTGTAAATCTCTAAGATGACAAAAGAATAATTGAAATATCAAATATATCATTTATGATTAATTTTGAAATATCAGTATACAATACTAACATACAAAAGTAACAATTAAAAAAGTATCATAATTGCATGATACTTATTATTTTTTAGTAATAATTAGAGTAATATGTAATAAAATATCAATTTATTATGCAGTATTATTAATTTTATATTAATTAAAAAATATTCAATTGTTACTCTTGATATATAAGAGTAATAATTGAAATATTATAATATGTGTATCACTATTATTGTTACACATGTTTTAATAATAATAGTTTTTGTATCACTAATACTCTAATAGCAATTGAAAGGTTGAGAAATTTTTTAATTCGTACTTTTTATATACAAGACCAATAATTAAAATATTATTACTTATGCATCAATATTAATATTAAATAGTTTATAAATAATATAGTAATGTTAAAGTATTATTTTAATATAAAATATTTATTCTTTTGTGATGATTTAAATAAATATCTAATTATTACTATTGACATACAAGAGTAACAATTGAAAGATATTGATCTGTTCACCACTATTACTGTTAAACATCTTTTAATTAGAATTGTTGACATCACTGTTACACTTGACATCCAAGATTAACAATTGTAAGATTCCAAAAAAATTTAATTAGTATTCTTCATATACAAAAGTAATAATTAAAATAATGTGATTCCTGCATCAATATTAATATTAAGTAGGTTAGAAATAATATAGTAAATCTATAGTATCATTTCGATAGAAAATATTTATTTCTTTATCATGAATTAAGTAAATCTTCGATTGTTACTCTTGACATATAAGAGTAACAATTAAAATATTATAATCTGATTATCATTATTAATTTTTAAACATATATATCATTATAGATCTTGTTCATATAATCAATATAATATAAAAATTAAGGCACAACATATGTTATTATATGGTTAAATTTAGAAATCCCTAATTTATACTCTTGACAAATAAGAGCAACAATTTGTATAATTCTTATTCTTGTATATATAATAGAAATAAAAGATTTAAATAATATCAAACATCTGTACCTTTCAGATAACATCAATATTAAATATTTATATCTAAGTATTGTTGAATAATTTAGGCTAATCCCTAATTGATACTCTTGATTCATAAGAGAAACGATTTACTTGATTGTTACTATTGTATTTATACCAGAATCAGAAGGCTTATAAGCATAAATTAAAAAAATATATATATTAAAATAACTATGTAACCATAAGATTTTATGAGTATGAGTATGATTTAATTCATGATTTGATAATATAATCAAATACGATGTATTTAAAGTTTAACCTATGCAGATTTAAAATAGTATAGACCTAAAAATAAAGGAAGCTAGGGGTGTGCAGGATCCAAACCAAACCGACCAAACCGACCGAACCAAACCAAACCGACCGAATTTGATCGGTTTCGACACACTCAACGGATCGGATTGGATCGGGATTTCTCAAAACCGATATGATTGGATCGGTTATCGGATTTATCAATTTAAAACCGACCTAAACCGAACCGAACCGAACCGGACTCCGGTTATATTTTACAAATTTAGTGATACTGTGGTAACTGTGGTATCCACTACTCAGGACCACTGGTCCACTATATAGTATATAATATATATCACGTGATTGAGTGATTCACGTGTTGGGCCTGCACTTAGAGTCTTAGAGAGTCAGGACTCAGAGGCTTAAAAAAAGAAAAACCCTAGACTCCTACTCTCCGAGTCTCCTAGAGGCTGTGGCGCCGTGGCGGTTGTTGCTCGGCGAGTCGACGGCGTCGCGGCGACGCGTCTTGGGCCCTCGGCAATCGGCATCTCCTCGACGAGTCGACGGCGACGGCATTTGAGCATCTCGGGCCCTTGGCAATCGACATCTGAGCATCTCGGGCCCTCGGCAATCGCCAATCGGCATCTCCTCGACGAGTCGACGGCGACGCGGCGTGACTTCTCTGATCTGTGATCTCTCGCAAGTGCTGCTCTTCGTGCGGGTAGGCGCCTTCGTGAAAACCCTAGCGGTCGCCGATTCCGATTGTGAGTCTTGTGACTCCTCTGATCTCTCTCTCTCTCTCTCTCTCTCTCTCTCTCTCTCTCTCTCTCTCTCTCGCTTCGGTTGGAAACTGGAAAGCAAATGGGCCAAAGCCCAAACCGACCATCCAATCCAATCCAAACCGACTTTAATTGGATTGGATTAGATTGGATTACAATCTCAATCGGTTTGGATCGGATTGCAAATTCTCAAAACCGACCAAGGTTGGATCGGTTTCGGTTTTACCTAAATAGGTCGGTTTCGAACCGATGCACACCCCTAAAGGAAGCCCTCTCAAAAAGTTCTAAAAACATAAATCCTAATCCTAGTTCAATTTTTATCTTTTTTGGAAGTGATTTGGTTCGTTGAGGTCTTGGAAAAATAAATAGAGATGTCTTTATTCGCACCAGAGATTATCCGAGGTTCTTCGCGTCGATTGCAATGTGTTTTTCTTAATCTGGAGAGTCAGAATTGCAGTTTTTGAATCGTTGCATTCGTTTTATCTTGAGATTTCTGTTATACTACAGTCGGTGGCATATTTTATAAATTTAATTATTTCGCAAGAATCATTAAGGTGTTAGGTTGTTACAATACACGAGAAGGACATCCACTTCTGTGAAATATTGGATGAGGACCTGAGCTTAAAGGAACAAGTTATATGTCCTCTAGCTAAAAATGATCTCCTTAAAAGGGCCTCACACTAAGTTGCCCATTTTTTTTCTCCAATCTGGGTGCAACGGAAGGATGTGATCGTGCTATATAAGATTGGATGAAAAAAAAAGATTCTAAAATCGGTTGGCACTGTAGCAATTTGTGATGCCATCCCGACGTATGGGGCGTTGCATTCTATTGGAAAACTGTGATGTTGTTTTATGAGATTATTTTGACTTTGTCTCCCAAATTTTACCTTGAATTAGACTTTACCCCCGATATTTTATTAATTAGACTTCACCCCCCAAAACTAACTGTTCCGTCAGCTCACCCCCCAAAACTTTATTTCTTTTTCATCAGCTCACCCTTTCTCTTAGATGGTGAGCTAATGGAACAGTTAGTTTTGGAGGGTAAAGTCTAACTAATGAAAATATGGGGGGTAAAGTCTAACTCAAGACAAATTTGGGGGGCAAAGTCAAAATAACCATGTTTTATGCTATACGGCGCCCCTGCAGCCTGCGTGGATATGGAAATTAATTTTTATTATTTTTGAATAGGCCAACCCCAAACCCGTTCCGTTTATAATAGAAATTTAAAACCTCGTACCCGACCCATTGCCATCCCTAGTGTCAAACCCCATTGTTCATTCTCTATATTATCTCGTAGTAGTCGTCCATGCACCACGTGGCATGAACGACATCACAACTGTCTGATAGGGTGAAGAGTCGAGTGGAGGCTAGGGGTGCAACTTGGGTCGGGTAAAACAGAGAACCGACCCAACCCGACAAAAATGGGTCGGGTTGATTCGGGTATTTTTATTAAACAGGTTGGTTCGGTTCGAAGTTTTGTGGACCCGACTAAAAATGGGTCGGCTCCAGGTTGGGGCTCGGATAGACCCGACCCAACCCGAGAACCGAACTCATATATGTTAGGCCACATATATATGTCATGGTATGGACTTTTGGGCTATGGCACTCTAGCATCCGAGTAAACATTAGTTGTTTGTTAATGTTGAACCAACTACAAAAAGAACTTAACGGGTGGCTAAAGCCGATGACCATTATTTTTTTAGACCAACTACCAACCCGAGAACCGACCCGAACCAATCCGACCTTAGTTTAAATTGGGTTAGTTCGGGTTTATGCCCAAGTCAGGTTGGTTCAGGTTTTAATATGGTAGAACCGAATTAGATCGGTTAGGTTCTGGGTTGGCTCAAACCCGAACCAACCCGACCTGAGTTGCACCCCTAGTCGAGGCTAAGTGCAATTCACATGTCTAGATTTCGGGTTTGGTAAGTCTCTATTCCTGGGTGCCTCTATTCTCTTCTATTCCTTGCTTTCATGCACAGGATAGAGATTCAATGGTACAGATCAATTTTCAATTGGGTTATGTACAGATGCAATGCTACCGGTTGAAAATTAAAGTTTCCAACTTGTATTAATGAAGCCCGATCTCACGAATGGGAGCAAGGCATAGAGGGGAATCGACGCACCCAAGAATAGAGACGACCCGAACCCCAAGTCCAGATAGGTGTTAGGTCAAAACAGCCTTTCTATTTACCCATCAATGTGATCTAGCTTGTTTCTCCGCACTCCAAGATTGGATGGTTTACTTTTGGAGAACCGTGGGTGAGGCGTCCACATCCAATATAAAAAGAAATAATTGATGATTAATCCCCAACTAAAGAAATTTTTAACGTAAAGGATAGGAAAAATATTACCGATTATGTTAGGTCCTTCCGTTTGAAAAAATATATACTTTAACCCTACATGCAATTGTACAAGAAAATCATATGGAGCAACAATTTGATAATAAAGAGCAATAATTTCTATAGTGATTTCACTATAGCAAAATTTCTTTAAGAAAAAAACAAGTTTTCACGAAATTTTTTTACTACAGTGACTTCATTGTAGTAAGAGCACCAATTCATTAATAAAGAGTAACAATTACTTTTACTGTAGCAATTGTTGCTCTTTATTATTGAATTGTGGCTCTTTGCTCACTATAACAAAGAACAACAATTCGGTAATACAGAGTAACAATTGTTACAGTGATTGATTTTACTATAGCGAATTATTTTTTAAATAAGATTTTATTAAATAAAATTTGCTACATTGATTTTATTGTATCAAGAGTAGCAATTCGGCACTAAAGAACAACAATTGCTACAGTGATTTAACTGTAGCAAAAATAAAATTTAAACAAGATTTCTACAAAAGAAAAATTCATGCAGTGATTTCACTGTAGCAAGAGCAACAATTTGGTAATAAAGAGTAACAATTGCTACAGTAATAAAGAACAATAAAAGAGATAGTTTTATCATTTAAAGAAGAGAAAGGTGAACAAAGGGCCATGCTATAAATGTAACTTTTTTTGGGAGGTATTGGTGCATATAGAGATATTTCGCCTTCCTTAACGCTAACCTGACCCTTTGTTAGGGACTTATCACTAGGGTTGGCAATCCTTGACCTGATCCGCCAACCCAACCCGAAGTTAGCGGGTTTGGTTTGGCCTAAACAGGTTCGAGTCATAAATGGATCAACCCGACTGACCCATTTATTTAATGAGTTGGGTTCGGATTTGTACTTATAACTCGATTGACCCGACTTGATCCGTTTACCAAATGGGTCGTGTTAGCCCGACCCAATCCGATCAAACCCGACCCAATCCGACCTGACTTGACCCAACCCAACCGGTTTACATAGGTTTTGTTGACCCAACTCAAGCCAACCCGTTTATTAGGCACGCGGGTTGGGTTTGAGTTTAAGTTTTTGGCCCGTTTATTAAAAGGGTCGGAGTTGGTTTGGGTGTTTTGCCCTTTTACCTATGTCTCAACCCGACCCGAACCCGACCCATTGCCACCCCTACCTATCACTAACTTCTTTATATTAAAATTGTGTTCGGTTTGATAATTTGACAGTGAAATATAGGCATCAAGGCATGCTCATAAAAAGGCTGGGCTGTAAGTGTTGGGGGTGCATCTAGGGTTCCAACTTATGCCGGTTGAGAACGACCCAATCAGACTTTGGGTCAGATTTGGGCTCATTTTTTGAAGAACGGTTTAGGTTCGGGTTGAAAAAAGTCGACCTAAGCCGAATTTGGTTGGGCTCAAGCCAAGAGGTCGAGCAACCCAAACCCAAGTTGAGTATAGTATGTCACCTTATAGGCTATCTATCCTCGAATCTTGTTTCGACATGCATGAATCATATTCGCAACTTAAAATGCCACAAACCATCAGAGACAAAGATAAAGAGACTACTTATTGGTAAGGACTAAGGATAATATGTACCTTAAAAAAATGGACCAATGATAATAGGCTTTTTTTTTCTCTTGATATTTTCTATTTAAAATTCAAAACCTTGGATACCTAAAAAAATAAGTCACAATCCAACCTAACCCGATACACCAACTTGCACAAATCCTAGTTTAAACCCAATCATGGAATTTTGGCGGGTTTTGTGCCCGCCTACTAGGGCGATATGGCGTGCTAAATGCCCCCATAAAACTAGGATTTTTATGATCCTCGCTTTCAGGGATAGAATCTTGACGAATGCAAACCTGGTGAAGCTCAAGCATCCTGGGGTTTCTGATCCAACCTACGCTTTGCGAGGTGGTTGAGGAGACAACCGACCACCTGCTTCTGGGGTGTGAATTCTCCAGGCGCAGGTGGCTATACTTCCTAAGTAAGCTGAATCAACGATCCACACCAATTTTCGTGGCTACGCTGTGGGGCCTCTGGCGAAAAAGAAGGATCAATAACTTCAACCGGAAAGGATGGGATGTCCTTGCCATTGTGGTCTCATGGGTCATATAGCTGGAACGAAACCGGCGGACCTTCCAGACGAAAAGCAGCACGACGGAGTCCGTGATCACTCATTCCAAATTTCTGATCCACCTCTGGGCTTGTAACCTGTTGTGGGGCCGAAGGCTTTCCTTTTGGATCTTCGTAACTAGGGCGGTTCTTGGGCCCCCTAGCCTCTTGTACCCACCCACAGCTGGATTTTCTTCATATTTTATAATTTACTAGTAGGGGTCTAGGCTGAATCCCCCCCCCCCCCCTCCATCTCATACCCCACTGGCCTCCTCCTATTTCTTCTCCATTGCCGAGCCACCATTGCCTCCCCCTCCTTCCACATTGTCGGAGTTGATGTTGCCTCCCATTCTCCTCCTCCTCCTTCCCATCACCTCCTTCCCATCGTAGTCATCTTGACTTTCCCCTGCCCTGAGGTGACGGGAAAGGAGAAGGAAGAGGATAAGCAGGGAAATGGGAGGCGATAATGATCCAACAAAGGGAAGGCATCACCTCCTCCTGTCGTAGCCACCCCCACATCCCCGCCATAGGTGATGGGGAAGGAGGAAGAGGGGGTGAAGGAGGAGGGAAGCAAGTTGCATTGGGTGTGAAGGAGGGGATCAAGTGGGGAATGAGATGAGGAAAAATTAACTTGTCATTAAAAAAAGGTGGTTGGAAATGGTGTTTGATCATCAGTTTTGGATGCGAATAAAATTCCGATTTCCAAATACAATGCATGGTTGTTGTGTGCATACCTATTACATAACATGATTATAGTTGGAAAATTTTATTCACATCCCAAAAATGATAAGTATTCCTTGCTTTCCGTGGGAACCATTCCTCTTTTTTATGACAAGAATGCCCCCACCATCCCTTACCTCACGCTCCCTTTCCATCATATCCCATCCTCACACTTCCATACCCCAATTCCCTCCGAACCTTCATAACCCATTATCTTCTCGCCGGCATGTTCGTCACCAGTATACCCCCAACGCCTTCGCCATCGACATCCTCGACACCCATCTCCGAAGCCAACGCCTTCCCCTCTAATTCTCCTTGTGGTCACGGAAAAAGATACGGGTCGTCTTTATTGCGGATCACACGAGATTACAGAGTGGCCGGGACCCGGGAGGCTTGGGTGTGGCGAGCCCGGGTGCGGCGAGTGTTTGATCAGGAGATTGTGGGAGAGATCCTCTGGAGGGTCCCTTTGATCCGCGTCTCCACGTGGTATTCGTGCGAGAGCTCTGAAGGGGTTGCCGAGGACAGAGATCTTTACAGGGTAAGGGTTTCTTGAGAGGCTAAGGAATATCGGCCGTTGATTTTGTCCCGTCCGTGCTTCGCGCTTTCTCGGCTAGGGAAGTTTTGGGCTTCGTTCCTCGGTCTCCGTGTCTTCCTCAATCCTTGCTAGACCTTGGCGTCCTTGATCGTCGGTTCGCGGCGTCGATCGTGCTTTTGGCGTCGGCTTTGGCTTTGGCTTTTGGCTTCGGCGTTGCTTTGGCGTGGCGCTGGCTTTTGCTTTGCTTTGGTGCTTGCGCTCGAACGTAGGCGGGTAGAGGCTTGCGATGCTTTAGTTCTTCCGGACTTCGCGTTGTATCGGCTAGAACATGCGGTGCTTTGCTCGTGACCGTCGTAGTTGCTTGGCTTTGGCACGTACGTTGCTTTGGCACGGGCTTTACCGGTGCGTTTGCTTTGGCTTCTTGCATTGGCTTTGGCTTTAGCTTTGACTCGATCTTCTTCTCGAACGACGATGGCTACTTCTTCAAGACTTCTTTATTCTTCCGGCTTCCTCGACGGTTGTGGCGTCGGCTTGGCTTTTCAGCGGGGGTAGCACCGATCTTCGTGCGACAGTTGTAGCGTCGGCTTTTGATGGTGAAGACGGTGGGGGTAGCACCGATCTCCGTACGACGGTTGTAGCATCGGCTTTTGTTGGTGAAGACGGCGGGGGTAGCACCGATCTCCGTGCGACGGTTGTGGCATCGACTTTTGTTGATAAAGACGGCGGGGGTAGCACCGATCTCCGTGCGACGGTTGTGGCGTCGGCTTTTGTTGATGAAGACGGCGGGGGTAGCACCGATCTCCGTGCGACGGTTGTGGCATTGGCTTTTGTTGATGAAGACGGCGGGGGTAGCACCGATCTCCGTGCGACGGTTGTAGCGTCGGCTTTTGTTGATGAAGACGGCAGGGGTAGCACCGATCTCCGCACGACGGTTGTAGCGTCGGCTTTGTTGGTGAAGACGGTGGGGGTAGCACCGATCTCTGCACGATGGTTGTAGCGTCGGCTTTTGTTGACGAAGACGGCAGGGGTAGCACCGGCTTCAGGCCTTCTTCTCCAAGCTTTCTTCTTCATGCGAGGGGTCGACCCCTTTGTTGAAGACGACGGGTGTTGTCGGCTTCGATCTTCTTCTCCGGCCTTTGCTTATGGCTTCTTTGGAGTTGATGAAGATCGTTGGAGAAGTCGGGATGACGACGACTCTGGGTCTTCTTCTCCAAGCTTTCTTTTTCGTGCGAGGAGTTGAAGCTTTGATCTTCGAGTGTAAGGTCTTCACGTTGATGAGGACTTGAAGGGCAAAGGATTCCCGTAGGACGTGCTTGCCGTGCCTCGTGAAGCCTTCGGTCTTCAAGCGTTGAAGCTTCTCTTGCAGAGCCCTTTCGTCTTCAGCCTTCGGACCTGGCGCGGTTGTGGTGTCGGCTTCTTCTCCGGGCGTATTTGGCTTGATCGGAGTTGAAAGCTTCTTTTGGAGATGGTGGGTGTAGCACCGATCTCTATACGACGGTTTTAGCGTCGGCTTTTATTGATGAAGACGGCGGGGGTAGCACCGATCTCCGTGCGACGGTTGTAGCGTCGGCTTTTGTTGATGAAGACGGCGGGGGTAGCACCGATCTTCACACGACGGTTGTAGTGTCGGCTTTGTTGGTGAAGACGGCGGGGGTAGCACCAATCTCCGCACGACGGTTGTAGCATCGACTTTTGTTGACGAAGACGGCAGGGATAGCACCGGCTTCAGGCCTTCTTCTCCAAGCTTTCTTCTTCGTGCGAGGAGTCGACGCCTTTGTTGAAGATGACGAGTGTTGTCGGCTTCGACCTTCTTCTCCAGCCTTCGCTTATGGCGTCTTCGGAGCTGATAAAGATCGTTGGAGCAGTCGGGGTGTCGACGACTCCGGGTCTTCTTCTCCAAGCTTTCTTCTTCGTGCGAGGAGTCGAAGCTTTGATCTTTGAGTGCAAGGTCTTCACGTTGATGAGGACTTGAAGGGCCAAGGATTCCCGTAGGACGTGCTTGCCGTGCCTCGTGAAGCCTTCGGTCTTCGAGAGCGAGGCTCTTTCTTTGCAGAGCCTTCGCGTCTCTAGCTTTTCGGACCTCTTTTGCCTTCCCGCACCCCTTCTATTTATAGGCAAAGAGGGCGGTTGGGGGAGATATGGCTGAAATCTTTTGGTTTCATCCAATATCTCCCCCCATAACCATCAAGATATTGTTCCTTTATTCGGGGAAACAAACTCGATCCCCTCCTTTTTAGTTGGGGTGATTACGGGCTAGATGTGACTCGATCTTTGAAGATTGAGTTGTTATTTTTTGCACTTTTGGATCGGATGGCGACACAACGTCATCTTGTGCATTGGATCGAGGGATCGTCGCGGATCTACAGCTATGTAGACGTCCACACCATCTCCCCCCGTATTGAGGCGGTTTTGATTTTCTTTTCTTTTCTTCTCTTTTTCTTCTCGTTTTCTTTTCTTTTTCTTTTTTTCTTTCTTTTCTTTTCCTTTATGGCCGGCCCCACCTCCTCATGGGGAGGGGGGCACGGTTTTCATGAAGAGGGGGGCGATGGGCCCCCCTTTTGGGTTCGGGTAGCGGGTCCAGTTGGACCCGTTTGCTTTGAGTCAGGCCATTGCACGCGAATTGAGTTCGCATGCGGGCCGAGTTCGCATACGGGCCGTTGTGTGTGGGCCGAATTCGCATGCGGGCCGTTGTGTGTGGGCCGAGTTTCGCAATGGGGCCGTTGTGTGTGGGCCAAGTTTCGCATGCGGGCCGTTGTGTGTGGGCCAGGTTTCGCATGCGGGTCGGGTCCAACTCGTGGGCTAATTTCGATGCCCACAAATGCCCCCTCAAGTTCAAGTGCGCCTGCGGGAAACGCATAGCGCTTGGACTTGACTTGCGTGTTCGCTCGGAATTTAGGTCTTTACAATGACCCTCGCCATTTCGTTTCCCCCATCGTTTTGCTAGTGCGGGAGACGAAGGGCTTTGGCGGCTTGGAGACGAAGACCTCTTCTAGGGTTTTGTTCATCTTCCTTGTTGTCGCGCACTTCCTTTACTTCGAGGATGGCGCGAATGTTGACGACGGCCGCTGCGCGGAGTCCCAGGGCAGCAAGGCGACGGGAGCGCGAGGACGGCCGCGATGCGTCTCGGCGGAGGGTTGTTGCCCCTCTTCGGGGCGGGAGCTCAATGGTGGAAGCCGATTGTTGCGGCCGATGGTGGTAACGACGCGGATGGCGCATCGAGCGGAGGAGGCAGAGTGGTCGAAGATGCGGTAGGTTCCCTCATTCTTCTTCCTACTCCTCTTTCTTCTTCCTTCTTTCTCTTTTTTTTTGGTTTCTGTTATGAAACGATGGTTGCATCGGATCGGGATGCACTCTGGATATAGACCCCTAGATTATGGGATAGGAGATTTACCCCATCTCTATCCCAATAACCGATTATGCCTATATATAGGGGGTTAAATGAATAACTGTTTTTTTTCCAACATCATTTTCCTACTTTTTTTTTGTTCCGTCTCTGTTTCCCTTTTTTTTGTCTCTGGTTTGCGCGGGACAACAGCAGCAGCGGCGCGGTGGCTGGGGCGCAGGCGGGCGGCAGGCTGCGGCAGCCGATCGGCGGGCGACGGGCGCGCGCGGCCGGCTGTGGTGGCCAGGTGGTGCGCGGGTAGGCGCGAGCGGTCGGGCGACGGGCGCGGGGGCCAGCGGAGCAGCAGCGGCGCGGAGGCGGCCGGCGATTTCGGGCGATCGGGCCGACGGTGGCCGGGAAATCGGGCCGGGCACGAGCGGCGGGCCGGTGCGGGGCGCAGGACGCGGAGCGACGGGCTGGCACGGGAGCGGCAGCAACAGCAGCGGCGGTGTCGGGTCGAGGGCTCCGGCCGGGTGGCGTCGGTGGTGCGGCCGGCGGAATAGCGCGGGGCGCGAGCCGGGCACGCGCGGGGGGGGGGGGGGTGGCGGCGGCCGGGTCGTGCGCGTGGGTCGGAGGCCAGCAACCCCCCCCCCCCCGGGCTACTGGTTTTAACCGGAGAGAGGGGGGGCTGCAGCTTTTTGCTGTGGCCCCCTCTCGGTTTCTCCATTTTGCACAAGGGGGCAGGGGCTGCGGCTTTTTGCTGTGGCCCCCCTCTCGGTTTCCCTTTCTGCAAAAAGGGGCTGCAGTCCCTCCCCCCCCCCTTTTTTTTTGGGTGCTTGACTTGTGTCTTTCTTTGCTTTGAATTTTTTCTCGGCTCGTGCCTAACTTGTGTTTTTCTCCCTTTCTTTCTTCAGGGCCCGGCGTTATGAGAGTTTTCCGACTTCTGGATGGATCGTCGATGCAGTCTCCCACAGGAATACGCATCTTCGTTTCTCTTTTGCGCAAGTCTTTTGTCACCGTTACGAGAGCTTTCTGACTTCTGGACGGATCGTCGATGTGGTCTCCCACGGGAGTACGCATCTTTGTTTCCCTTTTGCGCAAGTCTTCTGCTACCGTTACGAGAGCTTTCCGACTTCTGGATGGATCGTCGATGCAGTCTCCCACGGGAGTATGCATCTTCGTTTCCCTTTTGCGCAAGTCTTCTACCGCTGTTACGAGAGCTTTCCGACTTCTTGAGGGATCGTCGATGTAGTCTCCCACGGGAGTATGTATCTTCGTTTCCCTTTGCGCAAGTCTTCGGCCGCCATTACGAGAGCTTTCTGACTTCTGGATGGATCGTCGATGCGGTCTCCCCCGGGAGTATGCATCTTCGTTCCCCTTTTGCGCGAGTCTTCTACCGCCGTACTTCGAAGCAGGAAGCGTGTGTCGAAGTTGGACGAGCTCATTCTCACCGATGAGGGATATTCTCAGCAGATCGTTCGACCGAGTCCAGAGTTGCCATTCAGGAGTCAGTTCCAACGGATGTTTTGGCTGCAGCTTCTTTGTCAGCTCCTGTGGTGTCTTTGACAGCCGTCACGGTGATGGTTCAGGAGGCGGTTCCCGTGCTTGGGTCTTCAGGACAGGATTGCGCCTTGTCTCAGCACTCCGAGGCTTGCCAGCGAAAGTGTAGATCGCAGAGCCTTCTTTCTAAATTTCTTTTTGATAATTGTACTGGAAGTTTATCCAGGCGACACTCGCACCCTTCCAGGAGGAGGGTCTTGACACTTTGAGTAGCTGGTGGGTTTCCCGGTGGATGACTCCTTGTTTGAGGAGCATATGTACACCCTTTTGGTGGATAGCTAGGCTCATTGCTTGCAACGGGCTTTACTAAAGGAGGACGCTTCCTTGGCGTTGGCAAAGGCCGAGGAAGAGGAATATCGACTAGAGAGGCTTCACACGTTTGCTGCTGCAGACTTGGTTTGGGCGCAGAAGAAAGTGGAGGCCGATCGTGCGTCGCTTTAGAAATCGGAGTCATATTTGGAGAAAGCTCGAGCGACCGAAAAGACTTTCAGAGCGAACCTTGCGAAGCAGTGTGCAGAGCTTGGGACGCGTTGAGCTAGTAGTTTCTCATCTTTCGGAGTTGCATTGCGTGGGTGTCCCGAGAGATGAGCTGTGGCAGCGTTGGGAGCTGGTGGTTTGACAGAGGTTGACGGCTTCTCGTCCCACGGAGTTGGACTTGCGTCTTTTCTGGGCTTATTTTTCTGGAATGGTGGTTTACTTTTTTTTTTGTTTGGACTGAACCTTCACAGGCTGCCTACGTACCCTACTGAGAGGGATCAAGTCACATGTAGTTCCTTTTTTTTTTTGCAAGGGGGGTAACCTTGCGCTAGGCATAGTACCTTTTGAGGGACTTGCCACTGATAGGCAGAGTCGTCACTGGTTTGTAGTTGTCGCCCGCCTTTGTCGCTTCAATGTAGTTAGAAGTGAAGATCTTCTTGACCGGAGTTTTGGTGATTGCTGGAGTTTGACTGGAGCCGATGTCTCGGCGATTTGGAAGACTTTGTTCGTCGCTTTTGGAGATGTGAGCTTGAGTCTTTGTCAGGCGATGTGGTATTGCAACTGAGGGTAGTGAACCCATGTGCACCATGCTTTCTTTGTTGCGGCTGGATTTGAACATCAACTCGGTAGAGTTTTGCCCCCGAGTGTTTTCTGGTTTGATTGCGAGTCGTTTGGAGCTGGTGTACTAAGAAGACTCGGTTGAGCTCGAGGCGTGCAATAGACCATTTAACGACAGTGTCACCTCTTGCAAAGTGATGAAGTTAGTCTCAGAGACTGGTGACGCTGGTTCCTTTGCTGAAGTGGAAGACGATCGTCCTGGCTTGCAAAGCCATTAAGGTGCGAGCCACAGGACTGACGCAGCTTGAGTAAGCAATGGAACGTATGGCATTGAGCTTGATTTGGAGTTGATGTGGATTTTTCGTCTTGATGCTGGCACTTCTTTATTTTTGTGCACCGTCTGGCCGGAGGATGTCACTGGTTTTGCAAGTGGAAAGGTTTTGTCCCTCGCAACTGCTTTGACTTTCTGGGCTCGTGGAGCTTTTGCTGGAGGAACTTCTGTAACGGGGTCTTTGACCTGGTGGAACTTGACGTCAGCAAGGCGTGCTTCAGTCTCGTTGCATGGCTTGCCGTTGGAGGCGATAGTTCTCTTCATGCTTTCGATATTGGAGCTGCCTTCTTTATCGTCTTCCTGGAGCACTTGGTGAACTTCCATCATGCAGCAGGAAACCTTGAAGTTTTGATTAGCATCAAGGAAACGATTAGGAAAGAACTCCTGGAGTGTCACCAGCTTTGGGTAAGTTTGTTGGAGAAGATTTTTCGGACTTGCTGGAGGTACTTTGGACGTCTTTCTTTTTGGAGCTTTACTATTTTCCTTGAAGGTCTTCTTTTCGGGGAGTTTTGTTGTCGCCCGATCTTGCTCGTGGTTGGCCAGACGTGCTATTTGGTAGTTTGATCGTCGTGACCTTCTCCTTCGAGGCATCATAGCCCATGTGTTTTTATCAAGAAGATCTTCCTCGTCAGGGTGAAGAATTGGTGCCGTGACCGAAGGCTCTTCTTTGATCAGAAGGACTTGCTCTTTTGGAGGCTTTACCGATTCATCTTCTGATCCCCAGCCGGTTGGCTTGATTTCTTTCATTGGGATCGAAGGAGGCTTGGAGTAAAAGACGTAGAAGTCAAACTTACTTGATGGCTGGCCTAGCAGGCTAACTTCGGGGTCTCTTTGCTCGTCTCTTGCTTTGAGCACATGTTGGGATGTAGCTTTATTTGGAAGATGGAGTATTTGCACGAGAGGTGGTTGCCCCCAAGGCAGTGAGGATTTGGCCCTAGGCACTGCAGGAGCATACCGTCATCGTCTTCTTGGAGCTGGTTTTGCCATGGATCTTTGACAGACGATGCGCAGCCTTGCTGAAGTGCATTGTGGAGCAGTCAGCACTGGCGGGAAGGAATTGAAGGTGATTGACGTCATATTTGACTCGACGATATCACCAGAGTCGATCTCGATCATCCCTTGCTTGGTGAGTGCCATGATCTTATCTTTAAAGACAAAGCACTTCTCGATGGGATGGCTGACCATCCGGTGGTACTTGCAGAAGAGCGGATCGTTGACTCGATGTGCTTGTTTCGGCCTTTTTGGTGGCGGAAGCTCGATCATCTTTTCTTGCATCAACTGATCGAACATGGAGGAAACTTCCGAGTCTGGGAAGGGATACTCCTTAGCTTCAAGCTCCTCGAGAGTCATCCTTGGTGGTCGTTGAGGCTGAGGAGGTGGTATGGCGGCTCCTTTGCCTTTGTCCGGCTTGCCACCGATCTTGAGTGGTTTGGAAGTCGAAGCGAGGTCGGTGACGTTGACTTGCTTTGATGCCGCCGGTTTGTCCTCCTCTTCCACCTTCAGGAAGGCTTTGGCCTTTGAGTCCCCATGATTTGCTAAGTTGAGCTCCATGTCATGAGCTCGAGTCGCCAGTTCTTTGAAGGACCGAGGCTTGATCCCTTTGAGGATGTAGAGCAAGCCCCAGTGCATGCCTTGGGTGCACAACTCGATGGACGAGTCTTCAGACAAGCGATCTTGCGAGTTTAGCACAAGGTTCCTCCAACGATCGATGTAGTCGATCACCGGCTCATCCTTCCTTTGCTTGGTGGCAGTAAGCTCGGTCATGCTGACGATGCGCCGAGTGCTATAGAAGCGGTTGAGGAACTCTCTCTCCATCTGATCCCAGCTGTCGATGGACCCTGGAGGAAGATCAACATACCAGTCGAAAGCATTACCATTGAGGGTGCGAACGAACTGCTTCACCATCTCATCGCCGTATGTGCCGGTATTGTTGCAAGTTTTGACAAAGTGGGCAATGTGTTGCCTTGGATTGCCCTTCTCGTCGAAGTGCTGGAATTTTGGTGGCTGGAACCCGGTAGGGAAGCGCAGCTGTTGGATCCTTATGGTGTAAGGCTTTCAGTATGCTGCTGTAATTGGAGGTAGACTGCCGCCGTGGGAACGCATCATGTCGGTCACCAACGCTTGTATTTGCTGGGCATTCATCGTTGCTGTCATCGAAGGTTGCGCGGCCACCGAGACTGGCATGGGAGCCGAGGAGAGTGCAGGAGTAGTCGCTAGAATCATCGGAACAACTTTTGCAAAAGCGGGAGTTGGAGACGGAGCTGGAGCAGCTACCGGAGAAGTAGGAGTTTGGCTGAATGTCGTAGCATCCCTCGCACTTAGTCTTTGAAGCAAGGTGTTGATGTGACGATCCTTTTCCTCCATCAGTCGAGTGATTTGCGCCATATGTTCACCCATCTGCATGACTTGGAGCTGGAGAGCGGACGGAGGATGATGACGTAGGACATCTCGATGTTGCATGCCTGCATCGTCGCCGTCCTCGTTGGAGAGGTAGTTGTGCCGATTTTTTTTCTGCTTGATGACTAACGTTTGCCCCCTACGAAGGAGGTGCAAAGCCCGCTGGAGAACCCGAATGGGTTTGGGGTTGGGGCTAGACCTCCCCAAATTTCTGGACTTGAATTCCAGGATCGAGGCTTGTTCCTTCATGCACCAAGGCCTCATGGACGCTTTGGCGAACATCTTCGGCAGCAGTTTCTGGCGTGAAGAAGTCCACAAGAGTTTGAGTATGCCGAGTGTAGACGCGTACTATCGGGAGAATATCATCCTCGGGTTTTCTGGATCACCATGTTGGAGTAGTGGAGACTCGGCGATAGGCGAAAGGCTTGTTGGAGCAAACTGATATTCCAGTTTTCCCACGTTATTTATAACGACGGCTTTCACACTATTTTATTTTTCTTTTTCTTTTTTTTTCTTTTTTTTCGGTCTTTTTTTTTTTTTTGAATTTAATTATATATCCCTTCCTAACTTGTACCATGTCAGCTGCACTCTATGCCTATGACACGTTGCCAACGCTCTCATGAGTTAGGTAGCCATCCTCATGTTACCTTTATATTCGATTCAGTCGAGTACATAGGATCATTCTCATAACCCTATACACCAAGCTTTACCAATACTAGGGTATACAAGTTAGGACTTTTACATAATTAGGTCCTAGACCATGCTAATAAGTAGCCCTTTTCGCTATACCTTAAAATTCACTGGTTGATTTTCTCAAACCAAGTAAACCAGATCCGCATGGTTCATCAGGACTCCAAGTGACTATTAGGTGATATGAAAGCTTTGAATCTAAACCCTAGATGTGTAAGCCAGATGTGAAGTGAAAAGTCAAGTCTAGTTTGTTTTGACAATCTCTAAAAGGTTACTAAGAATAAGAACCATATTAGGCATACTTTTTCTAGCTAATCCTTGGACGTTTTACCTTGATTACCAAGTGCCTTATAGTCCTATTCGAGTACGATAAAATTAGAGTATAAAACCTAAAATAAAGGTTTTTTTTTTTTTGAAATAGATAAGACAAGACGATAAAAAGACTACGGAAAACACTAATACATGAAAAAGAAAATGAAAACATGTAGATGTAAATTCCTATAAATTTCTATACGAACACTGTAGTTTTGGTAGGGGACTACAGACTGGACACACATACACCGAGACGTATGTACTGAGCTTTCCCACTACAGCGTAAGTTGATGCAATAATATAATTAATTTTTACTTTTTTTTTATTCAAAAATAAACCTAAAACTGACAAATTTTACAGAAATTAGATATAGACAGGAAAGTACACCACACCCCCAAACTTGAAATAAACATTGTCCTCAATGATGCATAAGTATAAGGAATGTGGGATGTTCAGGAATAATAAGTGCAGACATTTGAATGATTTTTTTTTTTATAGATATATATATATATATATATATATATATATATATATATATATATATATATATATGAACAAAACCTCTAGCAGGTATAGAGGTTAATCAAGAACGGACCTCAGTTTGCACGGATATGCACAATTGTAAAGCTATATATTCAATGCATGCCCTGTACCACCCTAGAAATAGGTTACTATCAATGCAAAGTTGAGTGTACACCCCACGCTTAAGACACACATACAACTTTAAGAGTCATATGTGCCGAGTCAGCGACAACTTTGCAAGGTTGAATGCAATTTTTGTTCTTTTCTAGGGGGTTAGAATTTGCACATTAATGATTTGCAATATATAATTTCGGAGTAGCAATTATTGAAAATAAATTCAGAGAAATTAAAGGACTTAGCTGGTTGTTAAGCTGCATTGCTCAACACTGCTACTGGTTTGCCTTCATGGTTTTAGCCTAGCTCAAATGTGAATCCTCTTTAGACTCTTTACGTTGACAACGACGCCATTTGATAGAAAGTATTTTTGCTATGATGGTCCCCGGCAACGGCGCCATTTGATAACTACTTCTTTGTTTATCGTTGTAAACAAGTAATTTATCAAAAATTAACAATACCTGCAGACATACATTAAAGAGTTTTAACAGTAACGGACATAGAGTGCAGCTGACATGGTACAAGTTAGGAAGGGATATATAATTAGATTCAGAAAAAAAAGACCAAAAAAAAAGAAAAAAAAAAGAAAAATAAAAATAAAATAGTGTGAAAGCCGTCGTTATAAATAACGTGGGGAAACTGGAATATCACATATAAATCCCATAGGGTATTAAGGTGAATATCCACAACTCTCACTAGCCTGTCTAGATTAGCTGGTTTTGACTCATGTTCTAAGGTCGACTTTGACCATTCTAGGAGACTGTTAGAATAATATGCGGGTAGAGGACCAAACCCCCAGTTATATTTAGCCCAGACAACACCGTGCACTCGAGCATAGTTGACCTTGACCATTTCTAACGGGAAACTAGTAGTTAGAACCTAAAGTGCTTACTTTGAAAGTTGAAGCTTGGACTAGATACCTTATGAGTCTTGTGCCATAGAAATCATATTTTTGAGTACTTTTTAATTATTCTATGAAACCGACTTTTCTTATTTCTTATTTATATTTTCAAAAAAAAAAATATTTAAATTTTGTGGGTATATTCACTGCAAACCCGCACGAGACAAAACTCGTCCACTGGGGTAACCCATAGGTTTAATGGCTTATTGCACGTGCTAAGTGTAATCGCGATTCCTGCGAAAGTGAGTTAAGTTATTTTTAATCTTCTATTATTTTCTTAGTTTATATTGTTTGCTTTTTTAATTTAGAATGATTTTTGCTATGTGTCGTTGTTGTAAAAGCTATTTATCAAAAACCAATACCTGCAATTATAACTCAGAGAATTTTGAAAGTATAGGGCAAGTAAGGATCGAACCACACATAATTTGATGCCTAGAGAAGAGATCACAAGTGAAGCTAGATTAAATTGAAGGGAGTTTGGATTTTTGTTGTTTTGCAAATGATTCATTAATTTTAGAAAGTAGAAACATGAAACTAATAATTAAAATTAAAATAAAACAGAAGAAATATCCCGCCTAGGAGGGGTTGATAAACCATAGTATAGTGTCACTTCTCTTGCAATGTCACTCTCGTTTATCCACACTTGAGAACGGAAGTTTTACCGTCCCAAGCAAAAGATTTAGAGTTAAAGCCCACTTTATCTACTTTTATTATATAATATTCTCACAATATTATGAATATAATTCTTTTTATAGTGAAGAAGTAAAACTAATTCAATTGTGAGAATTTATATAATGAAAATTAGATAAGAATAAATTTAATCGTTTGCCTACTTAACCAATGATTAACTATTGGAGTGTGAAGTATCACCCGAATCCCAATTGAATGGAAACACGGGAGAGCTAGCTCTCCATAATTAAAATCAATTAATTGAGAGGCGTTAACATTTAGCGCAATAGAAAGCAATTTACAAGAGAAATTAACTATTTATCATGGCATCGGATCCCTCTACCTAGCGGGAGGGAATTTTGTCGGGCATGATGCAAGAACGGAAAAAATCATTAAAGTAAAACATTGCGAAAGTGCATAATAAAAAGATGACAAAACAACTTCTATTGAATTAAAAAAAATACGATTACACCCAACTACTGCAGAACATTCATTCAAAAATTACAGGTGTGAGCGCGGAAAAAAGATTCGGGTCGTCTTTATTGCGGATCACACGAGATTACAAATTTTTGATCAGGAGATTGTGGGAGAGATCCTCTGGAGGGTCCCTTTGATCCGCGTCTCCACGTGGTATTCGTGCGAGAGCTCTGAAGGGGTTGCCCAGGACAGAGGTCTTTACAGGGTGAGGGTTTCTTGAGAGGCTAAGGAATATCGACCGTTGATTTCGTCCCGTCCGTGCTTCGCGCTTTCTCGGCTAGGGAGGTTTTGGGCTTCGTTCCTCGGCCTTCGTGTCTTCCTCGATCCTTGCTAGACCTCGGCGTCCTTGATCGTCGGTTCGCGGCGTCGATCGTGCTTTTGGCGTCGGCTTTGGCTTTAGCTTTTGGCTTTGGCGTAGCTTTGGCGTGGCTCTGGCTTTTGCTTTGCTTTGGCGCTTGCGCTTGAACGTAGACGGGTAGAGACTTGCGATGCTTTAGTTCTTCCGGACTTCACGTCGTATCGGCTAGAACGTGCGGTGCTTTGCTCGTGACCGTCGTAGTTGCTTGGCTTTGGCACGTGCGTTGTTTTAGTGCGGGCTTTACCGGTGCGTTTGCTTTGGCTTCTTGCATTGGCTTTGACTTTAGCTTTGACTCGATCTTCTTCTCGAACGGCGATGGCTACTTCTTCAAGGCTTCTTTATTCTTCCAGCTTCCTCGACGGTTGTGACGTCGGCTGGTTTCTTCTCCGGGCGTATTTGGCTTGATCGGAGTTGAAGGCTTCTTGTGGAGATGGTGGGTGTAACACCGATCTCTATGCGACGGTTGTAGCGTCGGCTTTTGTTGATGAAGATGGCGGGGGTAGCACCGATCTCCGCACGACGGTTGTAGCGTCGGCTTTTGTTGATGAAGATGGCGGGGGTAGCACCGATCTCCGCACGACGGTTGTAGCGTCGGCTTTTGTTGATGAAGATGGCGGGGGTAGCACCGATCTCCGCACGACGGTTGTAGCGTCGGCTTTGTTGGTGAAGACGGCGGGGGTAGCACCGATCTCCGCACGACGGTTGTAGCGTCGGCTTTTATTGATGAAGATGGCGGGGGTAGCACCGATCTCCGTACGACGGTTGTAGCGTCGGATTTTGTTGACGAAGACGGCAGGGGTAGCACCGGCTTCAGGCCTTCTTCTCCAAGCTTTCTTCTTCGTGCGAGGAGTCGACGCCTTTGTTGAAGACGACGAGTGTTGTCGGCTTCGATCTTCTTCTCCGGCCTTTGCTTATGGCTTCTTCGGAGTTGATGAAGATCGTTGGAGAAGTCGGGATGACGACGACTCCGGGTCTTCTTCTCCGAGCTTTCTTCTTCGTGCGAGGAGTCGAAGCTTTGATCTTCGAGTGCAAGGTCTTCACGTTGATGAGGACTTGAAGGGCCAAGGATTCCCGTAGGACGTGCTTGCCGTGCCTCGTGAAGCCTTCGGTCTTCAAGCGTTGGAGCTCGTCTTTGCAGAGCCTTTTCCTCTTCAGCTTTCGACCCTTTGTGCCTTCCCCCACCCCCTCTATTTATAGGCAAAGAGGAGCGGTTGGGGGAGATAAATCTGAAATCTTTTTGTTTCATCCGATATCTCCCCCCATAACCATCAAGATATTGTTCCTTTATCCAAGGAAACAAACCCGATCCCCTCCTTTTTAGTTGGGGTGGTTATGGGCTAGATGTGACTCGATCTTTAAAGATCGAGTTGTTATTTTTTTGTTGCACTTTTGGATCGGATGGCGACACAACGTCATCTTGTCCGTTGGATCGAGGGATCGTCGCGTATCTACGGCTGCGTAGACGTCCACGCTACCTCCCCCCGCATCGAGGCGGTTTTGATTTCTTTTTCTTTTTCTTTTCTTTTCTTTTTCTTTTTTTCTTTCTCTTTTTCCCTTTCTTTTAGGGCCGGCCCCACCTCTCCATGAGGAGGGGGGCACAGTTTTCAAGAGGGGGGGCCGGTGGGCCCCCTTTTTGGGTTCGGGTAGCGGGTCCGGTGGGACCCGTTTGCTTCGAGTTGGGCCATGGTGCGCGGGTTGGGCTTGCACGCGGGCCGGGTGTGCATGCGGGCCGTTTGTGTGCGGGCCCAATTGCATGCGGGCCGTTGTGTATGGGCCAGGTTTTCGTATGTGGGCCGTTGTGTGCGGGTTGAGCTTGCACGCGGGCCGAGTGTGCATGCAGGCCATTTGTGTGCGGGCCCAATTCCGCATGCGGGCCGTTGTGTATGGGCCAAGGTTCGGATGTGGGCCGTTGTGTGTGGGCCAAGTTGCATGCGGGCTGTTGTGTATGGGCCGAGGTTTTCGCATGTGGGCCTTGTGTGCGGGCCCAGGTTCGGATGTGGGCCGTTGTGTGCGGGCCGGGTTTCACATGCAGGCCGTTGTGTGCGGGGCCGTGTTCGCATGCGGGTGTGGTTCAACCCGTGGGCTAATTTCGGTGCCCACAAATGCCCCCTCAAGGTCAAGTGCGCCTGCAGGAAACGCGTAGCAATTGGCCTTGATCACGTATTTGTGCGGAATTTAGGTCTTTATAGGGACCCCCGCCTTTTTGTTTTCCCTCATCGTTGCTAGCGCGGAAGATGAAGGGCGCTGGCAGCCTGGAGTCGAAGACTTCTTCTATGGTTTCGATCGCCCTTATTGTCGCGGACTTCCTTTGCTTTGAGAATGGCGCGAACGTTGATGACGGCCGCTGCGCGGAGTCCCAGGGCAGCAAGGCGACGGGAGCGCGAGGACGGCCGCGATGCGCCTTGGCGGAGGGTTGTTGCCCTTCTTTGGTGCTGGAGCGCAATGGTGGAAGCCGATTGTCGCGGCCGATGGTGATGACGAAGCGGATGACGCATCGAGCGGAGGAGGCAGAGTGGTTGAAGACGCCGTAGGTTCATTCCTTCTTCTTCCTACTCCTTCTTTTCTTCTTCCTTCTTTTCTTTTTCTTTTCTTTTCTTTCTTTCTTCTTTTTTTTTGCTATGAAACGGTGGTTGCATCGGATCGGGATGCACTTCGGATATAGACCCCTAAATTATGGGATAGGAAGTTTACCCCGTCTCTATCCCAATAACCAATTACGCCTACATATAGGGGGTTAACGGTTTTTTTTTTCCTAATATTTTTTTTTTCTCTGGTTTCGGTCTCTGCTTCTTCTCTCTCTTTTTTTTTTTTTCGTCTCTGGTTTGCGCGAGACAGCAGCAGCAGCAGGGTGGTGGTCGGCGTGCATGGCAGGCGGGGCTCAAGCGGCGGCACGGGGGCCAGCGGAGCAGCAGCGGCGCGGAGGTGGCGCGCGGGGGCCGACGCAGCAGCGGCGGCGGCAGCGGGCGGTGGCGCAATTGCTCGCGCGGGGGCCGGCGCAGCAGCGGCAGCGACAGCGGCGGTGGCACGCGGGAGCCGGCGCAGCAGCGACAGTGGCAGCGGGGCGCACGCGGGGCGCGAGTGCCGGCGCAGCAGCGGCAACGGCAGCGGCGGTGGCGCGGTTGCGCGCGCGGGGGCCGGCGCAGCAGCGGCAGTGGCGGTGGCGTGCGCGCTGGTGGCCAGCGCGGCACGGCGTGGGTGCGGCAGGGTGCTGGTGGCCGGGTTGGTGCGGGCGTGGCAGGGTGCCGGTAGCCGGGTTGGCCGAGGCCCACAACCCCCCCGCGGGTTTTAACAGGAGAGAGAGAGAGGGGGGGGTTGCAGCCTTTTTGCCGTGGCCCCCCTCCTGTTTCTTTATTTTCGCGTACGGGGCCTGCAGCCTTTTAGCCGGGGCCCCCCCTTTTTTCTTCATTCTGGCATTCGGGACCTGCGGCTTTTTAGCCGAGGCTCCCCTTGTTTCTGGCATTCGGACCTGCGGCTTTTTAGCCGAGGCTCACCTTGTTTCTGGCATTCGGGACCTGCGGCTTTTTAGCCGAGGCTCCCTTTTTTTTTTTTTTGGACTTGATCTGTCTTTTCTTCTGGAATTGACTGTGCATCTTGATTTGATTTCCACCTTTTGCCTCCTTGCAGGATTCGTCCCTTCGAGTGCTTTCCGAAGACCGGTGGGATCGTTGAGCTCTACTGCGTGAGCATAGCGATTGGCAAGGTTGCACACGAGCAGGCTGATCGAGGTGAGCTGGATGTTCCTTTGGACTATGGAGAGAACTTTTTCTACTGGTGACGCCGGCTCGGAGGACATCGAGATGGACGTTCTGGAGTTCGACGCGGAGGAAGGCAATCTACTAGCATTGACAAGGAGCAGCCTGTCTTGATCGTCTTTTGCTTGTCGATCTTGACCACGGTGACTGCTCCAACGGTCTTTTTGGCTTCGTGGAGGTCGCGAAGGATGCAGTCCTTGGCTCGGGGTGTGGTGCGCGGGCCGGCTGCGAGGTGCGGAGGCGGGCTCGGCCGGGGGCTGCGGGGTGCGGCCGGCGCGCGAGCCGGAGACGGGGCGCGACCGGGGGCTGCGGTGTGCGGCCGGCGCCCGGGCTGGAGAAGGGGTCGGCCGGGGGTGTGGACGACTCCGGGGAGGCGCGGCAAGTGGCTGCGGACACGGAGCAGGCAGGTCTGGAGAGGCGCGGCGTTTGGCGCGGCTGTGGCTGCAGACGACTCCGGGGAGGCGCGGCAAGTGGTTGCGGCGCTGATGGCTCCGGCGATGCTTGACAGGTAGCGGCGGCGCTGATGGCTCCAACGAGGCGCGGCCGATGGCGTTGGGTCCAGCCGGGTGTGAGATTAGGCATGGAGGCCGGCGGCGATGCGCAGGTGGCACAGCGGGGTGAAGTGCGGCTGTAGTGTCGATAACAGCGGCGGTGGCAGTGCGCAGGTCGCAGATCGAGCGGAGCTGCGAGTAGTTGGCGTGGGAGCAGCTTAGGCACGCGACGACTGCGGGTGAGGGCTCCGGCTGGGGGCGCAGGAGTTGGAGACCACAACCTCGTTTGGGGGCTGTGGGTTTTCGGAGAGAAGAGGGTTGTGGCTATTTTTGCTACGGCCCCCTCTATAATTTTGTTTTTGGCATTAAGAGGCTGTGGCCCTTTGGTTTCTTAGATTTTGAAGGAAGGAAAGGGCTGCTGACCCCTCTCCAGTCTTGGGTTTTTCATGGGGCTATGGTCCCCTTTGGGGCTGCAGCTTTAGCTCCGGTTTTTTTTTTTTTTTAAGACTTCTGGACTTGCACTGCCCTTTTCTTCTGGAATTGACCTCACATCTTGATTTGACTTACACTTTTCGTCTCCTTGTAGGACTTATCCCTTCGAGTGCTTTCCGAAAGCCGATGGGTTCGTCGATGCGGTCTCCTACGGGAGTACGCATCTTCATTTCCCTTTTGCGCAAGTCTTCTGCCGCTGTTACGAGAGCTTTCTGACTTCTGAATGGATCGTCGATGCGGTCTCCCACGGGAGTACGCATCTTCGTTCCCTTTTTGCGCGAGTCTTCTATCGCCGTACTTCGAAGCAGGAAGCGTGTGTCGAAGTTGGACGAGCTCATTCTCAACGATGAGGGATTTTCACGGTAGATCGTTCTACCGAGTCCGGAGTTGTCATTCAGAAGTCAGTTCCAACGGATATTTTGGCCGCAGCTTCTTTGTCAGTTCCTGTGGCATCTTTGACAGCCGTCACGGAGACGGTTCAGGAGGCGGTTCCCGTGCTTGGGTCTTCAGGACAGGATCGCGCTTTGTCTCAGCACTCAGAGGCTTGTCAGCGAAAGTATAGATCGCAGAGCCTTCCTTCTAAGCTTCTTTTGGAGAGTTGTGCCGGAAGTTTATCCAGGCGACGCTCGCACCCTTCGAGTAGGAGGGTCTTGACGCTTTGAGTAGCTGGTGGGTTTCCTGGTGGATGGCTCCTTGTTTGAGGAGCATATGTGCACCCTTTTGGCGGATAGCTAGGCTCATTGCTTGCAACGGGCTTCACTAGAGGAGGACACTTCCTTGGCATTGGCAAAGGTTGAGGAAGAGAAACGTCGACTTGAGGGGCTTCTCACGTTGCTACTGCAGACTTGGTTCGGGTGCAGAAGAAGGTGGAGATTACTTGCGCGTTGCTTCAGAAGCTGGAATCCCTCCTTGCAAAGCAGCGTGGAAAGCAGCGTGCAAGGCTGGCGATGTATTGAGCTGGTAGGGCGATCGAGAAGGCTTCCGGAGTGAACCTTGCGAAGCAGCGTGCAGAGCTGGCGACGCGTCGGAAGCTAACGGCTTCTCTACCCCTGGAGTTGCAGCGCGTGCGGTGCGGGAGGCGAGCCGCTTCGGCGCCTCTAGGACTTCAACTTGCTACTCATGCGTTGTTTCAGAAGCTGGAGTCCCGTTTGGAGAAAGCTCGAGCAACCGAGAAGACTTTTGCAATGGAGCTTGCAAAGCAGCGGGAGGAGCTTACGAATCGCTGAGAGCTGGTTGTTTCTCACCTTTCAGAGTTGCACCGCGTGGGTGCCTCGAGAGATGAGCTGTGGCAGCGCTGGGAGCTGGTGGTTTGACAGAGACTGACGACTTCTCGTCCCACGGAGTTGGACTTGCATCTTTTCTGGGCTTATTTTTCTGGAATGGTGGTTTACTTTTTTTTTTGTTTGGACTGAACCTTTACAGGCTGCCTACGTACCCTACTGAGAGGGATCAAGTCGCACGTAGTTCATTTATTTCCCTTTTTTTTTTTTTTTGGGCAAGGGGGGTAACCTTGCGCTAGGCAAAGTACCTTTTGAGGGACTTACCGCTGGTAGGCAGAGTCGCTGCTGGTTCGCAGTTGTCATCCGCCTTCTTCGCTTCAATGTAGTTAGAAGTGAAGATCTTCTTGCTTGGAGTTTTGGTGATTGCTGGAGTTTGACTGGAGCCGATGTCTCGGTGGTTCAGAAGACTTTGTTCGTCACTTTTGGAGAGGCGAGCTTGAGTCTTTGTCAGGCGATTTGGTATTGCAACTGAGGGTAGTGAACCCATATGCTCTGTGCTTTCTTTGTTGCGGCTGGATTTGAACATCAACTCGGTAAAGTTTTGCCCCCGAGTGTTTCCTGGCTCGATTGCGAGTTGCTCGGAGCTGGTGTACTCGGAAGACTCGGTTGAGCTCGAGACGTGCAACAGACCATGTAACGGTAGTGTCATCTCTTGCAAAGCGATGAAGTTGGCCTCAGAGACTGGTGAAGCTGGTTCCTTTGCTGGAGTGGAAGGCGATTGTCCTGGCTTGCGAAGCCATTGAGGCGCGAGCCACAGGACTGTCGCATCTTGAACAGGCAACGGAACGTGTGGCGTTGAGCTTGATTTGGAGTTGATATGGATTTTTCGTCTTGATGCTGGCGCTCCTTTGACTTTGTGCACCATCTGGCTGGAGAATGTCGCTAGTTTTGCAAGTGGAGAGGTTTTGTCTCTCGCAGCTGCTTTGACTTTCTGGGCTCGTGGAGCTTTTGCTGGAGGAACTTCTGCAATGGGGTCTTTGACCTGGTGGAACTCGACGTCAGCAAGGTGTGATTCAGCCTCGTTGCAGTGCTTGCCGTTGGCGACGATGGTTCTCCCCATGCTTTTGATGTTGGTGCCACTTCCTTCATTAAGCACTTGGTGAACTTCCCTCATGCAACCGGAGACCTTGAGGTTTTGATCAACTTCAAGGAAGCGGCTGGGGAAAAACTCCTGGAGTGTCGCCAGCTCTGGGCAAGTTTGCTGGAGAAGATTTTTCGGACTTGCTGGAGGTACTTTGGACGTCTTTCTTTCTAGAGCTTCACTCTTTTCCTTGAAGGTCTTTCTTTCGGGGAGTTTTCTTGTCGTCCGATCTTGCTCGTGGTTGGCCAGACATGCTATCCTGTAGCTTGACTGTCGTGGCCTTCTCCTTCGAGGCGTCATAGCCCATGCGTTTTCATAAGGAAGATCTTCCTCGCCAGGGTGAAGAATTGGTGCTTAGGCTCTTCTTTGATCTGAAGGACTTGCTCTTCTGGAGGCTCTACCAACTCATCTTCTGATCCCCAGTCGGTTGGCTTGATTTCTTTCATTGGGATCGAAGGAGGTTTGGAGTAGAAGACGTAGAAGTCGAACTTACCTGATGGCTGGCCTAGCAGGCTGACTTCAGGGTCTCTTTGCTCGTTTCTTGCTTTGAGCACATGCTGGGATGTAGCTTTGTTTAGAAGAGGGAGTGTTTGCGCGAGAGGCGGTTGCCCCCAAGGCAGTGAGGATTTGGCCCTGGGCACTGCAGGAGCATACCGTCGTCGTCTTCTTGGAGCTGGTTTCGCCATCGATCTTTGACAGACGATGCGCAGCCTTGCTGAAGTGCGTTGTGGAGCAGTCAGTGCTGGCGGGAAGGAATCGAAGGTGATTGACGTCATATTTGACTCGACGATATCACTAGAGTCGATCTCGATCATCCCTTGCTTGGCGAGTGCCATGATCTTATCTTTGAAGACAAAGCACTTCTCGATGGGATGGCTGACCATCCGGTGGTACTTGCAGAAGAGCGGATCGTTGACTCGATGTGCTTGTTCCGGTCTTTTTGGTGGCGGAAGTTCGATCATCTTTTCTTGCATCAACTGATCAAACATGGAGGAAACTTCCGAGTCTGGGAAGGGATACTCCTTAGCTTCAAGCTCCTCGAGAGTCATCCTTGGTGGCCGTTGAGGCTGAGGAGGTGGTATGGCGGCTCCTTTGCCTTTGTCCAGCTTGCCACCGATCTTGAGTGGTTTGGAAGTCGAAGCGAGGTCGGTGACATTGACTTGCTTTGATGCCGCCGGTTCGTCCTCCTCTTCCACCTTCTGGAAGGCTATGGCCTTTGAGTCCCCGTGATTTGCTAAGCTGAGCTCCATGTCGTGAGCTCGAGTTGCCAGTTCTTCGAAGGACCGAGGCTTGATCCCTTTGAGGATGTAGAGCAAGCCCCAGTGCATGCCTTGAGTGCATAATTCGATGGCCGAGTCTTCAGACAAGCGATCTCGCGAGTTTAGCGCAAGGTTTCTCCAACGATCGATGTAGTCGATCACCGGCTCATCCTTCCTTTGCTTGATAGCAGTGAGCTCGGTCATGCTGACGATGCGCCGAGTGCTGTAGAAGCGGTTGAGGAACTCCCTCTCCATTTGATCCCAGCTGTCAATGAATCCTGGAGGAAGATCAATATACCAGTCGAAAGCATTACCTTTGAGGGTGCGAACGAACTGCTTCACCATCTCGTCGCCGTATGTGCCGGCGTTGTTGCAAGTTTCGATGAAGTGAGCAATGTGTTGCCTTGGATTGCCCTTTCCGTCGAAGTGCTGGAATTTTGGTGGCTGGAACCCGGTAGGGAAGCGCAGCTGTTGGATCCTTATGGTGTAAGGCTTTGAGTATGCCGCTGTGATTGGAGGTAGACTGTCGCCGTGGGAGCGCACCATGTCGGCCACCAACGCTTGTATTTGCTGGACAGTCATCGTTGCTGCAGTCGGAGGTTGTGTGGCCACCGAGACTAGCACTGGAGGGACGACTTCCGCTGGCACGGGAGCCGAGGAGAGTGCAGGAGTAGTCGCTAGAATCGTCGAAACAACTTCTGCAGGAGCGGGAGTTGGAGACGGGACTGGAGCAGCTACCGGAGAAGCAGGAGTTTGGCTGAATACCGTAGCATCCCTCGCACTTAGCCTTTGAAGCAAGGTGTTGATGTGACGATCCTTCTCCTCCATCAGTCGAGTAATTTGCGCCATATGTTCATCCATCTGCATGACTTGGAGCTGGAGAGCAGACGGAGGATGATGACGCAGGACATCTCGATGTTGCATGCCCGCACCCTCGCCATCGTCGTCGGAGACGTAGTTACGCTGACTTGCTTCTGCTTGATGACGGATGTTTGCCCCCAGTAAAAAAGGTGCAAAGTCCGCTGGAGAACCCGAACGGGCTCGGGGTTGGGGCTGGTCCTCCCCAAATTTCTGGACAGATGTTCCAGGATTGAGGCTCGTTTCTTCATGCACCAAGGCCTCATTGGCGCCTTGGCGGGCATCTTCGGCAGCAGTTTCTGGCGTAAAGAAGTCCGCAAGAGTTTGAGTACGCCGAGTGTAGACGCGTACTACCGGGGGAATGGCATCCTCCGGGTTTTCTGGATCACCGTGTTGGAGTAGTGGAGACTCGACGATAGGTGAGAGGCTTGTTGGAGCAAACGTATCATCATTCGTTCCGGCCATGGCGAACTTGAAGCAACTCCTTCAAACGTACGGATGAAAGGAGAGGATATCCCACCGGGCGTGCCAGAAATCTGTGAGCGCGGAAAAAAGATTCGGGTCGTCTTTATTGCGGATCACACGAGATTACAAATTTTTGATCAGGAGATTGTGGGAGAGATCCTCTGGAGGGTCACTTTGATCCGCATCTCCACGTGGTATTCGTGCGAGAGCTCTGAAGGGGTTGCCCAGGACTGAGGTCTTTACAGGGTAAGGGTTTCTTGAGAGGCTAAGGAATATCGACCGTTGATTTCGTCTCGTCCGTGCTTCGCGCTTTCTCGGCTAGGGAGGTTTTGGGCTTCGTTCCTCGGCCTTCGTGTCTTCCTCGATCCTTGCTAGACCTCGGCGTCCTTGATCGTCGATTCGCGGCGTCGATCGTGCTTTTGGCGTCGGCTTTGGCTTTAGCTTTTGGCTTTGGCGTGGCTCTGGCTTTTGCTTTGCTTTGGCGCTTGCGCTTGAACGTAGACGGGTAGAGACTTGCGATGCTTTAGTTCTTCCGGACTTCGCGTCGTATCGGCTAGAACGTGCGGTGCTTTGCTCGTGACCGTCGTAGTTGCTTGGCTTTGGCACGTGCGTTGCTTTAGCGCGGGCTTTACCGGTGCGTTTGCTTTGGCTTCTTGCGTTGGCTTTGACTTTAGCTTTGACTCGATCTTCTTCTCGAACGGCGATGGCTACTTCTTCAAGGCTTCTTTATTCTTTCGGCTTCCTCGACGGTTGTGACGTCGGCTAGTTTCTTCTCCGGGCGTATTTGGCTTGATCGGAGTTGAAGGCTTCTTGTGGAGATGGTGGGTGTAACACCGATCTCTATGCGACGGTTGTAGCGTCGGCTTTTGTTGATGAAGATGGCGGGGGTAGCACCGATCTCCGCACGACGGTTGTAGCGTCGGCTTTTGTTGATGAAGATGGCGGGGGTAGCACCGATCTCCGCACGACAGTTGTAGCGTCGGCTTTGTTGGTGAAGACGGCGGGGGTAGCACCGATCTCCGCACGACGGTTGTAGCGTCGGCTTTTGTTGATGAAGATGGCGGGGGTAGCACCGATCTCCGTACGACGGTTGTAGCGTCGGCTTTTGTTGACGAAGACGGCAGGGGTAGCACCGGCTTCAGGCCTTCTTCTCCAAGCTTTCTTCTTCGTGCGAGGAGTCGACGCCTTTGTTGAAGACGACGAGTGTTGTCGGCTTCGATCTTCTTCTCCGGCCTTTGCTTATGGCTTCTTCGGAGTTGATGAAGATCGTTGGAGAAGTCGGGATGACGACGACTCCGGGTCTTCTTCTCCGAGCTTTCTTCTTCGTGCGAGGAGTCGAAGCTTTGATCTTCGAGTGCAAGGTCTTCACGTTGATGAGGACTTGAAGGGCCAAGGATTCCCGTAGGACGTGCTTGTCGTGCCTCGTGAAGCCTTCGGTCTTCAAGCGTTGGAGCTCGTCTTTGCAGAGCCTTTTCCTCTTCAGCTTTCGACCCTTTGTGCCTTCCCCCACCCCCTCTATTTATAGGCAAAGGGGAGCGGTTGGGGGAGATAAATCTGAAATCTTTTTGTTTCATCCGATATCTCCCCCCATAACCATCAAGATATTGTTCCTTTATCCAAGGAAACAAACCCGATCCCCTCCTTTTTAGTTGGGGTGGTTATGGGCTAGATGTGACTCGATCTTTAAAGATCGAGTTGTTATTTTGGATCGGATGGCGACACAACGTCATCTTGTCCGTTGGATCGAGGGATCGTCGCGGATCTACGGCTGCGTAGACGTCCACGCCACCTCTCCCCACATCGAGGCGGTTTTGATTTCTTTTTCTTTTTCTTTTATTTTTCTTTTTTTCTTTCTCTTTTTCCCTTTCTTTTAGGGCCGGCCCCACCTCTCCATGAGGAGGAGGGCACGGTTTTCAAGAGGGGGGGCTGGTGGGCCCCCTTTTTGGGTTCGGGTAGCGGGTCCGGTGGGACCCGTTTGCTTCGAGTTGGGCCATGGTGCGCGGGTTGGGCTTGCACGCGGGCCGGGTGTGCATGCGGGCCGTTTGTGTGCGGGCCCAATTGCATGCGGGCCGTTGTGTATGGGCCAGGTTTTCGTATGTGGGCCGTTGTGTGCGGGTTGAGCTTGCACGCGGGCCGAGTGTGCATGCAGGCCGTTTGTGTGCGGGCCCAATTCCGCATGCGGGCCGTTGTGTATGGGCCAAGGTTCGGATGTGGGCCGTTGTGTGTGGGCCAAGTTGCATGCGGGCCGTTGTGTATGGGCCGAGGTTTTCGCATGTGGGCTTTGTGTGCGGGCCCAGGTTCGGATGTGGGCCGTTGTGTGCGGGCCGGGTTTCACATGCAGGCCGTTGTGTGCGGGCCGTGTTCGCATGCGGGTCGGGTTCAACCCGTGGGCTAATTTCGGTGCCCACAACAGCACTACGCACACACACTCCGCACTCTCTCTACAGAATTCTAGTGAAAAATCTCTTGGAAAAACTGCATGCCCCTCCCGCCAGGGAGGGGTGGGTCGGTCCTCCCTATCTTCCCTCCGTCTTCAAGCCCAAGTCCCTCCATTTATAGTGTCTTCCAGCTTGCACCCCAAGGCATAGAATTTGGCAAAAATGTCTTGGGTTGGTATGAACTAAAGGGAGAATAAAGAAGAATGATTTGAGGGAGATTGAGAGAGAGAGAGAGAGAGAGCTAGGGTCGGACTAGAGAGAGATCGGGAGAGAGAAAAGGGTGAGAGAAACAAGGGTAAGATCGAACGGCTGTGATGCAATCAGGTCTAGAGAGAGGCTGGGCGGTTGGGTTGCATGCATGGCTGGGTTGGAGTGGCCGGCTGTCGGGTCGGGTTTGAGGAGTGACGGGATGCCATGCATGGGTTTCGGTTTTAGAAAGAGACAAGGCTGGAAAGATTATGATATAAATGATGGGTCTGATCTGACGATAGAAGGGAAGATAAGGAAATGATTTAAGAGATTATTTAGAAAGAAAAGAAAATAAGGGACGACTAAGGACGGAGATGTATCGCTCTAGAGAGAGAATACTGTAGTAACGGAAATAGAGAAAGAAGGAGATGGGCTGGACGTGATCAGGTTTTCATGGATCTCAGGGATATCAAGGAGGGGACTCGCAATCGGGTAAGGGCTAATGCGAGGCTGGGCGCGCATAAAAAATAGGAAAAAGAGATCTCATGCAGATAAGGAAGGGATTTAAAGAGGGGAACAAAATGGAAGAGAATAAAGTAATCCGTTTGAAGGATCGGATGAGATTTTTAGAGAGAGAAAGAGAAGGAATTAATAGGCTGGATTTAGCAGAAGAAAGAAAGAGAACGACAATGGAGATCGTGACAGCTAGAGATAGAGGGGATCGGATGGGATCTCGCATAGGCTGGACACGAGAGAGACGTTCGGGATTTCAGTTTTAGAGAGGGAAGATCGGAAAAAGGAAAGAGATAAGAGAAATGAGAAGGAAGTAAAGAGGGGATGCATGCGGTTTTAGAGAGAGAATCGGGAGGGACGGTTGGGATCAGGTATGGTAAGAGGATTTGGTTTTAAAAACTAGAGAGAGAGAGAGATGGGTGCATGCATGGGTGTATTTTGGGAATGAGATGATAAAAGAGAGAGAATCAAGGGGGGGTCGGATTGAAGGGGGAGGATCTAGAGAGAGAAAGAAAGAAATCAGGATAGAGATGGATGGTTATTAGAGAGAGAATCTCTGATGGGAGCTGGTTTTAGAGGGACAAAAATATGGGCGGCTGCATGCATGGGTTCCTGGTAGAACGGACGGCTGTGATTGGGTTGAAGGTACAGCTGGGTTTCGGTGAGAGAATAAAGGGGGAGTGCGATGGGGTTCTCAAGGTGGTAGGAGTGCATGCATGGGTTGTTGGGTGTAATGGAGAACTGTGATCACTGCATGTATGGCTGGATTGTTAAGGGTCGGCTGGGATTGGTTTGGTGGACGTGCAAAGGTTTTGGTTACGGGTAAAATGGACGGCTACAATTTAGTAAGAAATTAAGATGGATCGAATAGCCGGGATGTATGCATGCATGTGACTACGGGTGGAATTTGCATATGGGAGTCAGAAAGGGACGGTTGCGATGGGATTGTGCATGCATAGGTGGGGTATTTTGGAATTGAGATTCCATGCATGGGTAGGTTGAGTGTATCCCCGATTGTGTGCGTGTCGGTCTAGGTAAGACCATCATTTGTGAGCTCCATTGTGTTGCAAACCATTTAAACCAGCCGTCATATCCATTGCTAGCTAGGCCATTTGCTTGTATGTAGTCTTCCTCCAATCTTCGATTTGTTGCTGATTCATCCATTGTCCGTCCAGCGTGCATCTTCCATCATATCGTCGTAAGAATATTCATCGCTCCATCATGATGTCCTTTATCTGACTACGTCGAGTTCCGAGTCATTTTTCTGGAAAATGCACATGAAATGACACGTATTAAGTTCTAATACAATTATCAATAAAAGGATAATTTGAACTATCGGGCAGTATAACTTTCATGCATGATATGTATGAGAGCGAACCAATATATCGTTATGTCCATATGAAAGTCTACTATGCAATGGTGCAAAGAGAATCATGCAGTTTACGTATAGTATGAAAGTTTTACGTAGCAAAGTGACATTATATGCATGATAAAGACAGGATAAATCGCACCATTTGGACGCTCAACACAAACGTATCATCGTTCGTCCTGGCCATGGCGAACTTGAAGCAACTCTTTCAAACGTACGGATAAAAGGAGAGGATGTCCCACCGAGCGTGCCAGAAATCTGTGGTCGCGGAAAAAGATACGGGTCGTCTTTATTGAGGATCACACGAGATTACAGAGTGGCCGGGAACCGGGGGGCTCGGGTGTGGCGAGCCCGGGTGCGGCGAGTGTTTGATCAGGAGATTGTGGGAGAGATCCTCTGAAGGATCCCTTTGATCCGCGTCTCCACGTGGTATTCGTGCGAGAGCTCTGAAGGGGTTGCCCAGGATAGAGGTTTTTACAGGGTGAGGGTTTCTTGAGAGGCTAAGGAATATCGGTCGTTGATTTTGTCCCGTCCGTGCTTCACGCTTTCTCGGCTAGGGAAGTTTTGGGCTTCGTTTCTCGGTCTCCGTGTCTTCCTCGATCCTTGCTAGACCTTGGCGTCCTTGATCGTCGGTTCGCGGCGTCGATCGTGCTTTTGGCGTCGGCTTTGGCTTTGGCTTTTGGCTTCGGCGTTGCTTTGGCGTGGCGTTGGCTTTTGCTTTGCTTTGGCGCTTGTGCTCGAACGTAGGTGGGTAGAGGCTTGCGATGCTTTAGTTCTTCCGGACTTCGCATCGTATCGGCTAGAACATGCGGTGCTTTGCTCGTGACCGTCATAGTTGCTTGACTTTGGCACGTGCGTTGCTTTGGCGCGGGCTTTACCGGTGCGTTTGCTTTGGCTTCTTGCATTGGCTTTGGCTTTAGCTTTGACTCGATCTTCTTCTCGAACGGCGATGGCTACTTCTTCAAGACTTCTTTATTCTTCCGGCTTCCTCGACGGTTGCGGCATCGGCTTGGCTTTTTGGCGTGGGTAGCACCGATCTTCGTGCGACGGTTGTAGCGTCGGCTTTTGTTGGTGAAGACGGCGGGGGTAGCACCGATCTCCGTGCGACGGTTGTAGCGTCGGCTTTTGTTGGTGAAGACGGTGGGGGTAGCACCGATCTCCGTGCGACGGTTATGGCGTCGGCTTTTGTTGATGAAGACGGCGGGGGTAGCACCGATCTCCGTGCGACGGTTGTGGCATCGGCTTTTGTTGATGAAGAAGGCGGGGGTAGCATCGATCTCTGTGCGACGGTTGTGGCATTGGCTTTTGTTGATGAAGACGGCGGGGGTAGCACCGATCTCCGTGCGACGATTGTAGCGTCGGCTTTTGTTGATGAAGACGGTGGGGGTAGCATCGATCTCCGCACGACGGTTGTAGCGTCGGCTTTGTTGGTGAAGACAGTGGGGGTAGCACCGATCTCTGCACGACGGTTGTAGCATCGATTTTTGTTGACGAAGACGGCAGGGGTAGCACTGGCTTCAGGCCTTCTTCTCCAAGCTTTCTTCTTCGTGCGAGGGGTCGACGCCTTTGTTGAAGATGACGGGTGTTGTCGGCTTCGATCTTCTTCTCTGGCCTTTGCTTATGGCTTCTTCGGAGTTGATGAAGATCGTTGGAGAAGTCAGGATGACGACGACTCCGGGTCTTCTTCTCCAAGCTTTCTTTTTCGTGCGAGGAGTCGAAGCTTTGATCTTCGAGTGCAAGGTCTTCACGTTGATGAGGACTTGAAGGGCCAAGGATTTCCATAGGACGTGCTTGCCGTGCCTCGTGAAGCCTTCGGTCTTCAAGCGTTGGAGCTTCTCTTGCAGAGCCCTTTCGTCTTCAGCCTTCGGACCTGGCGCGGTTGTGGTGTCGGCTTCTTCTCCGGGCGTATTTGGCTTGATCGGAGTTGAAAGCTTCTTTTGGAGATGGTGGGTGTAGCACTGATCTCTATGCGACAGTTGTAGCATCGGCTTTTGTTGATGAAGACGGCGGGGGTAGCACCGATCTCCGTGCGACGATTGTAGCGTCGGGTTTTGTTGATGAAGACGGCGGGGGTAGCACCGATCTTCGCACGACGGTTGTAGCGTCGGCTTTGTTGGTGAAGACGGCGGGGGTAGCACCAATTTCCGCACGACGGTTGTAGCGTCGACTTTTGTTGACGAAGACGGCAGGGGTAGCACCGGCTTCAGGCCTTCTTCTCCAAGCTTTCTTCTTTGTGCGAGGAGTCGACACCTTTGTTGAAGACGACGGGTGTTGTCGGCTTCGATCTTCTTCTCCGGCCTTCGCTTATGGCGTCTTCGGAGCTGATGAAGATCGTTGGAGCAGTCGGGATGTCGACGACACCGAGTCTTCTTCTCCAATCTTTCTTCTTCGTGCGAGGAGTCGAAGCTTTGATCTTCGAGTGCAAGGTCTTCACGTTGATGAGGACTTGAAGGGCCAAGGATTCCCGTAGGACGTGCTTGCCGTGCCTCGTGAAGCCTTCGGTCTTCGAGAGCGAGGCTCTTTCTTTGCAGAGCCTTCGCGTCTCTAGCTTTTCGGACCTCTTTCGCCTTCCCGCACCCCTTCTATTTATAGGCAAAGAGGGCGGTTGGGGGAGATATGGCTGAAATCTTTTGGTTTCATCCAATATCTCCCCACATAACCATCAAGATATTGTTCCTTTATTCGGGGAAACAAACTCGATCCCCTCCTTTTTAGTTGGGATGATTACGGGCTAGATGTGACTCGATCTTTGAAGATTGAGTTGTTATTTTTTGCACTTTTGGATCGGATGGCGACACAACGTCATCTTGTCCGTTGGATCGAGGGATCGTCGCGGATCTACGGCTGCGTAGACGTCCACGCCACCTCCCCCCGCATCGAGGCGGTTTTGATTTTCTTTTCTTTTCTTCTCTTTTTCTTTTCTTTTTCTTTTTTTCTTTCTTTTCTTTTCCTTTATGACCGGCCCCACCTCCCCATGGGGAGGGGGGGCACGATTTTCAAGAAGAGGGGGGCGGTGGGCCCCCCTTTTGGGTTCGGGTAGTGGGTCCAGTGGGACCCGTTTGCTTTGAGTCGGGCCATTGCACGCGAATTGAGTTCGCATGCGGGCCGAGTTCGCATGCGGGCCGTTGTGTGTGGGCCGAATTCGCATGCGGGCCGTTGTGTGTGGGCCGGGTTTCGCATGCGGGCCGTTGTGTGTGGGCCAGGTTTCGCATGCGGGCCGTTGTGTGTGGGCCAGGTTTCGCATGCGGGCCGTTGTGTGTGGGCCAAGTTTCGCATGTGGGCCGTTGTGTGTGGGCCAGGTTTCGCATGCGGGTCGGGTCCAACCCGTGGGCTAATTTCGATGCCCACACTCCTCCTCCTCATATTTTTCTCCATCACCAGCCATGCAGTTGCCCCTCCTTCCCCTCCCCGTCCCCCGACATGTACGGTTATTCAGTGTCGAACATGCTCGGCACTAACTACCAAACATGCTGGATAATATTAGATAATAAATTACCAAATATGATACATCCTGTCCTGTAGCTCAGTGTCAAGCATGTTCTCGGTGACAGAGAAAGGAAGAGGGGGCAATGACAATCCGACGATGGGAAAAAAGGAGGAGAGGCGGTAGTGAATTTGGCTGTGGGGAAGGAGGAGGGAAGGGCAGCAAGGAGGAGGAGAGGTATTAACGGATGTGCCGGCGAGAAGGTGATGAGGTATGAATGTTCGGAGAGGATGGGTTATGGAAGGGATAAGTGGGGTGTAATAGGGAATGGAGGCCAGGTACGCTTGTCCTACCCCCCCCAAAATAATGGAAAAGGGGATGTCAGCGGGGTAAAAGGAAGTAATTTTGTGGTATGAACAAAATTTTCTTTACTGAATTAAAATTTATTAAGTATAGCAAGTGATGAATGGGTGTCACCTTACGAGGTCCTGCCAATTCGGTTAATGGGTTCGAATCAGTGAATACCCACCATCTCCTTAAACTTTAAGGGCGTAGATCCTCATAGATCAGATAGGTTGAGCCAAAACCGAATCACAATATATTTGATGTATATACCGAATATACATCGAATCTGAACAAATATACATCTTAACAAAGTGTTCTGAAACTAAACAAGTATACTTTAACCTTAATTTGAAAATAGAGCGATGATATTCAACTAAACAGCTATACAAATTATTTTTAATTTCCTGACTTGGCGCCAGATCATAACCGTTGCTTTTCCTTCCGATTTTGGTTGGGTGTGAAAAGATGGTTATAAAATTATTTGGCTAAATTGTCTTTTTTTTATTTTGCTGGACCGGCCAGATGGTTAGAGTACAGGGCACTAGAACAAGAGCTCAAGGACGTTTGAAGGTAGAAACGGTGGGAGGCTGCAGCAGCTATTTATTATTTTCATAATCCCGTGAATATTACATCAACGGTCAGATTTACACATGCTGTGGGTCGAAAATACCTCTCTCTCTCACTTGGGAGAGAGGAAGTCCACCAGGTCAAGAGCCCGTTAGTAACTTTTTTACTAATAAAAAATGGAAAATTTTATTCATACCCCATAAATCTGTAATTAGCCCCCATTTTCAGCAAACTTGAACACACCCCATTTTTTTTTTTCATACCCCATTCCTATCCCAAAAATACCCTTCCCCCTTACACCCCACCTTCAATACACCCCAGTTAAATGGCCCGCCCCAACTTGATTATACCCCAATCAAACACATACCCCTTTAAATATACCTCAATTATATGCACTCTTGAATACACCCCACTCTTAAATAAACCCCATGCAGTTGGCTGATACTTGAAGGCACAAGTAGAGCTACAACTTGGGCGGGCCAACCTGAACCCAACCCGAGTCCAACCCGAACCCAACCCGAATTTGGGTGGGCTAATCCGAGCCCAACCCGAATTATTTCTCCTCGACCCGACAGGACCCGACACAAAGTTAGTGGGTTTGGGTCAAGGCTAAACTGGTTCGGGTCGTAAACGGGTCGACACGATAGATCCGTTTAATAAATGGGTCGGGTCCGGGTTTAGGGTCTGGACACGGTAGACTCGGGAAGACCCGTTTAGTATTCAACGGGTCGGGTCAGGTAGGGTCTACCAGCAATCCGATACTATAATATATAATACCAGTGGGTCTTTCGGGTCAGGTCGGGTCAAGTCGGATTGGGTAGGATCGGGTCAACTAAATAGATCCGGGTGGTAAACGGGTCGTACCGGGTCTTATTGTGTCTACCTGTTTATTAGCGAGTCGGGTACGGGTTTAGGATCTAGACACGATTAGTTAAACGGGTCGGGTCCGGGTCTAGGGGTTTTGGACACGACACGAAACTAGACACGACACGAACCCGACACGACTCATTGCCACCCCTAGCTGCAACTTGGGCGGGCCAACCCGAACCCAACCCGACTTTGGGCGGGTTAACCCGAACCCACCCCGCACAACCCGGCCAACCCAACGGGTTGGGCTTGGGCTAAGTTTAAACAAACATTGGGTTGGGTTAGGGGTACAAAAGACGCTGAGCAGGGGCTTTGGGGTTTGGGGTACAAAAAAAAGGGCATTGTTGGTATTAAGGGATTGTTGAGTAAGTTATTGAGAAACGCTAGGGATACGGTACGGGGGCTAATTACAGATTTTTGAGGTATGCATAAAATTTCCCTAAAAAATAACGGTTATTTTGACTCTACCCCCAAAATTTTGCCTTAAATTAGATTTTACCTCCCATTTTTCATTAATTAGATTTTACCCCCCAAAACTAACTGTTCCGTCATCTCACCTGGTGAGCTGACGGAACAGTTAGTTTTGGGGGGTAAAATCTAATTAAGAAAAAGATGGGGGTTAAAGTCTAATTCAAGGCAAAATTTGGGGGACAAAGTCAAAATAACCCAAAATAATTACAAAATAGGTGGCTTTTTGCAATACAAAAGAAGGTAGGTGGCCGTATGTAAGAGATGTTAATGGTTAAGGTCAACACATACCTGACAGAAATTATTGTCTAAACGCCAACTTGCCTCCCTAGTCCCAACTCCGAAAGAACCAAAGAAGAGAAGAAATAAAATAAAGTGATCTTTCCCCGAACTATCACCTCATTTCATATTGGTCCCTTGCTTACATTTTTTTACAACTCGATCCCTAAACTATGCCCCATCTGTATTTAACGCATTCCATCAATTTTAATTTCGAAAATATCCTTTTCCTGGTAAGCATAAATTTAATATTTGAAAACAATTTTATATATTATTGAAAATTGATAAGAGTTGTTTCGGGATAGAAAGTTAGCGGAGGGGGTTAAATGCAAATCAAGCATAGTTTTGGGATCAGTTTTTTTTTAAGAAAAATGTAAGGGCCTTTTCCTTCCTGGTAAGCATAGCTTTAATATTTGAAAACAATTTTATATATTACTGAAATTGATAAGGGTCGTTTTGGGATAGAAAGTTAGTAGAGGGGGTTAAATGCAAATAAATAAAACAATGCAGCTTGGTCCTGGTCCGACGAGAATCTTATAGCAGGGATAGATCACAAATAAGTATAACTCGACATTGGATGAGAACACAAGAGAACCAGTTGGAAGCTCCACCAGTTGTCTTACTTCCGGTGCCACGTGGCATGCAAGAGAACCACTTGGAAGCTCCACCAGTTATCTTAGAGCATCTCCAACAGGCTCCGAACTAGGAGCACCTCCTAAGACCGTGGATCCCATTTTGACTGTCATCTTATTGAAAATATCCTAGTTGAGAGGTGTCAGCTCCAACGGCCTCCGAAATACTACATAGTCACTTTTGCACCAAACACCCTATGTATTTATAAGTTATCCAAACCTTCCAAATTTACACCAAACCCCTCTCACCTTAATTTTTTTCTTCCATGCATCGATTTAAATATTAAAAATATATAAAATTATGAATAATTTATTAAAAAATATATAATATTTTTAACGGCTATATTATATCCGTTGGGCATGATCCGTGACGCGGCTCACATTTTCACCATCAACAGCTACATTTCTATCTGTCGTGCACGATCTACGAATCGACACGCATTCCAAAAGCCAAACAGATATATTTCTATATGTTGGACACGATCTGCGAGATGACACATATTTCAAGGAATAAACTTATAAATTTCTATCCGTTGGGCACGATATGAGAGGTGGCTCGTATTTCAAGAGTCAAACTGATATATTTCTATCCGTTGGGCACGACATGCGAGGTGGCACGCATTACTGCCACCAACGGATAAATATCTATCCGTTGGATTTTTTCTCTATATAAAGATATTGCTTCTCTTATCACACCATCACACATTCATACTTTATCCAAACCATCCACTCTCCAGACACCATGTCCGGTTTGAGCCCCACCAATAACACGTCGAGCAACAGCGACGATAGCTCCACCCTTATAATGTTATTTCTTCTAGGAGCCACCGTGTGCGAGGAAGAGCATCAAGTTGAAAGTTCACACCGACGTAGAAGACACGGCTTCGTACCAGGCCACGCCATGCTTGATCGTAGTAGACTGGAAGGCCATAATCAACTATTCCAAGATTACTTCGTCGATCAGCTGACTTACCTTCTTTACCAGTTCCGACGGAGATTCAGGATGAGTCGTCCTCTTTTCCTACGGATCCACGACGTAGTCGTGGACCACGACAATTACGTCATCCAAAAGAGGGACAATACTAGAAAATTAGGACTATCCAGTCTTCAAAAGATTACCGTCGCTATGCGGATGCTCGTGTATGGAGCATCCGTCGATTCCGTGGACGACTACGTTTGGATCGGAGAAAGTATTTCGATCGAGAGCTTGCAGAGATTTGTTCGAGCGGTCATCAACATTTTTGGGGAGTAGTATCTTTGTTCACCCAATAACGAAGATGTTGCACGACCCCTTACAGAAGATGAACAACGAGGGTTTCCAGGCATGCTCGGAAGTATTGATTGCATGCACTGGAAGTGGAAGAATTGTCCAACAGCTTGACAATATATGTACACTGGCTATATTCACGAGCCAACAAAAATTTTAGAGGTTGCAGCTAGCAAAAATCTATGGATCTGACACTCCTTCTTCGGGTTGCCAGGGTCGCATAACGACATCAACGTCCTCGATCGTTCAGTGGTCTTTAGGCAACTTGTAGTGGGAAGAGCTACCCTATGTAATTTTACAATCAACGACTATGACTATAATATGGGGTACTATTTTGCTGATGGAATTTACCCCTCATGGTCAACATTAGTGAAGACCATCCCAGCACCTCGAGAAAACAAGAATAAGTACTTTGCTCAACAGCAAGAGAGGGTAAGGAAGGATGTCGAGCGAGCTTTTGAAGTATTGCAAGATCGATTTGCAATAGTAAGAGGGCCGGTATATTTTTGGTAGCCGAATGTGCTTATAGACATCATGACAATCTACATTATAATGCATAATATAATCGTTGAAGATGAACAAAATCTTCACCATGATCTTGACTTTGACGTCACTGATATAACGTCAACTATAGAAGCTTCTCACGACCACATGGTGCATCTAATGGAGTTTATCCAGAACCATCATCGGATAAGGAGTAGGGAAACCCACGACCAACTTTAAAATAATTTGATCGAATATTTATGGCAACGCAAGGGATCTCTACTTTAAGATTATATTTTTTTTATTTTAATATAATTGTCTCGAACTTATTCGAGTTATTGTACGTGCTTTCAATTTCAATAATAAAAGTACTTTTATTGAATGATAAAAGAGTTCAACACCTAATACAATCTACTAAAAATTATATAATTCAAGTAATTCAAGAAAATCACATCCATAATTAAAGCTACTACATATTACAACTCAAAAATCATAACCCTTTCCGAGCTCTAATTTCAGCCTTGCGCAGTTCGAAGTATTCTCGCTCTGCTTGTGAGAGCCCGTGAGATCCTTGATCATGATCGCATCATCCAATTTTTGTTGCTTTCGTGCTTCCTTTTGAGATTCAGTTTGTGCTTGCAACTTTGCGACTTCGATCATAGTTGTATTTCCGGTATTCTTATCCCTTATCTCTTGTCTTTCCTTTCTGGATTGTTATTTATCCATCTTCATCCATGCGAATGCCTCCTTGAATAGGTCGGAGGTGGATTTGCTGCTTCCTCCGTCGATTACCACCTGACCCATACACTTCCTTAGCAACTTTGATGTTTTTCACCCCTCTGGCCTTTGCATCTCGGTAGGCCCATCCTCTTCATTCCCAAGGCTCATAACATCTGGAGTTACTGGAGAGGAGCTGTTTAGTGAAGAATCAGCCTCCCTCCCTCTCCGCGACTCTATCCGTACTTGATAAAAGGATTGTGTCTGCTACATCCATTTCTGCTGATGTTGTAACTCCACCCAGCAATGCTCGAATTTGAATGCCTCGTGGTAGAGATTATTGTAAAGAAGTTTTGCACCTATTAACTGCATAAATAATTTAAAATAAATTAAAACGATAGATGACATTATTATTTAAACATAATCACTTGCTAAGTATTTACCTGGTTAACAAGTCCGGTACCAGATCTCGGTCGTTCTTCGATTTGGCTAACGCACCCACAAAATTTGTTGACCGACATTTGAATGGCCGACCATTGATGTATTATTTGGTTTTGGGTCTATTTGATCGTACAGTGGATATTGTATTTGCTGTAATATTAAAAAAAAATTACCTAAAAATGAAGTCGTGGTTGACCAGTATCTTGGATTGCATCTTGACTCGTGTTGAGCCATATAGACACAAGCAATCTATCCTCGGGGATGGTCCACTTTCCTCCCCGCTTGTAAGATTTCTTCTTTCCCATGATCGATGCTTGTTCGGACGATGCCTCTTCTTGTGTCGTTGGCTCATTCTCTGGAATTGAGAACATCGAGTTTCCATCAACTCGGCCGCTACTCATGTATACGTTGAAGGCTGATTCATCACCGGTGAGGAATTCTGAGTAGGAAAAATATTGATACGGATCCATATACTAGTAGGTGGGTGGAAGAAGTCATAATTTATTTTGAAGTTGGGTGGAAGAATGAAGAATGGTGGGTAGAAGGGGGTATTTATATATTTTCAAAAAAAAAATTATAATTTTAAGAAATTTTAACCTATTTTTTTTTATTTTAAAACAACCACAAACATCCAAATTGTGGGCAACAGTCCAAAATATAGCCGTTGAAGAGTGCATGCAATGTTTGATATATATAAAATAATTTGTCAAATGTTCAGGTTTTTTTCTTATAAAAATGTATAATTTTTTATTCCTTCAAAGCCTCCGAAGGACCTCTGTTGTATGTGGAGGCCTTCGGAGGTTCCGAGCGCACATGGTCTACTTGCGCGCCATGTAGGACTTCAGAGCTCTGTTCGAAGCCGGTTGGAGCGGAGTTTTCGGTTTCGTGTGCCACGTGATCCTTCGGATACCGCTTCGGAGGCCGTTGGAGATGCTCTTACTTCCGGAGCCACGTGGCATGCAGCAGGCTATATATCAACCAATGCCTTATAGCCCACTTAAATATTCCATGCTCTGTCCTAATGGACAAAGCTCCTCATTAATCCGATCTTAATTTTTTCCTAGATAGTGTCATCATCACCGCAATACACTATGGTACTAGTGGGAATCCCTGAGGAAGGCCTAGGAACCATTAGGTTCAATGTAGGGGTGTCAATGGGCTCGGGTCAGCCTGACGCCCACCGGGCGGACCCGATTTGGGTCTAGTTTGGACAAAGTTAGTTTGGGCTTTTGAGCCAGATAGGGCTTGAACATTCAAGTCTGACTGTACAATGGACTGGGTATGGACAACCAATAACTTGACCTTAAATCCAAAATATTATATATATATATATATATATATATATATATATATATATATATATATATATATATATATATATATATATATATATATATATATATATATATATATATATATATATATATATATATATATATATATATATATATATATATATATATATATATATATATATATATATATATATATATATATAGGAAAATGGGTTCCTATAACATGTTATAGGGAGTACCCCCTATGACATATAATGAATTAGTAACTCTAGAATATTTAGAATGCTTTGATTTTTAATGAGGATGATCACCCTATTTTAAATAGGACATCCATAAAAAATCGGCACATTCTAAAACTTATAAGGGCATCAAATATGCTTTTCAATTTAACGGTTAAAATGAATGGCCAATTAATAAAAGTTCTAGCATTTGATGCCCCAACAAGTTTTAAAATGCTTTGATTTTTGGTGGACATTCTATCTAAGGTAAGGTGATCACCCTAAAAAAAATTCAGCATATTCTAAATATTCTAGCATTACTAATTCATCGTATGTCATAGGGTACTCCCTATGATATGTCATAGGAACCTAGCCCTCATATATATATATATATATATATATATATATATATATATATATATATATATATATATATATATATATATATATATATATATATATATATATATATATATATATATATATATATATATATATATATATATATATATATATATATATATATATATATATATATATATATATATATATATATATATATATATATATATATATATATATATATATATATATATATATATATATATATATATATAATTTAAAAAATGCTCACTTTACAAATATCAATGTCTCGGATTTTATGAGCATTATTTCACATGTATCATTTTAATATATATCATAATCAATGCTATTTCTACTTTTATTGTGTGTCTGCCGCTACCGCTCCCGTCAGCGCCTACATCGTCCGTCGACGATCCTCACCGGTGCCCGTTGGTACCTCCACCAGTTGCTCGTCGGCAACTCAGATCAGTCCGCTCGTCAGTGACTCCTGTGCCATCGAGGTGCTCTCCCTCGATCCAGGCAGCCGCACATACCGTGCCATCATGACGTTCCCGCCGCGAACCGTTAAGCCGGGGTGTAGGTGCCAAGACCGTACCCTCATCCCAGCTAACGCCTTCAGTGTCTCGAACCATCCCGAGGGAGGAGGTACTCGACCGCAACCTCCTCCTCGAAGCCTCCTCTGAAGAACCGAACCACCCGGATAGCACTGGACCGTGGCTCTCCCCGTCGTGCCCTTCACCTAGGGCGCCGACCGTCGTCGCCAACAAGCCTCCCCGGGGAAGTGGTGCTATACCGCAACCTCTCTCTGGGTTTCTCGCTTCCTCTTTGGATGCCGCTCCTGGGTTCTCCGTCACACCGCGTGCCGCGAGTGCGTCTCGAGAACTTTTCCTCGGTCTACCTTGATCTACCAATCGAACTAGAGCCTCCTTGGATCACCAACAAGAAGCTCTAATACCAATTGTTGTTGCGATCCGAGACCTTCGCGTAGCGGAATACGACTCATATAGTACCACCACAGTGGAAATGACCATCGACAAGACTGAGCAATAGAATAAACACAAGCAAAACACCATAAAAAGTTCCGGTAATGACCGATCTTAATGCATTTACAAGTATGGAAAAACCCGAGTACAAGAACAATTGTCTCTAACCAATCCCTCATACACCCACAAAGAGATTCTCCCAAGGAGAATAGATCCTGCAGCCTTACACCCCGAAGACAAGAAGAATCCATTCCCAAAAACCCTCTGGTCTCCAATGGGTTCATCTCCCTCTCCCTTGATGTTAGCTACCTTATAAACCCGGCCTAACCCGGGATACTCATGTGTCACCATGATCATACTTTCTTCATCCTTAGAGATCCTTTTATTGCCCTAAGTTTGTGCCTGATCTAGGAGAGAAGATAGAAACAAACCCTAAAAGTTCTATCAAAAACCACCAAAAAACTGCAACTGAAAACGTGGTGCACGCGCACCTATCTGGTATCTGGCGCCCTGGGCGCCAGTTTTCTGCACGCAGGTCGGGCCGCCTCGGGTTGGTGCCCAGGGTGCTGGTTCTGGAGCCCAGGGCTCCATACCCTTTTTTCGCCCCGTCTTCGCTCTGTAGCCGTTCTGCCTTCCGTCATCTTTCGTGCACGAATTTTGGACATGTTGAGGGCTTGTTTTAAGCCAACATCCTCAACACATATCATCATTGGAGGAAAAGGGTGCCCGATTGGCGTGCTTGCCCAATGATTAGAAACATGACCATTGGTGAAAAACCCTGCTCGGTTGGAATGCGTGCCCAATGGTCATATATTATGACCGTTGGTGAAGAGGTGTGCTTGGTTAGAATACATGCTCAACGATCAAATATTATAACCGTTGGTGAAAAGATGTGATCGGTTGGAATGCGTGCCCAACAATCAAATATTATGATCATTGGTGAAAAAACGTGATCGGTTGGATTCGTGCCTAACGATCGAATATTATGACCGTTGTTGAAGAGTTGTGCTTGGTTGGAATGCATGCCCAATAATCATATATATATGACTGTAGGTATAGTAAAGAGACGTGTTCGGTTGGAATGTGCTCAATGGTTAAAATATGAAAATAATATATTTTATTTTATAATAGAATTTTCTAAAATAATATTTTTATTTTTATTTTGTTATTTTTAATTAAAGTTTGTTAATTTTTCCTAATTTTTAAGCTTAAAATTATAATTTTTATAAATTTATAATTCATAGAAAATCTATTAGAATTATTTGGAATGGTTTAGGATAAATAATAGGGTTTTTTTACAAATCGACAGCTATAATCTTCTCTCTATATATATAAACTCCTGTAAAATCAATATTTACATATGAACCTTTTAAGTCATCCAATATTTATATATCGACCCCTACAATTAGTTGGCATCCAAGAAGGAATATATTCGAAATATTCCTTTGTTCAGCTATTATTTTATTAATCTAATGAAAAAATAACCGATTTACCCATGTTTTTAAGTACTTAAATTGCGCTATTTTTATTGAACCTAATCCGAAAAATTCTAATATTGGAGTGGTATTTACAGAATTCAGATAAAATATTAAGGATGGAATTGAAATATTTCTCATTTTGGATGTCAGCTAACGGTAGGGGTCAATATGTAACAATTGAATAAATTAAAGAATTTATATATAAATATTATTTTGATAGAGGTTTATATGTAATTAGAGGATATTGTAGGGGTTGATTTATATAAAACCTAAAATAATATTTTGATGTTCAAAATGGGGATGGAAAAGTAATGCCAAAAAAAAAAAAAATGGTGATGGAAAAAGGGTGATCCGTTGGAAGCACGTGAAGTAGCCCACCCTCAAAAGATGACATGACACCGAATCACCCTTCGGTTGGAGATGGGTTTCTTGCAAATTCCCCCCTCTCCCAAAAAAAAAGGGTGGTGGTTTGTGAGCTTGGAAGAGGTGGGACCCAGCCCTCCTACCCCCTAATAAACAGTTGAAATCATCTCCGGTCAATCGGCCACGGTAGGTGGGCTCGGAGCCACGTGGTCGGCTGGGGTGGAATCCACTTGTGGGTGGTCATCCATCGTGCAGCTGTGATCCGCGACGGGCCCACCGACCGGAGCTACCGACTGGAGGAGATCTGAGCTCCCTAATAAATGTTCCCACATGAATAGCATGAAGTGGGTGGGTTGCACGCACCTCTCCAGTATTGACTCCAGAGTCTCTACTAGCCACATCACAGCCAGCTCATTCCAGCATCTCCACGTCTCCACCCACTCCCACCTTGCTCCACATATTACCCCCTCCCCTCCCCTCCCACTCACCACCACCACCACCACCACCACCACCACCATGGCCTCCTCCCCCCTCTCCCTTCCGCCCCTCCTCGTCGGGCTAACCACATTGATCCTCTTCCTCACGGGCGCCCTGGCCCAGGTGGCGCCGGGGCCGACCCCAGCGCCGCTCAACCTGACGGCGATCCTCGTGAAGGGCGGGCAGTTCAACACCCTCCTCCGGCTGCTCGGGAGCACCCAGGTCGGGGTGCAGCTCAATAGCCAGCTCAACAACTCGTACGCCGGACTCACCATCTTCGCACCCACCGACAACGCCTTCAGCAACCTCAAGCCGGGCACCCTCAACGCCCTCACCAACCAGGAGCAGGTGGAGCTGGTCCTCGCCCACGTGCTCCCCAAGTACTACACCCTCGAGAACTTCCAGACCGCCAGCAACCCGCTGCAGACCCAGGGCTCCAGCAGCGCCGGGACCGACACCCTCAACGTCACCGCCGCCAACAACCAGCTGAACGTCTCCAGCGGCGTCGACGCGACCGAGGTCAGCAACGCCCTCTACTCCACCTTCCCGCTGGCCGTCTACCCGGTGGACAAGGTCCTGCGGCCGTACAGCCTCTTCGGCGCCAAGCCTCCGGCCTCGGCGCCGCCGCCGTCTACGGCTGCCCCGGGGAAGCCCGGTACGACTCCGGCGGGGTCGGGTGCGGCGGATGGGGGGCCTTCGTCGGGCACAACGCCGTCGGGGGCTAGTTTTAGTGGGAGGGCGGTGGGGTGGGGTTCTGTTGTGGGGGTTGGGCTGATGGCCATTATTGGGTGTTTATAAGGGCTGCATTGCAAGTTTTGGTTGATTCTTTTGTGGTCCTTCGTTTCTGTTGAATTTGCCACTGTACCTGCCTATCCTTTTATCTCGTCCCTTTGTTATATGATTGGTGATTTATATATACCTTCTCTCTTCCTCCGTGTTTCTTGAGGTTTAATCATCTGCAACCAATTTTCTTGGGTAAAATACATTTTACCCCCCTGCAGTTTATTTTGTTACAAATCACTCCATAAAGTTTCTAATGCTAGCACAATAATTGTCAGCTACTTAATTTCCTCATTTGATAGTTCTTATCTTATCAAAACTGAGTTGAATTTGGGGGAGGGAATGTAGTTTTTTGAGCTAAACTGCATGGGGGCAAAATGTAATTTATCCTTTTATAAAATTAGGTTATTTAGATCTCAATTGCATTTAGGCCTCATTTGGTTGCAAAAAAACTTTAATTAAGGAAGGGAAAAGGGAACACTAAACTGGGGTGGGTATAGGATTTCTCTGGGTTAAAAGAGAAATGTTGATGCCCGATCGCTTTCCCACGGTTTGCCTTGTTTTGTACAAGATTGGATTTACTTTTGCATTCCTTAGATTTCTTCAGCCACCAAACACATATAGGACTAACGTGAGGGAATCCAATAACTTTTCCTCTTCGTATTGAAATTTTCTGTCTACCAAACGAGGCCTTAGGAGATATTTGAGGATTCACCAAATTCGAAAATAGGATGCATGCTAATTCGATATTTGGTTCGCAGAATTGAGGGGAAAAATGATATCGAAGGCGGTGTTTTCGGAGTTGGGAGGCTTTGAGGGCGAAATAAGAGCATCTCCAACCGAATCCTAGCTTTACTCCGAAGTGTAGGTAGCCAAACATGCCACGTCAGTATAGGAGAAACCAAAGTTCAGCTACACTCCAACCGACTCCTATCTTCACTATCTATTTTATTTAAAATGTCCAACATACCCTTGGATAATCCATTGACTGCCCAAATTCTCATGCCAGAGGGCAAACTTTGGCTTTGGTTGGGATGAGTTATCACATGGGGTCCATGGGATCGGAGTAAAGTTTTGCTCAATGCCTTTGTGGAGTGAGACCGAGATCCTTGGTCTCGGAGCAAGAGACCAGAGTCGGTTGGAGCGTGTCCCATGGCTCTCGCTCCACAACTATCAAGATCGGAGCAGACTTTAGAGTCGGTTGGAGATGCTATAAGATACCTCCCAAGATGGAGGGAGTGGCCCACATTTTCTCGGAACCCTACACGGCCCTATCCTTAAGGATATAAAATCGTCCTGCCGGATCGAGACCCGATGGAATCAATCCAGCTCAAAAGTCAACTAGATTGGTTTTCATTTTTATAGGTGTCTACAGGCCAAAAGTCAACTAGATTGGCTTTCATTTTTATTTTTGGTCATGATTCTCTGATCACATAGATGAGTAGGTCCAGGATGTCAGATCAGAGGAGATGATAATAATGTCAAAGTAGGACCTTTGGAGCACGTTGTATCGAGTGAAGAGCTCTTGAGCAACTGTGAGACGCAGCGGCCCTTTTTCCCTGTTTCCTCCTAGGGTTAGGGTTCGACGATATCCCCTCCCTTGGTCTCCTCGGTTGCCAGTAACGACATCGGGGAGGCCGGGACTCCGGTGCGAGCTATGATCGGGGATGGATCTGGAACCCCTTGTCTTCCCTTGTAATTAGGGGATTCCGGCAGCCGACTGCTTTGTGATCGTCCCGCCGGAGTAGCGCAGAGTACCTCCTGCTCGGCTCGTCTTCCGTGGCTCGGCTTCGGGATCACGTCTGGTCGGTTGCGCAGTGGTGTGTCATATCTGACATCGGCCCGCCTTGGCGGATGTCCCATAGGGGGTTTTCAGATCACCCCGGCTACACGATGGGGCGGATCCAAATGGTTCATGGTGGCGACAGCTGATCGAGGCATCTTTGTGTAGCTTTCTCTTTTTCGGCCCGTGCTGCTGGAGTGTGGGTTGTCTCCAGCACCGGCGGCTGCCGAGGCGGTACCTTAGTTTGTTTTGGTTGTATTTTATGGATTTTTTTTTTTTTGTTTTAGCATGTCTCTTCACCGTTGGTGTGCGGTTACCCACCGGAGTGTGGTGGTGGTCTCCGTCGGTGTACGACGTGTGATAGGTTTTAGGTCTTGTTGACAATGAGTCTCGCCGCCGAGTGGCGGAATAATGCTAGCGCCAAGCTGTGGCACCTCCTGGACATCTGAATACGCCGGTGTGTGGCTGTTTCTTCGCATGTTGACGTCTTGGTGGTTTCGAGGCAAGTTGCCTCTCTTACAGCTGGAGTGTGGTGTATTCTTGCGTCAGACTGTGGTGCCTTCCGGAGGTCCGGTGACCTTCCCCTTTGCAAAAAAAAAAAAAAAAAAAGAGGATAAAGCCAACTTGGTTGGATGATCAGTAAAAGCAATCAAAATCCTCGTACAGATCCTTAGGTATCTTGATCAACTTAGAGCATATGTGTGCATGTGGTATATAATAATACATTGATTGGTCGGTGTTCTTCTGGTATGGATTATGTATGTTCCAGATCTTGTTTTGAATAATGAAGAAATAAAGTTATTTAGATCTGGAGTGCATTTAGCCTTGGGCCGTTGATCGGGTCGGGCTTTGAGCATGCGAGCCGGTTTTACAACCCTAGAGAGGAGGATGAACTAGGCTGCAACTCGAGCAGGTTGGGTCGAGTTAGTGATCAACCCAAGTATTAGAACCCTTAGCCCGTAGTCCAACCCAACCTCCAACTCGTGTTGCCACTCAAGAAAAGATTTTCAAGCCTGGGTTAAGCTCGAGTTAGCCAAAGTTGGTAGGATAAGTTGGGTTGTGTGGATTTGGATATTCTAATTTTCAACCATTATTTAGAATTTTAATATCCAAAGATAAAAAAACTTTAAAAGATATATTCTAACTAATACTATTATATAACTTTTGTTGAAGTTCTATCCATGCAATTGACTAGATCATCAGTTAATATCTTTATTTGATAAGTAAGAAGCAAATAAATAACATAACATTCAAATGGTAACAAGAGAATTCATATAACAATGCATTATATTCAAAATATTATACCATGATATATAAACAAAATATTATAACGTAAAAGATCCAAACTCAGCTTACTGGTGTGCTGGACGATATCTTGTGTCATAAACCATTATCTCCAAGCATAATCACAAACAACAACCAGATTATTTTTAATATATTAGAAAAAGTTTACATTCAGACCCGCCATTAAATGACCATGAGTGAAGCCGTTACTAGTCTTGGGTTCAACTGTTACATCTATATAACATGTTAAGGTCGTTCGGGTTATTTACAACATTGTCATCCTGAAAATAGTGCAGAGACAAGTTATCCATCCGATCTAATCGATACATGAGTGAGATGCATCGAAAAAATAATAATAATCACGAACTCAATATCCGATCTAACTGTTCCCATGATCTCTCCCCCATTCCGATCTCTCTCTCTCTTCCCCATGATTTCTCTTTTCTCTCTCCGTCTCTCTCGCTCTCGGTCTCTTCCCCATGACCTCTCTCTCTTCCCCATGACCTCCCCCCCCCCCTCTCTCTCTCTCTCTGTCTCTCTCTCTCTTTCTCTCACGGGCATGCACCATTCTATATAACATGTTAATGCCGTTTGGGTTATTTACAATATTGTCATCCTCAAAATCGCACAGAGATAAGTTAGGTGTCCGATCTAATTGATGCATGAGTGGCCGAGATGCATCAATTTTTTTTTTAATCACGAGCTCTATATCTGATCTAATCGAACGGATGAGCCGTTCCCACGATCTCTCCTCCATTCCAATCTCTCTCTCTCTCTCTCTCTCTCTCTCTCTCTCTCTCTCTCTCTCTCTCTCTTTCCCACGATCTCTCTTTCTTTTTCTGTCTCTCTCTCTCCCTCTCTCTCTCTTCTCAATTATCTCTATCTCTCTCCGTCTCTCTCTATCAGTTCACGATCCCGTGCCCCAACGGTAAGTGCATTGGGTGGGTTGGGGGGATCGTGCCGAAGGTGCCCACTTCATGTGAATCGGTACGGACATGCACTAGTGTATAACACATCATATACATATAAGAGTATTCGGATTCACATTGGGCTGGATTGCTCGACCCCTCAATCCGAGCACAACCCAAATTCAATTTGGGTTGTAATTTTTCAACACTAACCCAACCCATTCTTCAAAGATATTAACCCTAAAACCGTCCAAAACTCGGGTTGGATTGGGTTGGATCGGATCCAACCCACCCAAATTGCAGCCGAAGGATGAAATCATTGCCGACACATTTTCTTTGCACACCTCGGCTATCGCTTCCTCAGGACAGGCGGTAAGCGGCAGTCTTCTGCTCTCTCTCGACTCCCCCCGAAAGATCGAGGGCCATGCGGTTCACCGACTCGCCGGTGGTGGAGCTCCCCGTGGGCGGCGCCGTCCTCTCCTTCGAGCAGGATAATGGCTCCATGCACGTCGGCACCTCCGTTTGGCCCTGCTCTCTCGTCCTCGTCAAGTTCGTCGAACGCTGGCTCCCCCGCCCCTCCGACGGCCCTACGGCCGCCGCCGCCACCAATCCCTACGGCCATCTCCTAAGCTTCCAGGGAAAGCGCGCCGTCGAGCTTGGATCCGGCTGCGGCCCCGCCGGCCTCGGACTCGTCATCCTCGGCCTCGACATCGTCCTCACCGACATCGCCCCCGTCATGCCCGCCCTCCGCCGCAACCTCAAACGCAACCGCCCCGCCCTCCCCCGCGCCGCCAAGCACGCACAGCTCTACTGGAACAACCCCGCCCAAATCGGTGCCCTCAAACCCCCCTTCGATCTCGTGATTGCCGCCGACGTCGTCTACATGGAGGACTCCGCCGCCCACCTCGTCGCCGCCATGGACGCCCTCGTCTCCCCCGACGGCGTCGTGCTCCTCGGCTACCAGCTCCGCTCCCCCGAGGCCCACCGCGTCTTCTGGGACCTATGCGGCCGCACCTTCCCCGTCATCGAGAAGGTCCCCCACGAGCACCTCCACCCGGACTTCGCCTTCGAGGAGGCCGATGTGTATCTCCTCAGAAAGAGGACGCAGTCAATGGGTGAAGAGGGAATTTAGAGAACAGGTCTATTCTTACACATTACTCCAAGATCTTCGATTCAGTTCCATGTTCGATTATGGGAAGCAAATTCATGTTACTCCACCAGGTCCTTGTCCTAATTACTGCATAATTTAGTACTTTTGTGCCTTTTCCTAAAAGTCTGCATATTGCAAAATCATATATGTTGATCTAAGGAGAATTCTATGTTGATCTGTTACATGATTTGATACAACTAGTTGATCTTATATGCATAAAGATGTGCAATGAGTGGAGTTTACTTGGAAGACTAGGTAGTTTCCCATTGAAGCTTCATTGCACTTTAAGCACTTTCCTTTAACATTGATTTTTTTTTAAAAATGTACTAGTTGATTTTTCTGAGTAGTCTATACTATTTACGTATTATAGATTTCGTTGGTACTTGGTAAGACTAGTGAGAAGCCTATGTGAAATTGGAATTGCAAAAGGAAATCTAGAGTAGAGGGAAATATGCAGAGCCAGAAGAAACAACATAGTGTAATTTTATTAGAAATGTGGATTAGGTTTTGGATGCAGCCATGCAGGTAGAATTGTTGAACGATGGGCCACGGAATTGTTTTGACTACCTTGGATTTATTATACAAAAGGTTTGAGCGGTAGACGAGGGCACCTCGTACGAGATTAAAGAAAGCTAGATGAAATGGAGATGTACTTTTGGAAAAAGATTGGTTAACGATTATGATTGGTTGAATACTAAAACAAACCGATTGAAATCAAAACATTTTAGTATGCTCCGTACATACCGATAAAATAATTCGAAACGGGCTAGCAGGGGAAAAGCGGCAATTCTGCTGTTCATTGGTTGATGAATAGAGCGTTTGGATTGGTTGAGTGCGGTGAGAGCTTCGAAACAAGCCCAAGTTTAAGCTGATTTGACACTCGGATCAAGATACATGGGCTCTGGGAGGTTGACATGATTTTATGTGGCCTTGATGGGGTGCAAATTTGACGTCAAAGCTTTGAATATGGCCAGAAGTAGAGATCCACTGGCCGGATCATCATGAAACTTTGGGGCACCTCGGAGACGTTGAGAAACTGTAAGCTATCCGTGGAACGAGGCTAGCTGGGCTTGCAGATGCTCTTCAGACCTTTTGGACTACATGGCTGTTTTGCATTGGCTGAACACAATAACAGGGAGGCGCGGTTGGTGTGGTGGTATTGTTGGGACTATGTGTTCAACAATGCCAGTTACTTTTGATAAATTATAGACATCACATCTTTCATAGCTTACTCTACTCTTACTTACCACTGGTCCTCTGAGGTGTGCTCTAGGTGACTCAAGTGTATTGATGAGATCAGTACATAGGAGATTTGACTGCACTAGTTCACACAACTCAGAAGATTCGCAATCATTAATCGGATTGGACACCCGGTTTGAAAGGCTGTAACACTCTGGTCTTCTAGTATCAGAGAAATTGCTGTCTCGGCCATCAAAGTAATTGATTCTAAGCCATAAGTGTTGGTGTACCCCAAGTACATTGAATGAAATTGAGTGAGTGTACAATGTCTAATAAAGCTGTCGCTAAGACTGAAGTCGCTCTTCTACTAGTTGACTAAATCCTAAATCCCTAGATGTCCTATAGACTATGGATTTAGTGGTCGTGACTTTAATTTACCAATACTAGTTGACTAAATCCTAAATCCCTAGGTGTCTTATGGACTATGGATTTAGTGCTTGTCACTTTAATTTACCAATCAATGCGGTCTATTGCAGACTTAAATCTGGGTAGTTTGGGAGGCCCGCATTAGATGCTGGGGAACATAGGCATGCTTTAATAATTTCTCACTACCCGAGTGGAGCATGATGTTTCATTGAGTAACTTCCATGAAAGGCTAGTCATCAAGTCTGATCAGACGTTTCTGAAGTAAAGATGGTGATCACAAGGACTTGGAAAGTTAGGACTTAAAAAGGATGAACTATACTGGGAGGGACAGTCGATGATCCCAGATAGTTTCACATATTCCAGAAGACGAAGGGGTTCAATGCAACAAAGTGGAAACGAGCACTTACATAATATATTAATATTCAATAACCTCGGAGTGCAGTCAGGACCTAGTAATGGTTGTGGTCATGACTAACTGGAGGTAGTACAATCATGAGATGATCACACACATCCTCAGTTGGAGCAAAGGTCCTAAGATTATATATCCTAGCATATTCATAGAGCCGAGCTAACCTAGTCTTAGTTCTATTAGTACCCTAGTCATGGGTGACACCAAAATGACTAAGGGCACCCAACACAAGTTAGACTATGAGTTTCTAGAAACCAAGTTTCTATTTGAGACCTGACAGAACCTTCTAGATGCTCTCTTCTTGAGGAGTCCTAGTGCGACTGGGATTCCTAGGTGGCACCACAAGTGGGATCCACATGGGTTTGCTAAAGTTGGTCGTGCTCCGTAAAGCGTGTCGACCCAAGTCGTTTGTGTGAAAATGCATTAGTGCACGAGGAGGGTGACTATCACTCTTATGCTTGTTCCTAAGTGTGGGGCCCACACATGGAAGATCTTATTAATTAATAATGCGAACCCTCCCACATGCATGTGTCTAAGTATGAGGTCTACACATTACCTCTCAAAAAATGTGTGGGGTACACACATGAAATGAATTATCATTAATTATAATACGCCAACCTTGTTTGGAATCCCACCGCCCATAGGAGTACTCTCTCCTATGGCCATTGCTTGTACGGATTGCATGTGGGGCCCTCGCCCTCCCCATGCTAGTGGCCGAAACTAGCACATGGGGAAGAGTCTAGGTCTTATGGGGATCCCCCCCACCTGCGTGTCCAGTGTCCTATGTTTGGTATGAGATCCACTTCACGTGGATCTTTTTCTCGAAACAAGGGTGGCTAATGATTGGGGTCCCACCTTAAGTGCATGAGGTCTTGACCTTTGGGAAAGGAAATACGCGTGGAAGTGATGGAACCATAATTCCTCTTTTAGGTTTCGGCCATATATAAGGAGAGATAGTTGGCAATTTCGATTAAGGAATCAAGGGGCTGCACGTTGCTTGGTTTTGGCCAAGGTGCAATGGTTGCTCTCATCTCTTGCCTTGGCCAAAGGTTTCACCCCTTTGGGAATTTCGGCCATTAGAAAGAGGGGATCACACACAAGGGAGATGTAGGGTTTGGTTCTCTTCAACTAGAAGAGGTCTAAGCCATTAATTTTCATGGAGTCGAAGTGCTTTGCGGAGAAGTTGAGCATGGAGATGGAGGTAGGTTTTCACAAGCCGTCTATGCTCGACATGAGGATGAGAATAGGAGATGCCATCGAAAGGTTGCGAGGCATCATCCATATGATGGATTCGATCTCATCATTGACAAATTCATTTTCTACTAATATGAATCAATGTGGCTCTTCACCTTTGGCATCATAAGAGACCCGAGAGCTAAAATTCTTGTAGTCCTTAGATTGCTCGAATGCACTTTTAATTCGAAATTCGATTAAACCCATCTAGTTCATCGTCTAGTTTAGAGATATAGCATGACCACGATCCGTAATGATTAGATCACGTGAATCGCTTCCGCTGCGCGCTCTGATCCAGCCTTCAATTGGTTTCACATAGGTAGACATAGCCGTACCTTGAATAATCGTCAATGAAGGTGACAATGTTCTTACCTTCCTCTAGCCTTGACACTCAACAATCCACATACGTTTGTGTGCACCAATTCTAACACTTCTTTGGATTTTTCTCCCTTCTTTGTAAAGGGTCTCGTGGTCATCTTACCCTCCAGACATGATTCGTAGGATGGTGGGGATGAGTTCTCGAGCGAGTCCAAGTACCCACCCTTCACCAATTTTTGTATCCGATCAAGGTCAATGTGACCTAGCCTAAGAATCCTAAGATGCTAAAGGTGAGTATAATTATCAGAGGCACATTTCCTTTTGTTAGAAACGAGATTCGATGACTAACATTTCAGTGTCATATAGTAAGGGTTGCGTGGGAGTTATGTACTAACCGTTGCTCAGAGTACCGGAGCATATGAATTTGCCATGCTTCATAATGGTCATTTTAGTGTCAAACGAAACGTTTAACTCATTTTTGACCAATGAAGAAACTGAATCAAATTTCTTCGTATATCTAGTATATAGAAACAATTGTCTAGCACCAAACTCTCACCACCCTCAAACCACAGTTTAACTAATACTACCGGCACCGCTGTGACTAGCTTCAAAACCCAAAGTCAAGTAAATCTCATCTTTGTTTAGATGTCCGGTTTCCTAAAAACTTTGCAATGAGTTGCATATGTGATTTGTACCCCCCCCGAGTATATACACCAGGAATTAGTAGCTCGGTCCACATAACACGTTTCAACAATCAACATGGTGAGATTTCCCACGTAATAGTTCTTACTCCTATGGGTTTAGTCTATTTTAGCCATGAGCAAGTGCTGGGAATTAGGGAACCAGTGTATATGGTTAGGCATAGTAGGTATTACTGGACAGGCTTCTAGAGAATGGGTTTGTGGGATAACCGCCCTGAAAATGACATAAACATGCATCAATCAATACTCTATTAACTTTTGTTTTGTTTTTTTTTATTATGTTGTGGTCCTCTCTAAAACTACTCAAGAAAAAAGCTCAAAAATTCAACCCCACGAGAACATTGGGTCATACGACCCTATTTTATGTTCCCACTATGGTTGAACGGATGTTTCACCCACTAACTCTTACTGTCTAGGCATCTCATACCAAGTGAGCATTCAATATCCGAGTTATCTTTGACCTCTGAGAGAGATGGCATCTAACTCCTTTGGGAGAGTGCCACCCCTTCCAGTCAAGCGTCCACCATTGCCTAGGTGAGCATGTGAACGAATAGGCTACGCCACTCGAGTGGTTGCTGGTCCCCTCATTGCCACCTATCCCTTAGGGAATCCATACCTGTAACCGTAACCACCGGATAATGCCATTTAATATACAGGCTCCCACTTAGGGGAGACGAGGCACTACCCATCTTACTATGGAAAGACAATAAAATGCCATATGAATCTTGTAAGATTCCCGCTCCCACTCGATTATTAATTTAGAGAGGTTTTCCAATGTTTTAAAAAACACTAGGCGGACCTAATGCAGTGGGGGAGGGGGGGGGAGGGAGGGGGGGTTCAAGGCGGTAAGGCGTACGCCCAGAGATTGAGGTGCAGGAAATTCCAAATTCCAAAGAATATTTTACTTTAGAATTCATATATCTACTATGTTTCCATTGTCATTCTTCTTTTAAGAGTACACAATGGGCCAAGGGTGTCGTTATCATCATTCTTTAAGGTGATTACGATGGGCCGAGGGAGTCACTATATATTAGCAACACAATAATGTACTAGTTAAAGAAGAAAAAAGAGATGATAAAACTAAATAACATGAAGGAGAAGAAGGGAGAAAAAAAACTTACAATGATACCATCCGACTATCACATTGATAGCCTTTCTCCTTTGGACGCCGAAGAAAGTGTTCCCAACTTAGGTGGTGCAGTCTAATGCCCAAAACGCCTAGGTGGGCGCCCGAACCGTTTTTTAGAACAGTGAGGTTTTCTTAATTAGACATCCATCTCATGGGTGGGGGTTCTATTATACAAGCCATATGACGGTTGTATGTAGATATGCAATTATCACATAGTTGCATCGTATAACCAAACAAGATTATATATTAAATTATGTACATCTCATGTTTAACATAATTTAAACTACTATGCATCATGCAAAGTTATGACAATTAATTGTCTTCTATATTTGCACATAGATTACATGTTAACCGTAATGATGTCCTTAATTGTTATGTTCTGTAACATACAATCCTAAACAATCAGAGCATAGCAAATAATTTCGCAAATTAACTAGACATCTAGAAAATAAGAAAAATATGATGCGTGCTCATTGCCCATAATCCTCCAACCAAAAAGAAAGAAAAATCGGACCGGTCTTCAACTGGCCCAGAAGAAGCTCAAATATTCTCCAAGTTGTCCTAGTCCTCAGGGTTTTCTTGATAGTTCATCTTCTCCAGCCTTGGATCATCTCGTTTGCTCCATGGGTCCACCATGTGTCCTCCATCTTCGTAGCAATGGTCTCTTGATTCAGTCCAAAAGATCTCATACAAAAATCCTATGCCCTCATCATTTGTGTGGTTTACATAGAATCTAATGAAATAAAAAGACATGGGTCGGAGAAACTGAGTTTTCGCACTCGCTCCTTACAAGTGCTCTCAATGACCAAAAGAGAATCATAAGACTTCCATATTAACCATATGAATGCAATTCGCCCTAGAATGCAAGTATGAATATGCAATCTCTCATCACAACAATTATCATCGCATGATAAACATATGAAAGAATAAAATTCAGCATACTAGCATCCTAACAATCATATTAAAATATGATGAACATCATCAAAATATGATGAACATCATCAATCTTCTTAGATATTCAAGGTCTTGAAGAGAGGGAAAGAGAGCGCGACCTATGCTCTTATCCCAATTGAAGGCTGGATCGGAGCGCGTAGCGGAAGCGATTCATGTGATCTAATCATTACAGATCGTGGTCATGTTATCTCTTTAAAATAGACGATGAACTAGATGGCTTTTAATCGAATTAAAAGCGCATGCGAGCAATCTAAGGACTATAAGAATTTTACCTCTCGGGTCTTATCGATGCCCGAGGTGAAGAGCACATTGATTCATCTTGGTAGACGATGAATTTGTCGATGATGAAATCGAATTCGTTATATAGATAATGCCTCACAACCTTCCTGATAGCATCTCCTATTCCCATCCTCATGCCAAGCATATACAGCTTGTGGGAGCTACCTCTATCTCCATGCTCTACTTCTTCTCCTCAAAGCACTTCAACTACATGGAAATCAATGGCTTAAGGCTTTTCTAGTTGAAGACGACCAAACCCTAAATCTTCTTTGTGTGTGATCCGTTCTTTCTAATGGCAGAAAACCCCAAAGCGGTGAAACCTTTGGTCGAGACAAGAGAAGGAGGGCAGCCATTACACTTTGGCCGAAACCAAGCAACCATAGTTGTCAAGGCGTTAAGGCGAGGCTAGGCGCCCGGAGGGAGCCTAGGAGCCTAGGGCGTGGCCTTGTGTGCATAGACATTCTCCAAGCACGGGTATCTATGTATAGTCTATACTTGCAGGTATATATGTAATAGGAAGCAATATAACACCTTACTAACATGAAATTGAACATATTATAGTCAATGCATGCAACACAATGACACATACATAATATAAACAAATAAACAAAAAGGAACAAATAGAATACAAACATTTACTAACATAAAATTGAGCATATTCTAATCAAATGCATGCAACACAATGAACACATAGTATAAACAAGTATACAACAACAAAATGAACAAAGAGGATGGGGGCGAGTTAGGTTTTACTTAAAAAAAAAAACAAAAATCATTGCCTAAAACTAGGCGTGCGCCTAGCCTAGGTGCGCCTAGCCTAGGTGCGCCTAGGCCGCCGCTTAGTGAGGTGCGCTTGGGCGCATTGGGACCTAGTTGTCTCCGGGCGCCTAGTGCACCTAGGCGCGTGCCTTGACAACAATGCAAGCAACGTGCAGCCCCATAACTCCTTGGCCGAAATCCTTAACTTCCTCTCCTTATATGTGGACGAAACCTAAAATGGGAGTCATTGTTCCACACGTACTCCCTTTCCCATAGGCCAAGACCACATGCAATTGAGGTGGGATCCCAATCACCAGCCACCCTTATTTTGAGAAAAAGATACACATGAAGTGGATCTCATCCCAAACATAGAACACCTAGAGGGGGGGACGGAATCCCCATAGACTTGGACTCCTCCCCATATGCTAGCTTCGACCACTAGCATGGGGAGGGCCCCACATGCAATCCGAATGTGATGTGAGAGAGTACTACTATGGACAATAGGATTCCAAACATGGTTGGCTTATTAAAATTTATGAGATTTCATTCCATGTATGAACCCCACACTTAGGCACATGCATTAGGGTGAGTTCTCATTATTAATTAATATGATCGCCTTCCATGTGTGGGCCCCACACTTACGTACAAGCTTGGGGGTGATAGCCACCTTCCTCGTGCACTAATGCACTTTCACACACGACTGAGTTGACACGCATTATGGAGCACGACCCACTTTAGTAGACCCATGTGGATCCCACTTGTGGTGCCGCCTAGGAACCCTGGTCGCACTAGGAATCCCCAAGAAAAGAGCATCTAGAAGGTTCCGTCAGGTCTCAAATAGAAACCTGGTTTCTAGAAACTCCTAATTCAACTTGTGCTGGGTTGCCTTAGTTATTTCGGTGTTACCCATGACTAGGGTACTACTAGTACTAGGACTAGGTTAGCTCGGCTGTATAAATAGGTTAGGAGATGAAATCTTAGGGAACCTCAATGATCTTGGCTCCAACTGATAATGTGTGATCATCTCATAACCACACCACCTCCAGTTAGTCATGGCCACAAGGTCATGGATGTTCCTTAAGATTCCATCTCCTAACCTATTCATATAGCCGAGCAAACCTAGTCCTAGCGCTAGTAGTACCCTAGTGACATGGGCAACACCAGAATGACTAAGAGCCCGTCTTTACTATGTTGCACTGAGCCCCTTCTTTCGGTGTCCGTGAAATAATCTGGCAAGGTTCTAAAAAGTGCTAGATACTAGTCGGACGGTGGGGGGCTGCCTAGTGCCTAGGCGGTGCCTAGGCGTTTTGATTATTTTTAATTATTTTAATTATTGTTTTGATATTATATATGGTATATATGTTTTAAAATTACTATAAATTCAAGATTATCCCAACCATTAATTTAAAGAACAAGTATCATTTATATAACCATAAATTCAAGATTAACAAGAACAAAAACAAGCATGTTATTATGAGATAATATGCATGATTTTAGTATAATCCAAAACATAAATTCAAGATTACCAATAATAAAAGGAAGCATGATATTACGATAAAGTATCCAAGATTCTAGTACAATCCAAAACAAAAAAGTCATAAAATACATCATTTCTCCTATAGGCTACAATACTAGACTCCCAATACTCTTCTCCATATCTCTCAAAGACTGTATCTTCATTAGACTTAAACTTCACCTTCTTATCACACTCTTTGTCTGTTTCCTCATCCGATACAAAACCTTCTTCATGAAGTTCTCAAGCTTCATACGATGAAGAGTTACAACCAATGTTTTTAGAACTTCTTCTGGGCACTAGAATACTATCCGCCCCCATCGCTTCTACAATCATTCACCAAGTAAGTCTCGAACCGGCATCGACCTCTTCATCATTTTCTTCATCATCACCACCATCAACAATCCATCCTTGAGCCTTACTAGCTTTAGTCGCTAGTATGCATCTACTCCTCGCTCCTTCCCCCTTTTCTTCTTATTGATGATTTAGGCATTGAATTGGACATAGACTACGTTAAAAAAAGAGAAAACCCAGCTCGCCTGGACACTCCTGGGCCCGCGGTCGCCTATCCCTGCCTAGGGGCCTGGGCCGCTTTTCAGCACCTCTTAGAGGCTAGGCTAGGCGGTGGGGGACCTTCTAGCGCCTAGGCTGCTTTTTAGAAACTGCAATCTGGGATCATTGACTGTCCTTCTCATCATAGTTCACCCTTTTGAGCACTAACTTTCAAAGTCCTTGTGATCACTATCTTTACTTTCGAAATGTTTGGCCAGACTTGATGATCAACCTTTAATGGAAGTTACTAAAGGCGACACCATGCTCCCCTTGGAGAGTGAGGAATTTCCAATGCATGCCTTTGTTCCTCAGCACCTAATGCATGCCACCCAACCTACCTAGATTTATGTATGCTATAGACTACACTGATTAGTAGATTAAAGTGACAAACACTAAATCCAGAGTCCACAGGACATCTAGGGATTTTGGGTTTAGTCACATAGTAGAAGAGCGACCTCAGTCTTAGTGACATTTTTATTAGACTTTGTGCACTTTCTCGATTCCGTTCAGTGTACTTGGGGTGCACCAACATTTGTGGCTTAGAGTCAACTACTCCGATGGCCAAAATAGACCATCTCTCTATTACGAGAAGACCATAGTGTTAACAGTGTTCCAAGCCGGGTGTCCAATCTGATTAATGGCTGTGAACCTTTTGAGGTGTGTGAATTGGTGCACTCAAGGTTCTAAAAAATGCTAGGTGCTAGGCGAGCAGTGGGGGGCCGCCTAGCGCCTAGGCGTTCAAATATTTTTAAATTTTAAAAAAATATCATCTGTCATTCAGTGATGGCAGTATGGTTTGGGGGAATTGACAGAGTGACCAAGGTTAAGGTTAGAGTTAGGGTACTCCACCGGACTACGGCTGTAATGCCTAAAAGAAAGACTCATTGGCATTCCGGTATCACATCCGTCTGATGGCGAAGCTTACCAGTTCAATAGCCCAATTGTGCCTTTGATGCCAAGGGGTGCCAAATCGCAACACCCAAAGAAAGCATGAACCAAAAAAAAAAAAAATCAAAGGTCGAGAGAGAGGTCAGAGAGATAGAAGCGAGTGAAGGGATATCGAGAGAGAGGTGAGGCAAAAGCCACCTAACTGTCGGAGGATGCCCTTTGGAGGCCTCCCTCCTACTGCCTCCTTGCACTCGGAACTAAAAGTCGAGTGAGTGATGGAACTAAAAGTCGAGTGAGTGATCAAAGAGGAAGATCGAGAGAGGGATATTGAGACTCGAGAGAGAGGTGAGAGCAGAGAGAAGATCGAGAGAGGGATACGAGAGATTGGGCCAAAATAACCTTTAAAACAAAGGTCCGCCTGGCCGGATCACCTTGCCCGCATAGCCTCGCCTAGCCCACATAGGCGCTCGCCTAGCCTGTTTGGCGCGCTTTGCCCGACCCAAAACCACATAGGGGGGCACTTGGGCCATAGGCTGGGCGTTTAGGCCGGTGCCCCGCCTAGGCGTCTGCCTAGCTCGGTGTTTAATACACTGAATGCACTCAAATCTCCTATGCACTGATCTCATCAATACATTCGAGTCATCTAGAGTACACTTCAAAGGACCAATGGTAAGCAAGAGTAGAGTAAGCTATGAAAAATGTGATGTCTATTATTCATTCAAAATACAAAAGTAATTGGCATTGTTGAACACACAGGTCCAACAGATACCACGCGGTCTGCGGTGTCTCCTCACGAACAACAAGAAGCGAAAGAGAGACACGAGGAGGTCAAACCTGAGCATCACACTTCATGGAGTCCCATCACCGGCATGTCACCTAATCCATTTCCATTTGTATCACCGGAGTCTCATTGACGGCTTCATGCCATGAATCCCATCACATGGGACTAATTTTTGATTTATAATATTACATAACATCCTTACAAAAGATATTCTGCAGCCTTTATATTAGACCATACAAAGAGATAAAGATGGAAAGTAATAACCATTCACAATTATCTCCTAATTAATTGGAATGTAATCATAAATATCTGACTCCTTTGATCAAGGGATTGATATACAATCCATGATTATCTTTAATTAAGAAAAGCAAATCTATTTAGATAAATGGCTAAATCTAAGGAGATATGACCAAATCTAAATATCCTCACGCCTTGCCTTATCTAAACATACCAAAACAAAATTCCAAAAATCAAATATTCCAAAAAATAGTAAAATAATGGCTCGCTTGCTATTTGTGCAAATGATGGAACCATCTGGTGGTCCCCATCACAATTGAAATATAACGATTAATAAATATAAAATTAAAATTACTTAAAATGATTGTGCATGTTGGAATAATGAAAAACAATAATATTATTTTCTGATATGCATGGAGAAGTTCTGTACCAACTAAGCAATTATGCAAAGAAAACTCGATATTTGATTAGGTTTGGTGGCCAAACATCCCTATTTATAGCACATCGATACCCGTCAACTTTTACTAATACCTCTAGCATTTTCCCTTGATGGAATACCAATCCAAGTGAAAGTACCTCCCTAGATGGATTTGAAGTCCAGAGAAGCGCAATTGAACATTTGACATGGGAATTAGAGTCCAATTTAGATGTGTTCATGTGTTTTTTTTTAATGACCTACTGCAGTTTTCTCTCCCTTTGATAATTGAATGGAATGCCTTCATCGCGGCATCGCCTGTGACCCTGCCCCCTTTACTAGAGGCTGTAACTATAGTTGTGACTCCATTGCTGCCAGATAAGGAAGAGTTTGTTGATTAGGTTGACAATGGAAAAGGTTGCAATTGAAAACATGGGTATCTGGAAAAACCCATTGTCGCCTTGGAAACCCGCTATGTTGGTTGAGCTCTCTCTCTCTCTCTCTCTCTCTCTCTCTCTCTCTCTATATATATATATATATATATATATATATATATATATATATATTGTTCCCTCCATTCTTTTTATGAGAGACAATAATTGTTGGGGGTGTGTGTGTTGGGGGGGTGGGGGGGGGGGGTGAGGAGTGTCTCAACTTGAACCTAGCCTTATAATATGAGTATATCTATGTGTTGAGTACTTCGAATTTAAATATTTATGTTGTGGATTGAACTACTCACAAGGATATGAAAACCATGGTTTAAACCTTGGTTGCGTATTATGCACATCATACATCATAAAGGCGGGAGCAAGCACAATTCCTAGATTAATCAAGAGACGATAATTTTATATCAAGATGACTAACATGTCATTAATTTGTTGCTAGCGTACGCAAAGTTTTTTTTAGCAAGAGCATAAGAAGAAAAAAAATTCCGTAAAATTGTCACCGCTTCTATTGTCTGGTTTCATCATCGTCGTCGCAGTTAGGATCACCATCTGAAAAATGTCTCCTATTGCCAAGGTCCTTCACTGATGGTATTATTGATCCACTGCTGGATCCTCTGTTATGTAATTACTAAAAGATTTGGATGATCAGCTCCTATCTCTCTGTAACCTGTTGAGACTCCTCTGTATGTGCATGTCCTCTATACTGACTCCTGTATTAATTGTGACCTAATGTATGTCTTCTAGACCGGATAAGTATGCGCGAGCTGAAGTCTGGATCGTCATTTCCCTCAGGCTCCGACAGGCAGGTCCAGCCGCCAGAAAAGCAACGAAATTTTGGCCAGCTGCCTGCCTCGGATATGCCATCAAAATTGGCGGCTGGGGCTGAGTGCGATCGGGACCACAGCCATTTAATGCATGTCGGTTGGGAGCGAGTGCGATCGGGAGCGGATACATGATCGGAACCACAGGCATTAAATGCATGCCGATTGGGTCTGAGTGCAATACCCGACAGAGCTGCTGCATCGTTGCTCTTCCTCCTCTCTATCTGGATCTACTGGCTCTCGACAACCCATTGGGATTGGTACATAGTCTGGATCTACTGGCTCTCGACAACCCATTGGGATTGGTACATAGTATCTGGATAAAGAGTGGCTGAGAGTAGGTATGTCTGGTGTTTTAATTGAACCCCCCCCCCCCCCCCCCCCCCCCCCCCCTTCTTCTTATAAACATCTGTCCCAAAAAGAAAAGAAATATAATTTGCTTCGCCTTGTTTTTTGATTTGAATAGTGCCATTTGGTCGACGGGTTTTTCTTTTTATTTCAGAAAATCCACGTGGTACAATTTAGAGGATATTCTCCATTTCAGAAAATCACGAATAGTACATCGCCTGCTAGTACTTAGAGCACAAAAAAGACAGGTTTGAATTTTACAATTGCTTGTAATATTACCACATGAATAGAGATAAACCCGCCGCATAAGGGTCTAAGATAAGCCCTCCACAAAATACCCACAAAATACGAAAGATAAACCCACCACAAAGGCGAGAGACAAACTAGCCACAAAGACGGCAGGGAGCCCAAGAGATTTGATTACATGGCTGCCAAAAAGACGGGAGGGAGCCCACGAGATTCGCTCAGACGATTGCCGCAAGGACGGAAGGAAGCCCACAAGACCCAATTCCTTCGCAAGTGCAGTTATAGATGCTATAATTTTTTTGATCAAGGCATACCTGTCCGGTTAGAGCGGCACCTGTTATAGTGTTCACACTGAAGAGACAATAAGGTTTGAATCTTGCAACGATGACAAGAGTGCAAATACTTTTTTGCCTAAGACCAGCCTTGAATTCGCCCACAGAAGCATCACATTATTATACACTATAGCGGCGTAGGACAAACTCTGGGATTCGACCCTGTGACCTCCCGAGGGGGAAACAACAGGTTTGCCTCTGGGATGTAACTGCAATTGCTTATAGACATTAGACTTGAGGTTACTATTTTACTATATTTATATTGATATTGATTGGCCTAGTCTGAGCTGTAATAACCGTGTTTAAAACACGATCTAGTCAAATATATTAGCAAAAGACTTAATTTCAGTAAAAATTCCACGAGTTAAAAAAGGGGCAAAATTGGCATATTCAATTTGAGTGGTAAAATGCCAAGGATGCCATCCCGACTTTGTGCTATCTCAAGGTCAAGGAAATATCGGAGATGACCCAAATCCTTCATATGAAACTCACTACAAAAAAAACAGTTATTACCGACGGACAATATCCGTCGGTAATATTAAAATTCCGTCGGTAATGTTCTATAGCGACGGAAGATATTTCCGTCGCTGTCTGTCGGGAAAGAAGGCGTCGGGGAAAACAATACGACGGACCAAATATTACCGTCGGTAATAATAATTAATACCGACGGTAATATTAAAGCCGTCGGTCATATTTAATCACTTAAAAACTAATATAATATAATATTATCGACGACACTTAAGAATCCGTCGGTAATATATAAGCATTTTACCGACGGTTATGGTCTATACTGTCGGTAATACTATATATATTACCGACGCATATATATAATGTCCGTCGGTACTAATATATATATTACCGACTGATATATAATATCCGTCGGTAATACTATATATATTACCGACGCATATATATATTGCTGTCGGTAATAATATATATATTACCGACGGATATTATATGCCGTCGGCAAATTATTTATAATTTAAAAAAAATAAAAACATTATTACCGACGGAATAATTAATTTCCGTCGGTAATAAGTATGTTTTTTTTTTAATAAATTTATTTAATTCCTGTGATTTACAACAATACCACAATATATTACCATAATTTATCAAATATTACCACAATTTATAAAATATTACCGCAAATTTTAAAATATTACCTAAATTGATAAAAAATTACAGCAAATTATCAAATATTATCACAGTTCCCGGCCGACAATAATAGACAAGAACAAAAAATAACCACATATTACAAAATAATATTTACACAATCCAGAACTGAGAGATGATACATGCCCTATCTCAACCACCCCCGCCCGCCACCAACGCTGGTGCTCTCATCGATCCCCTGACGCCGCCCTATCTCAACCACGCCCGCCCACCACCAACGCTGGTGCTCTCATCGATCCCCTGACGCCGCCCTGCTCCTGTAATTAACATGTATTTGTTAAAAAAATGGTTTATATCTATAACTGAGTCTAAGCGTTAAAAAATGATAAGTTAGCGTGTTTCGGTTTTGAAATAGGTTTGGATTCGATCGGATCGACATCCGATAATTCGAAGTTGGAATTATTCCGTATTTCGGACTTGCGAGCGGGTTCTATTTGGATATTTGACCAATTTACGCTCCGATTCACCGATTTAGAGTCTAAGTGTTGGAAAATCATAAGTTAGCGTGTTTCGGATATGAAATAGGTTTGGATTCGATCCGATCGTCATCGGATCGGCATCCGATAATTCGAACTTGGAATTATTCCGTATTTCGGACTTGCGAGCGGGTTCTAATTGGATATTTGACCAATTTACGCTCCGATTCACCGATTTAGAGTCTAAGTGTTGCAAAATCATAAGTTAGCGTGTTTCGGATATGAAATAGGTTTGGATTCGATCGGATCGTCATCGGATCGGCATCCGATAATTCGAACTTGGAATTATTCCGTATTTCGGACTTGCGAGCGAGTTTTAATTGGATATTTGACCAATTTACGCTCCGATTCACCGATTTAGAGTCTAAGTGTTGGAAAATCATAAGTTAGCGTGTTTCGGATATGAAATAGGTTTGGATTCGATCCGATCGTCATCGGATCAGCATCCGATAATTCCAACTTGGAATTATTCCGTATTTCGGACTTGCGAGCGGGTTCTAATTGGATATTTGACCAATTTACGCTCCGATTCACCGATTTAGAGTCTAAGTGTTGGAAAATCATAAGTTAGCGTGTTCCAGATATGAAATAGGTTTGGATTCGATTCGATCGTCATCGGATCGGCATCCGATAATTCGAACTTGGAATTATTTCGTATTTCGGACTTGCGAGCGGGTTCTAATTGGATATTTGACCAATTTACGCTCCGATTCACCGATTTAGAGTCTAAGTGTTGGAAAATCATAACTTAACGTGTTTCGGATATGAAATAGGTTTGGATTCGATCCGATCGTCATCGGATCGGCATCCGATAATTCAAACTTGGAATTATTCTGTATTTCGGACTTGCGAGCGGGTTCTAATTGGATATTTGACCAATTTACGCTCCGATTCACCGATTTAGAGTCTAAGTGTTGGAAAATCATAAGTTAGCGTGTTTCGGATATGAAATAGGTTTGGATTCGATCGGATCGTCATCGGATCGGCATCCGATAATTCGAACTTGGAATTATTCCGTATTTCGGACTTGCGAGCGAGTTTTAATTGGATATTTGATCAATTTACGCTCCGATTCACCGATTTAGAGTCTAAGTGTTGGAAAATCATAAGTTAGCGTGTTTCGGATATGAAATAGGTTTGGATTCGATCCGATCGTCATCGGATCGGCATCCGATAATTCGAACTTGGAATTATTCCGTATTTCGGACTTGCGAGCGGGTTCTAATTGGATATTTGACAAATTTACGCTCCGATTCACCGATTTAGAGTCTAAGTGTTGGAAAATCATAAGTTAGCGTGTTTCGGATATGAAATAGGTTTGGCTTCGATCCGATCGTCATCGGATCGGCATCCGATAATTCGAACTTGGAATTATTCCGTATTTCGGACTTGGGAGCGGGTTCTAATTGGATATTTGACCAATTTACGCTCCGCTTCACCGATTTAGAGTCTAAGTTTTGGAAAATCATAACTTAGCGTGTTTCGGATATGAAATAGGTTTGGATTCGATCGGATCGTCATCGGATCGGCATCCGATAATTCGAACTTGGAATTATTCCGTATTTCGGACTTGCGAGCGGGTCGTTCTAATTGGATATTTGACCAATTTACACTCCGATTCACCGATTTAGAGTCTAAGTGTTGGAAAATCATAACTTAGCGTGTTTCGGATATGAAATAGGTTTGGATTCGATCCGATCGTCATCGGATCGGCATCCGATAATTCGAAGTTGGAATTATTCCGTATTTCGGACTTGCGAGCGGGTTCTAATTGGATATTTGACCAATTTACGCTCCGATTCACCGATTTAGAGTCTAAGTGTTGGAAAATCATAACTTAGCGTGTTTCGGATATGAAATAGGTTTGGATTCGATCGGATCGTCATCGGATCGGCATCCGATAATTCGAACTTGGAATTATTCCGTATTTCGGACTTGCGAGTGGGTTCTAATTGGATATTTGACCAATTTATGCTCCGATTCACCGATTTAGAGTCTAATTGTTGGAAAATCATAACTTAGCGTGTTTCGGATATGAAATAGGTTTGGATTCGATCCGATCGTCATCGGATCGGCATCCGATAATTCGAAGTTGGAATTATTCCGTATTTCGGACTTGCGAGCGGGTTCTAATTGGATATTTGACCAATTTACGCTCCGATTCACCGATTTAGAGTCTAAGTGTTGGAAAATCATAACTTAGCGTGTTTCGGATATGAAATAGGTTTGGATTCGATCGGATCGTCATCGGATCGGCATCCGATAATTCGAACTTGGAATTATTCCGTATTTCGGATTTGCGAGCGGGTTCAAATTGGATATTTGACCAATTTACGCTCCGATTCACCGATTTAGAGTCTAAGTATTGGAAAATCATAACTTAGCGTGTTTCGGATATGAAATAGGTTTGGATTCGATCCGATCGTCATCGGATCGGCATCCAATAATTCGAACTTGGAATTATTCTGTATTTCGGACTTGCGAGCGGGTTCTAATTGGATATTTGACCAATTTACGCTCTGATTCACCGATTTAGAGTCTAAGTGTTGGAAAATCATAACTTAGCGTGTTTCGGATATGAAATAGGTTTGGATTCGATCCGATCGTCATCGGATCGGAATCCGATAATTCGAAGTTGGAATTATTCCGTATTTCGGACTTGCGAGCGGGTTCTAATTGGATATTTGACCAATTTACGCTCTGATTCACCGATTTAGAGTCTAAGTGTTGGATAATCATAACTTAGCGTGTTTCGGATATGAAATAGGTTTGGATTCGATCCGATCGTCATCGGATCGGCATCCGATAATTCGAAGTTGGAATTATTCCGTATTTCGGGCTTGCGAGCGGGTTCTAATTGGATATTTGACCAATTTACGCTCCGATTCACCGATTTAGAGTCTAAGTGTTGGATAATCATAACTTAGCGTGTTTCGGATATGAAATAGGTTTGGATTCGATCGGATCGTCATCGGATCGGCATCCGATAATTCGAAGTTGGAATTATTCCGTATTTCGGATTTGCGAGCGGGTTCTAATTGGATATTTGACCAATTTACGCTCCGATTCACCGATTTAGAGTCTAAGTGTTGGATAATCATAACTTAGCGTGTTTCGAATATGAAATAGGTTTGGATTCGATTCGATCGTCATCGGATCGGCATCCGATAATTCGAAGTTGGAATTATTCCGTATTTCGGACTTGCGAGCGGGTTCTAATTGGATATTTGACCAATTTACGATCCGATTCACCGATTTAGAGTCTAAGTGATAATCATAACTTAGCGTGTTTCAGATATGAAATAGGTTTGGATTCGATCCGATCGTCATCGGATTGGCATCCGATAATTCGAACTTGGAATTATTCCGTATTTCAGACTTGCGAGCGGGTTCTAATTGGATATTTGACCAATTTACGCTCCGATTCACCGATTTAGAGTCTAATTGTTGGATAATCATAACTTAGTGTGTTTCGGATATGAAATAGGTTTGGATTCGATCCGATCGTCATCAGATCGGCATCCGATAATTCGAACTTGGAATTATATTCCGTATTTCGGACTTGCGAGCGAGTTCTAATTGGATATTTGACCAATTTACGATCCGATTAACTGATTTAGAGTCTAACTGTTTCATATTGTTTCATATTGCGAGCGGGTTAATATTGTTTCATATTGTTTCATATGTAAATCATACAGTTTTATATGTAAATCAAACTGTTTCATATTGTTTCATATGTAAATCTTACTGTTTCATATGTAAATTAAATTGTTTCAGATGGTATCACGGTCATATGTTCGTAGAGGCAGAGGCAGGGGTGGGGTAGCTTGGAGCGCTCCGGCTGCCACCCCAGGGTCCGAGGCTGAGCCGTCCGGATCTGGTAGTGCTGTTCCTCTCTCCACAGGAGCTCCTGCTGTGGTCGCAGCCTCCGTAGCTTCGAGCAGTGCTCAGTACTCGGCTACAGCGTCTACGCCCACAGGTAATGTTTAGATCTAAAGTTTTATACATGTTGTAAATACTTCTTCAGTACTGATGTATATTTTATTTGCAGGGTCGACCAGGCACATAGGCGACCGGGGCGTGACGACGGCCCGGCGCTTGTCGGCCTTACGCGAGCCGCTGTCCCTACAGTGGAGCGGCAGGACCTTTGTGGGCGAGCACGCTTCTGACGCCGCCACGTGGGTCGGCATGATAGTACGGGAGGAGAGGAATGCCCCGATTGTGGGGTTAAGGGGGTGGAAGAACATTGATGCATCCTATAAGGAGAGGATGTATCAGCAGTTTTTGGTACGTTAGTTTCATTAAAGCATTTTAGAATAATATCGTACTTCTTTATAATTTGATTTGATAAAATGCCTTGTTTCTAAATTGATTTTACAGGAGAAATTTAAATGGGAGAACATGGAAACCGACACCCATCGGGAGGACTTGTGGAAGACGATGGGTGAGCGGTACAAGGATTACCGTCACGAGCTCTACCAGCACTACGGTTACTTGGTCGGCCAGCCGGCTGAGGAGGTACAGGCTGCGGCCCGGACGAGAGACGCGCCACCGCTACACATTCTACAGGTTTTGGTCGCTCACTGGGCCACCCCTAGCTTTCAGGTATAATTATAATTTTGTTGATTTGTACTTGTTTTAATGTTATACTAAAAATTTGTATTGATGTTTCAAAATTTAATCGATTGCACAGAGGAAATCAGCTATAGGCAAGCAGAATAGAAGTGCCTCGACGACACCTGCTCCAGTGAAGGGGAGGACCTCCATGCCCCAGCTTGCCCAGCAGCTGGTAAATGATACAAAATTGTTATTATTTAAAGCTCTATACATGTTATATTAACTCATCTATTTATTTTATATGTCCAACAGACACAGTCCTTGGGCCACGAGCCTAATAGGATTGACCTTTTTGAGGCCTCTAGGAGGCGGCGTATCGATGGGGCATTTCTGGACGATAGGGTTGCCTCGCAAGTGGTAAGTAATTAAATTACTGTTAATATATTCTTATACATATGCCATAAAATATCATTGAATATCATTGGTTGTTTTTATATAGGAGAGGATGCGACTTCTGGTGACCCCGTCGGGTGAGGCCGGCTCCTCCTCCAGCTCAGTATCTGTCGACTCAGCGATGGATACTGTGCTGAGACCTGCCACGCACGGCCGTGTCCTCTGTACGGGCCTTGGAGTCACGCCCTCCTCCTACTTTGGACGAGAGGGTATGCGCTCGAGGGCACGGGACACCCAGACCGGTGCTATCACTCAGCTGCAGTCTGCGCTAGACGCAGAGCGAGAGCAGAGGCAGGCCCTCGAGCAGAGGATTGAGGCGGAGCGAGAGCAGAGGCAGGCCCTCGAGCAGAGGGTTGAGGCGGAGAAGAAGGCCCTCGATGAGGAAAGAGAAGCTCGCAGGGAACTAGAGCGTCGGCTTAATGACTTCATAAGCTGGTCTAGCGGTGGCTCATGATCAGGTACTTACTAATCTTTATAATATTAGTAAAAAATATGAATCTTACTAATTTGAGTTTAGATCATATTATCACACTTATGATTTTCCAACACTTAGATTCTAAATCGGTGAATCGAAGCGTAAATTCTTCAAATATCCAATTAGAACCCGCTCGCAAGTCCGAAATACGGAATAATTCAAAGTTCGAATTATCGGATGCCGATCCGATACGGATCGGATCGAATCCAAACCTATTTCATATCCGAAACACGCTAACTTATGATTTTCCAACACTTCGATTCTAAATCGGTGAATCGGAGCGTAAATTCTTCAAATATCCAATTAGAACTTGCTTGCAAGTCCGAAATACGGAATAATTCCAAGTTCGAATTATCGGATGCCGATCCGATGACGATCGGATCGAATCCAAACCTATTTCATATCCGAAACACGCTAAGTTATGATTTTCCAACACTTAGACTCTAAATCGGTGAATCGGAGCGTAAATTGGTCAAATATCCAATTAGAACCCGCTCGCAAGTCCGAAATACGGAATAATTCCAACTTCGAATTATCGGATGCCGATCCGATGACGATCGGATCGAATCCAAACCTATTTCATATCCGAAACACGCTAAGTTATGATTTTCCAACACTTAGACTCTAAATCGGTGAATCAGAGCGTAAATTGGTCAAATATCCAATTAGAACCCGCTCGCAAGTCCGAAATACGGAATAATTCCAACTTCGAATTATCGGATGCCGATCCGATGACGATCGGATCGAATCCAAACCTATTTCATATCCGAAACACGCTAAGTTATGATTTTCCAACACTTAGACTCTAAATCGGTGAATCGGAGCGTAAATTGGTCAAATATCCAATTAGAACCCGCTCGCAAGTCCGAAATACGGAATAATTCCAACTTCGAATTATCGGATGTGGATCCGATGACGATCGGATCGAATCCAAACCTATTTCATATCCGAAACACGCTAAGTTATCATTTTCCAACACTTAGACTCTAAATCGGTGAATCGGAGCGTAAATTGGTCAAATATCCAATTAGAACCCGCTCGCAAGTCCGAAATACAGAATAATTCCAACTTCGAATTATCGGATGCCGATCCGATGACGATCGGATCGAATCCAAACCTATTTCATATCCGAAACACGCTAAGTTATGATTTTCCAACACTTAGACTCTAAATCGGTGAATCAGAGCGTAAATTGGTCAAATATCCAATTAGAACCCGCTCGCAAGTCCGAAATACGGAATAATTCCAACTTCGAATTATCGGATGCCGATCCGATGACGATCGGATCGAATCCAAACCTATTTCATATCCGAAACACGCTAAGTTATGATTTTCCAACACTTAGACTCTAAATCGGTGAATCAGAGCGTAAATTGGTCAAATATCCAATTAGAACCCGCTCGCAAGTCCGAAATATGGAATAATTCCAACTTCGAATTATCGGATGCGGATCCGATGACGATCGGATCGAATCCAAACCTATTTCATATCCGAAACAAGCTAAGTTATGATTTTCCAACACTTAGACTCTAAATCGGTGAATCGGAGCGTAAATTGGTCAAATATCCAATTAGAACCCGCTCGCAAGTCCGAAATACGGAATAATTCCAACTTCGAATTATCGGATGCGGATCAGATGACGATCGGATCGAATCCAAACCTATTTCATATCCGAAACACGCTAAGTTATGATTTTCCAACACTTAGACTATAAATCGGTGAATCGGAGCGTAAATTGGTCAAATATCCAATTAGAACCCGCTCGCAAGTCCGAAATACGGAATAGTTCCAACTTCGAATTATCGGATGCCGATCCGATGACGATCGGATCGAATCCAAACCTACTTCATATCCGAAACACGCTAAGTTATGATTTTCCAACACTTAGACTCTAAATCGGTGAATCGGAGCGTAAATTGGTCAAATATCCAATTAGAACCCGCTTGCAAGTCCGAAATACGGAATAATTCCAACTTCGAATTATCGGATGCCGATCTGATGACTATCGGATCGAATCCAAACCTATTTCATATCCGAAACACGCTAAGTTATGATTTTCCAACATTAGACTCTAAATCGATGAATCGGAGCGTAAATTGGTCAAATATCCAATTAGAATTTGCTCGCAAATCCAAAATATGGAATAATTCCAAGTTCGAATTATCGGATGCCGATCCGATGACGATCCGATCGAATCCAAACCTAGCTATTTCATATCCGAAACACGCTAACTTATGATTTTCCAACACTTAGACTCTAAATCGATGATTCGAATCGTAAATTGGTCAAATATCCAATTAGAACCCGCTCGCAAGTCCGAAATACGGAATAATTCCAAGTTCGAATTATCGGATGCCGATCCGATGACGATCGGATCGAATCCAAACCTATTTCATATCCGAAACACGCTATGTTATGATTTTCCAACACTTAGACTCTAAATCGGTGAATCGGAGCGTAAATTGGTCAAATATCCAATTAGAACCCGCTTGCAAGTCCGAAATACGGAATAATTCCAAGTTCGAATTATCGGATGCCAATCCGATGACGATCGGATCGAATCCAAACCTATTTCATATCCGAAACACGCTAAGTTATGATTTTCCAACACTTAGACTCTAAATCGGTGAATCGGAGCGTAAATTGGTCAAATATCCAATTAGAACCCGCTCGCAAGTCCGAAATACGAAATAATTCCAACTTCGAATTATCGGATGCTGATCCGATGAAGATCGGATCGAATCCAAACCTATTTCATATCCGAAACACGCTAAGTTATGATTTTCCAACACTTAGACTCTAAATCGGTGAATCGGAGCGTCAATTGGTCAAATATCCAATTAGAACCCGCTCGCAAGTCCGAAATACGGAATAATTCCAACTTCGAATTATTGGATGCCGATCCGATGACGATCGGATCGAATCCAAACCTATTTCATATCCGAAACACGCTAAGTTATGATTTTCCAATACTTAGACTCTAAATCGGTGAATCGGAGCGTAAATTGGTCAAATATCCAATTAGAATTTGCTCGCAAGTCCAAAATATGGAATAATTCCAAGTTCGAATTATCGGATGCCGATCCGATGACGATCCGATCGAATCCAAACCTAGCTATTTCATATCCGAAACACGCTAATTTATGATTTTCCAACACTTAGACTCTAAATCGGTGAATCGAATCATAAATTAGTCAAATATCCAATTAGAACCCGCTCGCAAGTCCGAAATACGGAATAATTCCAACTTCGAATTATCGGATGCCGATCCGATGACGATCGGATCGAATCCAAACCTATTTCATATCCGAAACACGCTAAGTTATGATTTTCCAACACTTAGACTCTAAATCGGTGAATCGGAGCGTAAATTGGTCAAATATCCAATTAGAACCCGCTCGCAAGTCTGAAATACGGAATAATTCCAACTTCGAATTATCGGATGCCGATCCGATGACGATCGGATCGAATCCAAACCTATTTCATATCCGAAACACGCTAACTTATAATTTTCCAACACTTAGACTCTAAATCGGTGAATCGGAGCGTAAATTGGTCAAATATCCAATTAGAACCCGCTCGCAAGTCCGAAATATGGAATAATTCCAAGTTCGAATTATCGGATGCCGATCCGATGACGATCCGATCGAATCCAAACCTATTTCATATCCGAAACACGCTAAGTTATGATTTTCCAACACTTAGACTCTAAATCGGTGAATCAGAGCGTAAATTGGTCAAATATCCAATTAGAACCCGCTCGTAAGTCCGAAATACGGAATAATTCCAAGTTCGAATTATCGGATGCCGATCCGATGACGATCGGATCGAATCCAAACCTATTTCATATCCGAAACACGCTAAGTTATGATTTTCCAACACTTAGACTCTAAATCGGTGAATCGGAGCGTAAATTGGTCAAATATCCAATTAGAATTTGCTCGCAAGTCGAAAATACGGAATAATTCCAAGTTCAAATTATCGGATGCCGATCCAATGACGATCTGATCGAATCCAAACCTAGCTATTTCATATCCGAAACACGCTAACTTATGATTTTCCAATACTTAGACTCTAAATCGGTGAATCGAATCGTAAATTGGTCAAATATCCAATTAGAACCCGCTCGCAAGTCCGAAATACGGAATAATTCCAACTTTGAATTATCGGATGCCGATCCGATGACGATCGGATCAAATCCAAACTTATTTCATATCCGAAACATGCTAAGTTATGATTTTCCAACACTTAGACACTAAATCGGTGAATCGGAGCGTAAATTGGTCAAATATCCAATTAGAACCCGCTCGCAAGTCCGAAATACGAAATAATTCCAACTTCGAATTATCGGATGCCGATCCGATCGAATCCAAACCTATTTCAAAACTGAAACACGCTAACTTATCATTTTTTAACGCTTAGACTCAGTTATAGATATAAACCATTTTTTTTACAAATACATGTTAATTGCAGGAGCAGGGCAGCGTCAGGGGATCGATGAGAGCACCAGCATTGGTGGTGGGCGGGCGTGGTTGAGATAGGGCGGCGTCAGGGGATCGATGAGAGTACCAGCGTTGGTGGCGGGCGGGGGTGGTTGAGATAGGGCATGTATCATCTCTCTGTTCTGAATTGTGTAAATATTATTTTGTAATATGTGGTTATTTTTTGTTCTTGTCTATAATTGTCGGCCGGGTACTGTGGTAATATTTGATAATTTGCTGTAATTTTTTATCAATTTCGGTAATATTTTAAAATTTGCGGTAATATTTTATAAATTGTGGTAATATTTGATAAATTATGGTAATATATTGTGGTATTGTTGTAAATCACATGAATTAAATAACATTATTTAGGTAAATTTATTAAAAAAAAAAACATACTTATTACCGACGGAAATTAATTATTCCGTCGGTAATAATGTTTTTATTTTTTTAAATTATAAATAATTTGCCGACGGCATATAATATTCGTCGTTAATATATTTATTATTATCGACGAGTAATATATATATGCGTCGGTAATATATATAGTATTACCGACGGATATATAATATCTGTCGGTAATATATATATTATCGCCGACGGGCAATATATATATGCGTCGGTAATATATATAGTATTACCGACAGTACAACCCTAACCGTCGGTAAAATGCTTATATATTACCGACGTATTATTTAGTTTCGTCGGTACAAATATATTATATTAATTTTTAATTGATTAAATATTACCGACGACTTTAATATTACCGTCGGTATTAATTATTATTACCGACGGTAATATTTGGTCCGTCGTGTTGTTTTCCCCGACGCCTTTTTTCCCGACAGCCAGCGACGGAAATATCTTCCGTCGCTATAGAACATTACCGACGGAATGTTAATATTACCGACGGAGATTGTCCGTCGGTAATAACTGTTTTTTTTGTAGTGGCTCCAGATGGGTGATGGAGCACTTGGCTCGCTTAAATACCAGTTCGTCTTAGGCACATATGCCTTTTTTATAAGCTTTTCTAGACACCGTCTAACTAAGGATGATTCACCGGAATCCTTTAAGTTACTTCTCTGTGAGAGACCCAAGTAGAAATAAAAGAAAATAATTACAGATTTTTTTTTAAATTATCAAAATCTCTAAATTATAGGGATAACAGATTAGTCACACATACACGAATGTATGTGCCAAGCTATCCCTACTAGAGTCTTGATTTTGTTTAGATGATGTGTTTGATTAGTTTTTTTTTTAATTATAAAATATTAAATTTTAATTATGTGTAGTAAAATAATTTTTCACTTATATTAATATCGTATTATCTATATTATACTAATGATCAAGCAATTTCTAATCAATCAAGATGCTAACAATACAATTTTAATTAACTATAATATTATATTATTAACAAGATCTAATGCTAAGTAAATATTAACAAGGATGATTTAGATTAGATCAAAGGTTAATACTAAAGCATTAAACCGAATATTAACATAGATATGCCAATAATTAAATATTTGTAAGATATAGAGATTTGTAAAAAATAAATTTAATTATTTTTGAAATCTAAAAATATTTTAAGCCAACAAATTAACAACTCAATTGGATTTCTAGATTGTTGGAAATATTTTGCTTGCTAAACGGATATTACAAATATGGGTTTTCTCAAATGCAATATGGATGATAAGTTTAGGTTTCGAATATAGCTTTTGCCAAATGAAAAGATGAAAATATGTTACAATGAAATTGTGAATGAATCCTAGTGAAGGATCCAATATGAGAATTTTGTAGTGGAGTATGGATATGATAAAACTATAACTAAATTAATGCATAAGCAAATAATACTATTAAGATTCTAGCAATTTAGGAAGAAGAAGAGTTAAGAGGATGATCACCTTTCCTTCTCGTTGGCATGCCTCGAAGAAGGCACACGAACACCGCACTCTCGCCTTTAGGAGTCCTACAAAAAACTTAAAGAAAAAAAATTGAAAATGGAGATTTTTGGAGCAACGATTCGAGAGCAAAAGATGCTGAAAAGTGTATTCTAAACCATGGGTTTTGGGCCCATTTTATAGCATACCAAGGGGTGTGTTGGCTGCCCATTATTTAAGCTTTAAAATCCAAGCTATTATGGGGTTTGAATGTGAACGTTATAGCCGTTGCACAATGGTTTGAATGTGTGCAACGGCTATACCGTTACAAATGTTTTTAAAACACAATCAATAAAATAAAATAAAAAAGTTAACATTATCGACTACAAGATAACGCCGGCTTTGGGACTGCGATCGGTCATCGAAGTCTATCGGTGAAGAACGGTTGGACCATATCCCACTAGTAAGAAGTTAATTATCACATCAATGATTGGACTGGTATCACACTAATCTGGTCTGTCTGTTGTAAAATCCGCATGGAGTTGATACCAAATTAAATAATAATATCAACGAGCTTTTAGTCGGGAGATACATACTTCTCACTCCTATATTGGAGAGGTTCCTTATTCGATTTCTGGTATGAATACTGTAGACCAATCTTTTCCTCTATGCCGCTGGCCGTTCATGTCAAGTCCACGGGATTATAAAATTTAATAAAAATTAGCAACTATGTTGACTTCCCCATTTCAATCACCAGATCTCTTTGAGCCCTTCCTAGCCTCTAGCGCCCACTGAAGAGCAAGACTTGAGTGACACTAGGAAAAGATTTGATATCAATTTTCAGTTTATCTATTAGGAAAATAATTTAGATTAAACTATAGCCTGAAACATTGGCGATGTCTAGGCCATCGCGGCCCCTTCACTGAGTCTGTCAGTCCGAAACCCAATCGATACCTAGGGCTGTGGATGGAGACGGGGGTTCAGGGTACCAATTGTCATTTTATTTTTGACTAGTGAATGCCTGTGCCTATCGGCACTGCAACGGGCCGTCTTCGGCGGCCAAACACGGTCTAGCCGCTTTCGGCGGCAACAAAACCCTAGGCATCGTCACCCCTCACTCCCACCGTTGTCTTGAGTGGCAACAAACTTGGCCGCCTTCAGCAGTAAAACATTTTAGAGTGATTTGTTATCCTTATAGTAATGGATACCCGTGCCGATTGGCACGAAGCGGGAGTCGAAGGCGCGACCAACTACCCCTGGAGAGAGATAGAGAGACGAAGAGAACATTCAAACCAGTCTAAATTAAAAATAAAAAATCACATAATTTTCATTGAACAAATAGTCAAAGAAGATTACTAGGCACACCAAGGCAACCGTGGCCCTCGCCCGATCCAGCAGTGAGTAGTAGATGGCACCAAAGCGCACCCCCTGTGAATTGAGGAACACCGGGAGGGATGGGGCGCGGAAAAGAGAGAGATAGAGAGAGTTAGTTTGAGAGAGCGAGGGAGAGAGAGAGAGAGAGATATAGTTAGTTAGTTAAGAGAGAGGGCGTGAGAAAGAGAGAGAGAGAGTGGCGTGGGCGGAAGAGAGCAGTGTTTTCAAAACCAGACCGGAATTCGAACCGAAAAGGCATCTGATTCGGTCTAAATCGGTTCAAACCGGTGGTTCAATCGTTTGAACCGCATGAAAATTAATATGATTTTTTAAATAGATATTTACTAAATTCTTCAATGGCAAGGTTTGATTCCTGGGTTAACATACATATCGGTTTATTCAAAGATCGAACCAAAACATGTTCCGGTTCCAGTCCAAACTGGTTGAACCGACCGGTCCGGTCCGATTTTCAAAACACTGGAAGAGAGATAGAGAGAGGAGAGAAAGAGAGAGAGAGGAAAAACCGAGTGCGAGAGAGAGTGTTAGCTAGAGAGAGAGAGGGCACGTGCGAGAGAGAGTGGGTGCGAAAGAGAGAGAGAGTTAGTTAGTTAGAGATGAGAGAGAAAAAACCAGGAAGGAGGGGGCACGAAGAGAGAGAAAGAGAGAGAGAGAGAGGGCGAAAGAGAGAAAGTGGGAGCCAGGGGTGGGGGGTTTAGAGAGAGAGAGGGAGAGAGAAAGAGGAACCTGGGGGGCCGATGTAGGGGGACTGCTAGATCGAGAGCGGAAGAGAGAAAGAGAGAGAGTTAGTTAGAGAGAGAGGGTGCTAGAGAGAGAGAGTGGGCGCGGAAGAGAGTGAGAGAGAGAGAGAGAAAGAGAGAGAGGGCATGGAAGAGAGAGAGAGTGGGCGCGGAAGAGAGAGAGAGAGAAGTTAGAGAGAGATAGGGCACGAAAGAGAGAATGGGGGGGGGGGGAAGAGGTGAGAGAGAGAGAGAGAGTAAGTTAAAGAGAGAGAGGGCACGCGAGAGATAGAGTGGGAGAGGAAGAGAGAGAGAGAGAGTTAGTTATAGAGCGAGAGAGGGCACGATTGAGATAATGGGTGCGAGAGAGACAGAGTGGGCGCGAAAGAGAGAGACAAAGAGAGAGAGATAGAGAGTGAGAGTTAGTTAGAGAGGGAGAGGGCGAGAGAGAGAGAGAGGGTGCGGAAGAGAGAGAGAGAGAGAGAGAGTTAGTTAGTTAGAGAGAGAGAGATGGCGCGAGAGAGAGAGCGGGCGCGGAAGAGGCGAGAGAGAGAGTGGGCGCGGAAGAGATCGATTAGACGGCTCAATTGGACGGCCCAAAATATAAAAAAAATGTTTTTCCCTCGGATGCCAACGTACTCAATCAGACAGACTCAAATGGCTCAATCAGACGACTACTTTTTCTCCAGATCTTCCTTATTATATTAGATTTGAATAGTGCCATTTGGTTGGACAATTTTTTCTTCTTTAAATTTTAGAAAATCTACGTGGTACAATTTAGAGGCTATCCACCGTTCCTTCTCTCTTTTTAAAAATCTTTTTTGGAGGGACCGATATCACAGTCATTACATTGATTGCTAGTGCTTGGAGAACAAAAAATGTAATGTTTGGTACTCCATAGCTAACTTTTGCTATGGGCACCCTATCTTTTATTATTATAATATTGCTAGTAGTTATTTTTTTTTCATGATTAAGTATTAAGGTTTTGCATGTGTTGTGTTAGATCTGGCTTAAGTTGGACCGGACCATGGGTCCCGAGGTCCAGATCGCTATGCTACATGGTACCTAACACCCATTTCCATAAATTTTTTACTCAAAACAGGTTCCACTATGGTGCCTAATTGAAAAGTTTGGTACCATACTGTCACAAAGGATCCAGAGAGAGAGAGAGAGAGAGAGAGAGAGAGAGAGAGAGAGAGAGAGAGAGAGAGAGAGAGAGAGAGAGAGAGAGAGAGAGAGAGAGAGAGAGAGAGAGAGAGGCAATGGTTTCGAGGAGAAGGGATGACCATCTCATTAGGCTATAGGCCAAATATAAATAGATACCCAAGGGGGTATCCTGTACATGGAATCTACAGGTATATCTAACATATACATGGAGTCTATGGGTGTGTATTCCCATTCTATACACTATCACTAACAATCCCCCTTAATTCCTCAAACTCAAGGTAGGTCATGCACCATAAGTTTGTTGAGTAGAAACTAAGAAACGTGGAGCAGGGCATGATTTTGTGAAGAAGTCAATAATCTGCTCTCCGGAGGAGACAAAGAAAAGAGATATGGTTCTAGCTTCATACTCCTACCGCGACTAGTAGCAATCGAGCTCGATATGTTTCATTCTCTTGTGAAAGGCTGAGTCGGTGACGATCTGTATGGTACTCTGATTATCACAACAAAGAGCGACAGGCCCAGAGATCTCAACCCTACATCTCTAGGGAGATGTCGCAAGTGAATGATCTTTTTTGTGGTAGAGGCCATGCACCATACCAATTTGAGGAATAAACTATATAAATAAACGACGAAAAAAGTTCATCTTTTAATAAACGACGATCAATACATATTTTTTAGTGGTAAAAGACAATGGGCATTGAAAACTGATAGACTAAAAAATGACGGTCATTGCCCATCCTTTTTTAACAGAATTGGTGTAGTGATGGCTCAAAACTTTGCCTTGGTACTGGAGAGAGAGACAATACTATGCTTCTTGCTGTGCCATTTGATGAGGGAGTCTCCAAGAAATAGGCAATAGCTGGTAGTCGATCGACAAGTTATTGGAAATAATCCCATGATAGAGGCTCGTAGTGGAAGTAAAGATTAGGTCCAAAGACCATGGGTGGTGTGCGTTACATATCAAAATTTTTATTATAACACCCTACATATATACGTGTCTGAATCTAGCATGGTAACTACACGGCCCCTAATGTCAATTTAGCGAAAAGAACAATCTAGCCTTTAATTTATACATGTTCTATGTCTATATTTGATCTATATGTTAGAAGTCCTACCTTCGTGTGGATTCTTTCAACGCAACAAATTTCTTTTTTGTTGATGGAGATGGGCTTGGATATGCTCAACGAGGCTTTGGTGCAACAGCCATAATTTTTGATCCCGAACTCCGATTGAGGTGAAATTTGGACTACAGGAATAGGATTTCGGGAAACAACTTTTGTATCCAGTCTAAGGACGTTTGGACTTATGTAGCTTTCGCAGCAATAAAAATATCATTGATCTTTTGTATAAAACTTGGACAGCGAGAGATTATGGGAAGCCCCGTTTAGTTCACCAGATGTCGCACGATGCATGGAGGTGGCCGGTCCCGATCATGAAATCGTGAAATCACTAGAGTGGTGGGATGGTGCTAAGAGATGGATGATTTGTTAGGAGACGTGCGCACAATACTCTGCTCCAACGGGAGTTCGGATCTCCTCCAGTCGGTCGGCCTCAGTCAGTGGGCACGGCGGGCATCACACCAGTTGGAGCGAAGTATTGTTCACTCGGGAATCTTGTTCTGTCTATTGTAAAATCCTCATGTAGTTGCTTCCAAATAAAATAATAATATCAACGAGCTCTTGGCTGGGTGGTACTTTCTCATTCCTATGTTTGAGAGGTTCCCAGTTCGTCTCCCAGTATGAATACTGTAGACCAAACTTTCCCTCTAGGCCGCTGGTCATTCATATCAAGTCCACGAGATTATAAAATTTAATAAAAATAGCAACTATGCTGCCTTCCCCGTTTCGATCTCCAGAACTCTTTAAGTCCTTCCTCTAGCGCCCGCTGAAGAGCAAGTCTTGCATGACACTAGAACAAGATTTTAGATCAATTTCCAGCTTATCTATTAGGAAAATAATTTAGATTAAACTAGCCTAAAACCTTGGCGATGTCTAGGCTATCGCGGCCCCATCATTGAGTCTATTAGTCTGAAACCTGACCGATACCTTGGGCTGTTGATGCAGATGGGTGATCGGGGCACCAGTTGTCATTTTATTTTTGATTTGTATAATGCCATTTAGTTGGATGGGTTTTCTTCTTCTTTTAATTTCAGAAAATCAATGTGGTACAATTTAGAGGCTATCCTTTGTTCCTCTTTTTTTTTTTAAATCTTTTTTGGAGGGACCGATATCACGGTCAATACATTGCTTGCTAGTGCTTAGAGTACAAAAAATGTAATGCCCGGTACTCCAGAGCTAGCTTTTGCTAAGGGCACCCTATCTTTTATTATTATAATATTGCTAGTAGTTAAAAATTTGTCCATGTTTAACTATTAAAGTTTTGCATGTGTTGTGTTGGATCAGGCTTGAGTTGGACCTGACCATGGGTCCCGAGGTTCAGATCGCTATGCGACATGGTATGTAACACCCATTTCGGCGATCCCTAAAGTTTTTACTAAAAAAAGGTTCCACTATGGTGGCTAATTGAAAAGTTCGATACCATACTATCACAAAGGATCCCTGGAGAAGATCACAATGGATGAGAGAAAGGCAATGGTTCTGGGAAGAAGGTATGACCATCTTATTAGGCCATATGCCAAATATATATAGATGCCCAAGAGGTATCTTGTACATGGAATCTACAAGTATAGGTGTCATATATATGGAGTCTATAGGGTCTATATTTCCATTCTATACACTATCACTAACAGCCCCCCCTCATACTCAAGATGGGTCATGCACCATGAGTTTGCTGAGTAGAAACTGAAAACGTGAAGCAGGGTATGACTTCGTGAAGAAGTTAGCAATCTGCTCTTCGGAGGAGACTAAAGGAAGAGTGATGGTTCTGATCGACCTCTTACTATTGTCGTGAGCAATTAGGGGTGCAACTTGGGTTGGGTAAACCCGAGAACTGAACCAACCTGAACTAAATGGGTTGGGTTGGTTTGGGTATTTTAAAATTTCGGGTTGGTTCGGTTCTAATATAACTTGACCCGACTAAATCGGGTCGGTTTTGGATTAGGGCTCGGTAAACCCGAACCAACCCGACCTAGATCCTTATACTCAGTATACATAAAAATATGGTATGACGGGTCTGTAAAACTGTGTCGGGTCTGATTAAAATGGGGTCCGACTAAAATATGGCCCGACTAAATAAAAGCTAAAGACCTAAAGGGCACGATTGAGAGATTAATAGATCGTAGCTCTCGCTCTGGACATCGACAGATCTAGAGTTCTCGCCAACCCGACCCGATCGAGTTGCATACCTAGTTTAAATCAGACCTGAGAACCGACCCGAACCAACTCGATTTGGTTCGGTTCAGATTGGGTTGGGTTTATTTAAAATTCGGGTTGGATCAGGTTAGAAAATAGTAGAACCGATTACTTTCGGGTCGGTTCCGGTTTGGCTCCAACCAGACCTGAGTTGCACCCCTAGTATCAATCGAGCTTGATATGATTCGTCCTCTTGTGAAAGACCGGGTAGGTGACGATCTGTATGACACTCTGATTGTCACAATGAAGACCGATAGGCCCAGAGATCTCAACAATTTTCAAGTTTTAGATCTTTTGTACCCTTCGTCGGAATGGCGCAGGGATCGACTTCATCTTCTTTTACCTCCAGAGTTGCCCTTGATCATCATGTCCATGTTGATTTTGTCCTCTATCCCTTCTCGAACTTATTTTTGAGGCCTCGGTAGATCGACTAATTATTCTACCTAAGAAGCTTACTCCTTGTTGGCAGAGAGACAACAAGATGACATTCCGGAGGAGTCCTCTCCACGAGGATCGGGTGTTTGGGCGTCGATCTCTACGGGCCATTCCCCTCCACGCCTTGGGTTAAAGTGCTTCATATGGAAGGTTCTCCTCAATCGGTTGCTTGTCCAGGCACATCTTGTCTAGATTGGTTTGTTGTCCTCCTCGGACTGCCCCCGGTGTGGCTTAGAGTCGGATAGTACTACTCCTCACATGCTTTTGTTATGTCCCCCGCTAGCCACTGTTTCGGCTCTTTTCTTTTCCATATATTTTTTTTCTCTTTTCTCCCCTTGACATTATTGGAGCTTGGCGTATTGTTATGTCCACTTCCTGCGGTGGGGACGGGACATAATATATTTTTTTTCACGCCCCTTTATGTTATGGTGACCTGGCATATTTGGAAGTCGCACTAGTTTGCTTATTTTGAAGTATGGCCATAGGAAGTTACAACTTTCTTGTGTGCTCTAATGCTCTGTGACATAAGCGATTGTCAGCTTCTCCAGGAGTAATGGGTGGCTTGTCTATCTCTGACCATGCCCTTTCTAGTGTATTTTTGTTAACAAACGAAATTTCGGCCAGCTGACCTAATAATAGTCAAAATCGGCGGTTTGTGCCGACTGCAATCGGGGCCGCATCCACTAATTAATAATGGGTTATTTTGACTTTGCCCGCCGTTATTGCATTCATTAGACTTTGCCCCCCAAAACTAACTCTTCCGTCAGCTCACCATCTAAGAGAAAGGGTGAACTGACGGAAAAGAAATAAAGTTTTGGGGGTGAGCTGACCGAATAGTTAGTTTTGGGGGGTAAAATCTAATTCTAGGCAAAATTTGGGGTCAAAGTCAAAATAACCCATCCTCATAAATCTCTAATTAGCCCCCATTTCCAACAAACTTGAACACACCCTATTTTTTTTTCTTTACATATCCCATTTCTATCCCAAAAATACCCTTCTCCCTTACACCCCACCTTCGATACACCCCAATTAAATGGCCCACACCAACTTGATTATACCCCAATCAAACACATATCCCCTTAAATATATCTCAATTATATGCACTCTTGAATACACCCCACTCTTAAATAAACCCCATGCAGTTGGCTAGTACTTGAAGGCACAAGTAGTAGGGCTGCAACTTGGGCGGACCAACCCAAACCCAACCCGAGTCCAACCCGAACCCAACCCGAATTTGGGCAGACTAACCCGAGCCCAACCCAAATTATTTCTCCTCTACCATATTGAAGTCGGTCAACCCACCCCGCACAATCCGATCAACCCGACCAACCTGACGAGTTGGGCTTGGGCTAAGAAAGTTCAAAGAGACCTTGTGCTGAGTTGGGTTGGGTTGGGGTTACAAAAGACCTTGAGTTAAGGCTTTGGGGTTTGGGGTACTAAAGAAAAGGGCATTGATGGTATTAAAGGATTGTTGAGTAAGATATTGAGAAACGGTAGGGAGACGGGGGCTAATTACAGATTGAATGGAGGCATTAGGTCAAAAACTATGGCCTAGCTTGTACAAGCTTGAACAGCAAAGCCAATTAGTAGCTGAAATATACAGTCTATGGAGCCAATCCGTGGTCGAGGGGAGACGACGAGTGCTGCTGAACTGCTTCAAGCTCAGTCCGGGCTATGGCACCACATATTCAACCACATAGATTCCATGTCCCTCAAGTGCGCCGTGGAGCTCGGGATACCGGACATCATCCACCGCCACGGCCGCCCCATCTCCCTCGCCGAGCTCTCGGCCGCCCTCGCCGTCCCCCCTCCCAGGTCCTCCCACTTGGCTCGTGTCATGCGCTTGCTGACCCACTCCGGCATCTTCTCCACACAGAGCAAAGGCGCTGTTGATGATGATGACAACGACCATGATGAAGATCTGTATCTCCTCACTCCCATCTCCCGGCTTCTGGTTAATGGCAACGACGGCTGCCTGTCGCCGTTCGTCCTTGCCATGCTTCAGCCGGTTATAGTAACGCCGTTCCAGTCTATGGGTGCGTGGTTCAGGGGCGGCGCTCCCACACCCTTTGCGGTGGCGCACGACTGCGGATTCTGGGACGTCGCCAACCGAAACCCCGAGTTCAACCAGGTATTCAACGCCGGCATGGCCAGCGATGCATGTTTCCTGCTGGATGTTCTGATCAAGGAGTGCGGCGCCGACGTGTTCCGGGGGCTGAGGTCACTGGTGGACGTCGGCGGAGGCACCGGATCCGCCGCGAGGGCCATCGCCGAGGCCTTCCCGCAGGTGAAGTGCAGTGTGTTGGAACTCCCTCATGTGGTCGACACGGCCCCTGAGGTCGGGACCGTGGCCTTCGTTGCGGGGGATATGTTCCAGTACGTCCCCCCTGCGGACGCTGTACTTCTGAAGGTATGCGTGCTTTTGAATTCCAACGTACGCATTTGATTTGATCTGATCGTTTGTGATGGATCGAGGATGGCAGTCGATCCTACACGACTGGTGCGACGAGGACTGTGTGAAGATACTGAGGCGATGCAAGGCGGCGATCCCTAGCAGAGAGGAAGGCGGGAAGGTGATCATCATCGACGTGGTGGTTGGATCCAAGGACTCACACCATGAGTCGAGGGAGACACAGCTCTATTGGGACATGATGATGCTGGTTTTATGCGGGGGAGCCGAGCGGGATGAACCAGAGTGGGAGAAGCTGTTCATTGAGGCAGGGTTTACCTGCTACAAGATAACGTCGGCTTTGGGATTGCGATCGGTCATCGAGGTCTACCCGTGAATCGTGTTTCTCTCTCTTCTTTGTTCAAGACGTTCCATGTTTGACTCCCGGTATGGACATTGTGCATGAAACTTTTCCTCGAAGCCGATGTGCATTTGTTTGTGTGTTATAAAATTTAATAAAAGGGGAAATATAGTATGATGCCTTCCACGTTTTGATCTTCATAAATCTTTGAGCCCTTCCTCAAACCCTCGTCCAAGACTATGACTTCCGCGACACAAGAAAAAGAATTAAATATCTATTTCCAACTTATCGATTAGTAAAATAATTTGAAGGACTTCGTGATAAGTCCATGACAAAAGTACCTAGTTACAATGAGCCCCTTTGCAAGTTTTGTATTGTATTTTCTGTCATCAGTTGAATCTGAAGTTAATCAAATTTAAAGAGCACCAATTTTGAAATCACAAAACAATATAAATTTTTTTTCTCTATATTTTCGTAAAAAAAGAAATTGTGACTGACTGAAGTGGAGAAGCATGGAGGGAGGAGGATAGATCTTACCAGTTGCTAGAGGATGTTGACTGTGGCTGTGAGTGTTGCCGCCGCCTCTCGCTCTCCCCCTTCTTTGTCTCTGTTAGTTTAGTGATTAGGCGATGTTGGGGGAAGAGGATGTTGACTGTGACTGATGCTTCTCCTGCATGGAGGTGGCCTGTCCCGACTGTGAAATCGCGAAATCACCAGAGTGGAGGGATGGCGCGGGGGAGATGGCTGGGTTGTTAGGTGATGTGTGTAAATTTTTTGTGTTGGGTGTTTAGGTGATGGGATGTCGGATTCATAGACGGCAAATTTTATACATAGCCCAAAAAATCAGCTCCCTTCCTTCCCCTCTCATGGCCTCCTTCCCCATCAACGTCGGAGCAGCCACCTGCACTCGTCGCCGCCGTCAACCCCAACATCCGTTTCACTCCCAATTAGATCTCTTCCATCCTCGATGAGGTCTTCCGATCCTACGCTGACTTCCTCTTCGAACCAACGACGACTTCATGGTCTTCTTCCTTTTTATCGGACTTTAACCTTGAAAAGGCATAGCCGTATTGCCTTCAAGCTTCCGACTTGAGCAAGCGGAATCGAAGGTCTTTGGTTGACCTGGGTTGCCATGAGCCTTTTATCGGACTTTAGCCTCGAGAGGACGTAGCTGAATTGCCTTCGTGCTTCCGACTTGAACGGATGGAATCAAAGGTCTTGGGTTGACCTGGGTTGCCATGAGCATTTTTATCGGACTTTAGCCTCGAGAGGGTGTAGTCGAATTGGCTTCGAGCTTCCAACTTGAACGGGCATAATCGAAGGTCTTGGGTTGACCTGGCTTGCCAGGAGCCTTTTTGTCGAACTTTAGCCTCAAAAGAGCGTAGCCGAATTGCCTTCGAACTTCCGACTTGAACCGGCGAAATAAAAGGTCCTTGGTTGACTTGGGTTGCGAGAAGCCTTTTTATCGGACTTTAGTCTTGGAAGGGCGTAGCCGGTGTTGCTTCGAGCTTCTGACTTGAACTGGCGGAATCGAAGGCTTAGGTTGACCTGGGTTGCTAGAAGGATTTTTATCGGACTTTAGTCTTGAAAGGGCGTAGCCGATTTTTGCTTGGAGCTTCCGACTTGAACTGGCAGAATCGAAGGCTTAGGTTGACTTGGGTTGACTTGGGTTGCCAGGAGCCTAGCTTTTTATTGGACTTTAGCCTTGAAGGGGCGTAACCGATGTTGCTTTGAGCTTCCGACTTGAACAGGCGGAATTGAAGGCTTAGGTTAACTTGGGTTACCAGGAGCCTTTAGGTGCCTTGAACGGGCAGAATAGAATTTCAAGAGACTTCAACTTCGAGAAAAAGAGACATTTTATTGATAAAGCAAAGCTGTGGTTACAATTGTTAAAGTTCACTCGACGGACGTTGTGAATTCCCATTTCCAAGTGCTTGCCAATGTAGGTATCCGCAAATGTCGTTTTCTTGGAGGAATCTGTATCCACGTATTGCGCTGACTCCCTGCCTCTACTGCTGCCTTTCCTTCTCTCGACTCGGTTCTTTGTTGGCAAGGTAGCCATCGAGTCGCCCTTCTTGGACCAGGTCTTTGATGCGGTTCTTTAGTCACCAGCAGGTTGAAGTTGGGTGCCCGTGGCTACGATGGAATTCACAGTAGACCGTAGTGTCCTTGGTCTGCTTTGAGTTCGGAGGAAGTGGTTGCGGCTATTTGCAGAATGGCTCATTCTGTATGTAGGCGAATATATCTTCGATTGAGGTGTTCAGTTCGGTGAACACTCTATGCTTCCTCTGAGTTCTCATTTTTTCTGCTGGAGGGGCTTTCGATTCTTCATTACGTCTCTTAGCTGGTCCCTTCTGGTCAGACACGGCGTTGGCATGCTTCTTGGGACGTGCGTCCTTTGAGGCTTCATCAGCTTTCTTGTGCTGGGAATTGTGAGGCTCGTGCAGTCTTCTGGCTCGCTGATTGTCCTCCACCTCTATCTCCCACTGTACTCACTTGATCGAACATAGCCTCCAAGGAGCCGGGAGGATGCCGGATGAAGTCAGTGTAGATATGGAGTTCCGACCGGATAACATTCTGGAATGCTAGAATGATAGCCTCCTCATTATAAGAACGGCTAGTGAGCTCGGAATGCTCATTATGGAACATTATCGTGAAGCTCCTTAGGGACTCGTCGAAGCCTATCTTCAGCCAGTAGAGGGTGTCTAGTTTCTTTTTGGGTTTTAGGTTCAACCAGTAGTGGTCCATCTAGAGTTCTGCCAACTCTTCAAATGTGGCCACCATACCGGTAGGCAACATATGGTACCAATCGAGGGCAGGTCCCTCGAGGCTTCCCGTGAACATACGACAGAGAATGTGATTCTCATAGTATGGCGCCATGGCTTGTTTGAAGGCTAGGATATGGAGAGCAGGGTCTCCCTGATGCAGTTGAACTTTGGCAGGCTCGATGTTCGCCAACCCACAGGAAATGAGATTGCAAGCACCTCGGGATGCAGAGGCCTCGCCGAGGTGTGATTAGCTGCGTACGGTCTTGACGGCGACGTCCCACGTTGGCGGTATGCCTTAGTCGATTAAGTAGCTCAGAGGCATCAGTTGCTTTCGTGCGCGAGAGGATAGGATGTCCAGTGGACCTTGTTGACTGAGGCGATCCTTCTCGGCGATGGCTTGGTGCACCGTCGACGTCGAGGCATCCCATACCATTTTCCTTGGTGCTTGAGTTGATACATGACGCCTCTCGATACATGGTACATGTGGTTCTTCAAGATGAGGACTCACGGCTGGGCAAGTCCTCGGTTGGTCTTTATTAGCAGCGGGAGATTTGTAAATCACAACCCTCGCTCTTTCAGCCTTCTTCTTCAGGGAATCCCTCTCTTGCTTGAGGGCTGTGTTCTTCTTGAGAAGGTTCCGCAGCTGGAAGTCGGCAGCTGAGATTTGGTACGTAGCCGAAGCCTCGCCTCATTGGGTATCATGCTCTTTGCCAGATCGATGCTTCAGGGATGATGAGTTCTGTCGATTTCTGCGGCCTTCTGGCTGGCTGCCTTGTGGCCCCAGCCGCTCATGGACATGTCTGCAATTGGTTGCTGCGGAGACTTCTTACTCATCTTCGGTCAGCATATCGTTTGTTCGATCAGCACCCATCTTCGGAGGGTTAGTACTAGCCTGCACCATCGAGTGTGTTGATGTCGGCGTAATGAAAGCGTTGAAGTTGACTTGAAGGAGGACTTGTGGCTCGTCACCACAAGTTGAGTAGGAGTTGGTAGATGTGTGGGTAAGACCTCTAACGATATCCCGGGCCACAAACGACGCCAAAGATTGTGGGGGAAATTTTCATGCCGTTTTGATCGGAGACCTAGCCCCATAATTCTTGATTGAATATGGATGGTGCGCGTGATGCAGAGTAAGAGAGAGAAAGAGAGAGAGAAGTGACACAAGAGATGTTGTCGAAGTTCGATCTTACGACTTATGTCTTCGGGCGAGAGGTGTCACCTGATCTTCACTATAATATGAGTAAATATGGGGTGAGCATTCTCATGACAGGCCGAGAGAAGCTTTGTACAGTGGGGCTGCACGGAGCAATTAGAAGAGGATTAGAAGGAAGAAGATAGCTCTGGCTGTAGAATCTTCTCTTTCTTTGATCCATTGACCAATCCCTTCTCTGTACGCCATAGTGGTCATTTTATAGCTCAGGAATGCACTCGATACGGCAGTGCTAATGTGGCAGTGCTGGTTTTGGGCCTCCTCACTGGGCTCTTATTGGGCCGTTATTCAGGCCTAATAAGGGGGATTGATCTGCAGGTCCTGTAGAGTAGGCTCACGGGCCTGGGCTTGCCTGGATAAGCCATTATTGCATGGGCCCATTTGTTTCTGGTCCAGTCCGGTACGATTTTTGCACCCACAGAAGGAGCAGAAGTCGTGGCAGCTTTGACGATGTGGAAGTGGAGGAAGGAAGCATGTGGGGTTATGTGGTGGCAATCAAATTTTTGGGAGGAAACAAGTTATCCGACGTAGTTTTGGGGTATGAATAAAATTTCCCTTTTAGAGGACTAGCATAGGTATATAGGTTTGGGGCGGGGCTAGATGTGATTAGGGGTGGCAATCCTTGACATGACCCGCCAATCCGAACCGGACCCGATTCGAAGTTAGCGGGTTTGGATTTGGTTAAAACGGGTTCGGGTCATAAACGGACTAATCCGATTGACCCGTTTAATTAATGGGTCGGGTTCACGTTTGTATTTATAACCCGATTGACCCGTTTACCAAATGGGTTGTGTCGACCCAGACCAACCCCATCAAACCCGGCCCAATAAGATCAGACTTGACCCAATCCGACCAATTTTGACCAGCTGGAGTCAAAATTGGCGGTTGGGGCTGAGTGCGATCGGAACCACAGCCATTAATAGCATGTCGGTTGGGAGCTAGTGCGATCGGGAGCAGATGCATGATCGGAACCACAGCCATTATTTGCATGTCGATCGGGCTGAGTGCCTTTCCAAAAAAAAAAAAGAAGAAGATAGTGGCTGAGAACAACAGAGCAGCCGACACGTCTGTCCCAAAAAGGAAACATACAGTCAATGGAGTCAATCTGTGGTCGAGGGGAGACGACGAGTGCTGCTGAACTGCTTCAAGCTCAGTCCGGGCTATGGCACCACATATTCAACCACATAGACTCCATGACCCTCAAGTGCGCCGTGGAGCTCCGGATACCGGACATCATCCACCGCCACGGCCGCCCCATCTCACTCGCCGAGCTCTCGGCCGCCCTCGCCGTCCCCCCACCCAGGTCCTCCCACTTGGCACGTGTCATTCGCTTGCTGACCCACTCCGGCATCTTCTCCACACAGAGCAAAGGCGCTGTTGATGATGATGACAACGACCATGATGAAGATCTGTATCTCCTCACTCCCATCTCTCGCCTCCTGGTTAAGGGCATCAACGGCTGCCTGTCGCCGTTCCTCCTCGCCGCGCTCCACCCGGTTCTAGTAACGCCGTTCCAATCCATGGGCACCTGGTTCAGGGGTGACGCTCCCACCCCCTTCGCGGTGGCTCACGGCTGCGGGCTCTGGGACGTCGCCAACCGAAACCCCGGGTTCAACAAGGTATTCAACGCCGGCATGGCCAGCGATGCATGCTTCGTGTTTGATGTTATGATGAAGGAGTGCGGGGACATGTTCCGAGGGCTGAGGTCGCTGGTGGACGTCGGCGGAGGCACCGGATCCGCCGCGAGGGCCATCGCCGAGGCCTTCCCGCAGGTGAAGTGCAGTGTAGCAGGTGATATGTTCGAGTATGTCCCCCCTGCGGACGCAGTACTTCTGAAGGTATGAGTTCTTTTGAATTCCAACGTACACATTTGATTTGATCTGATCTGATCGTTTGGGATGGATCAAGGATGGCAATGGATCCTGTTACGAAGAGAGGGGGAGAGAGAAACGGATTGGGGAGAAAACCTCCTTGTATTATCTCATTAATCTCACAACTGCATTACATAAGAATACCTCTCTTTATATAGAGAGAGTACGCACACCATTATGTTACCACAACCGAGGTGGGACTAATATAATACTAACACACTACATCTAATACCCCCCGTCAAACTGATGTAAGGTATAAACTGACATCAGTTTGCTTAATAAAAGAAAGGAGAAAGAAAGAAAAAAAAAATTACATCAAATAACCCTTTTTTTTTTTATGCTGAAAAGTAAAGATAGTGCCAGGGCGACCTGCAAGCAAGTCGTCCTGGAAACCCGATTGACCTGCAAGCAGGACAACCGGGGGAACCCGGCCAACCTGTAAGCAGGTCAACCGGGGGAATTGGCAATGATCACTAAGGATCTGAGCGGAGGAAGCCGACGGTGATGGAAGCCGGCAATAACGGAGGCCGAAAGGAGAGAGAGCGGCTAAGAAAAGATGTGAATGCATGAGACCTCATAAGAGGCAAGCACCCGGCCGAAGCAAGTACTTGACACCTCTTAGAAGATCTAAATCATCACAGACAAAGATGAGGGAGAAAAGGAAGAGTCGTAGCTCTGATAGGGTCACATGACCAAGGAAAGGAAGAGGATCCGAAAGCCGACGCTAGAATGACCGGAACGAGAGTGGATCCAAAAGCCGGCACAAGATAAGTGTGACCGGAACAAGAAAGGATCCAAAAGCCGACACAAAACAAGTGTGATCGGAACTAGAGAGGATCAAAAGCCGGCACAAGACAAGTGTGACCGGAACGAGAAAGGATCCAAAAGCCGGCACAAAACAAGTGTGACCGGAACTAAAGAGGATCTAAAAGCCAGCACAAGACAAGTGTGACCGGAACGAGGAGGATCAAACGCCGGCACAAGACAAGTGTGACCGGAACAAGAAAAGATCCAAAAAGCCGGCACAAAACAAGTGTGACCGGAACGAGAAAGGATCCAAACGCCGGCACAAAACAAGTGTGACCGGAACTAAAGAGGATCTAAAAGCCGGCACAAGACAAGTGTGACCGGAACGAGAAAGGATCCAAACGCCGGCACAAAACAAGTGTGACCGGAACTAAAGAGGATCTAAAAGCCGGCACAAGACAAGTGTGACCGGAACGAGAAAGGATCCAAAAGCCGGCACAAAACAAGTGTGACCGGAACTAGAGAGGATCAAAAAAATCGGCAAGGCGGATCGGTAGGGCGCAGAGCGCAAAAATATCAAGGCGCAAGGGCACAGGGTGCAAGGCGGATCGGTAGGGCGCCAGGCGGGCTGACAAAGCGCAAGGCGCAGCGGGCTGACTGGCAAAGTGCAGGGCGCAAGGAGAATGCAAGTGGCGAGGGGATGGCCGGGAGAGCCAGATCGAGCCCCCCGTGCTACTGTGCCGGAGACAGGACGCGAGCGCAGGAGGTGGAGCGGCAGCTCGAGCGCAAGGTCGCAGAGAGAGCGCAACAGATGCGAAGAGCCGGCCAGGTACGGAAGAGCCGGATCGGGTGGCAAGATGCTATGAGCACAGGATCCGGGCGGCACAAAGGGCCTGGTAGATGATTAGGAAGCAAGGGAGCACAGCACGCCGGTCAAGCAACATGAGCTCCCCCTGCCCGACACGCACGCCCTTCGACTCCGGATCCGACTCGCACCGAACCCAGCCCGCATGGACGGCTGTGATCGGGTGCAAGGGCCATGCGTGGTCGGATCGGGATGCATGGACGGCAGCACTAAAGCACCGGATCCCATCAACGGGTGCGATCCTACCAGCACTAAAGCATCGGATCCCATCAGAACTCTAGCACTAAGGCTCGGGATCCCATCCACCGGGACACCACCGGGACACACAGATCCCATCCACGGGGACACCACCGGGACACCACCGGGTGCGATCATACCAGCACTAAAGCACGGGATCCCATCATACCATAGGGACACCATTGGGACAACCAAATCCGATCGGATCTGAAAGGGACACACAGGAAGAGAGAGACAGATTTAAAAGAGAGGAGATCGGATCTAAAAGGGACACACAGGGAGAGAGAGGAGATTTAAAAGAAAGGGACACACAACCAAGTCACGGGCTCAAAAGGGGACGGATGAGAGAGCAGATAAGGAAAGAGAGAATGGAGGAGAGAAAGGAAAGAAGAGAGAGAGAAGTCCGGGAGAGAGCGAGAGTGTCGAAGACGGGAGAGAGAGATCCGGAGCGCGCCTCGTGCGCGAGCGGAAGAGCCGGAGACGGGAGAGAAGATCGAAGGTCGGCCGGCAGGGCGGGCGCGGCGGATCCGGCTGGCGCAGGGCCGGCGGCCGGCGTCGAGCACGCGGGCGCAGGGTGGCTGGCACGGCGGGTCTGGTGGCGCGGCAGTTCCGGCCGGCGCGGGGTCTTCAAGCGGGCCGGCGGGCGCGGCAGATCTGGCGAGCGCGCCGGACGTGTGCAGGGCCGGAGCGGCAGATTCGGCGTTCAAGTCCCGCGAGTAGCTCGCCGTCCGGCAATCTCCGGTCCCTTCCGCGGGCGTCACGGCTACGGGGAGGTTGTACCCGTCCACGAGGCTGACGCCTTAGAAGTCCAACCAGCCGTCGGCCCCCAGCGAGATCTCAACCAGGGTGGCTGGTGGCACGGCTCCCACGCCTCGACCTTCCCGCTGGCGCAGTCCCCGGTGGCGCAGGTGAACCGAACGGATCGCGTTCGTGGGCAGGATCTCGTTCGTTGCGGAGCAGGAGACCGGGCCGGGGCGCTGGAGACGGGGCCGGGGCCGCTGCGGTGCGGAGCAGGAGACGGAGACGGGGCCGGGGTCGGAGACGGGGCCGGGACCTCTCAAGAGCCCTCAAGAGACGAAGAGAAAAAAAATTTATTATTTTCTTCCCGGCCTCCTCGATGTCGTCGACGACGACCGAGGAGGCCGAGGCCGGAGAGGAGAGCGTCGAAACCCTAGGCGAGGGTTGGCTCTGATACCATGTTACGAAGAGAGGGGGAGAGAGAAACGGATTGGGGAGAAAACCTCCTTGTATTATCTCATTAATCTCACAACTGCATTACATAAGAATACCTCTCTTTATATAGAGAGAGTACGCACACCATTATGTTACCACAACCGAGGTGGGACTAATATAATACTAACACACTACATCTAATCTGCATGACTGGTGTGACGAGGATTGTGTGAAGATACTGCGGCGATGCAAGACGGTGATCCCTTGTAAAGTGAAAGGCAGAAAGATCATCATCATTGACATGGTGTTAGGATCCAAGGATTCACACCCTGAGTCAAGGGAGACGCAACTCTACCTAGACATGATGATGCTGGTGTCATTCGGGGGGGCCGAGCGGGATGAACAGGAGTGGAAGAAGCTGTTCATCGATGCAGGGTTTACCGACTACAAGATAACGTCGGCTTTGGGACTACAATCGGTCAACGAGGTCTACTGGTGAAGTAGATAGAGAATTTTCCCAAAGTAACCACCAGGTTTGTCTTATTGCTCAGACTAAGTACATAGCTCGAAAACGTTACTTTTTTGACCACCTACACGTGTTGATTAAGTGGCATGAGTGTTTTATAACTTTTTCTGATCATTTTGCCCTTAACAGTAGTAAAAACATTGGTCGAGTAATTTTGCGTCGGGTTTATGTCTGTTTACGTCGGGTTTACGTTGGATTACGCCAGGTTGATATCGGGATACGTCGGTTTTACGTCGGGTTTATGTCAATGAAGAGGTTCTGGCGAGGTTCTGGTGATGAAGAGGTTCCGGCGAGGTTCCGTCGATGAAGAGATTCCGGTGAGGTAACTTCGATGAAGAGGTTCTGGCGAGGTTCTGGTAAGGTTCCGGTGATGAAGAGATTCCGGCCATGAAGTGATTCCGGAGAGGTTCTGGCAACAAAGAGGTTCTGGCGAGGCTACGACAGGGTTTTGAAGAGGTTCTGGTGATGAAGAGGTTCCGGCGAAACGTAACGAAAACGTAAACAAAATGTAACCAAATGTAAAATTTGCGTTTGGATCTCTACTGGTTTCACGAAAGAAAAAGTGATTCGTTACATTAAAGATATTTTTGTCTGAAATTTTTTTGGTGATTATAAAAGTAATATTTTTGGGCTTTGTACTTAATTTGAGCAATACCTTGAACCTGGTGGCTAGTTTGGAAAAAACCTCAAGTAGATATCACTATTGAGATAAAGAAAAAAAGTTAATTATCACATCAATGATTGGACTGGTATATCATTAGTGTGGGATTTATTTCGCACCGGTGATGGGATATGGTCCAACTATGGATAACCACGTCAGCCTGTTGATGCCCACTGTTTTCCACGCCTGTTGGAGCGAAGTATTGGTGGAATTCTCAATGAGCTGTATTCATTGACAGAACTTCACTGTTTTGGAGGAATTCTCAATGAGTTGTATTCATCCCATCATGAGTTTTTAAAGCAAAGTTTGGTGTATATTTTCTGTGGCTATAACATCAAATCAGATTTCTTTGATGGTAATTGATAGCTAAGTCTTTAATGGTGATTAATTGGTATGTCTTCAATGGTGATTGATAGGTAGGTCTATTACCCTCCCTCAAATGAAACAGGATTTTCGAGCATTGTGAGTTTGGCACGTAGAAGATGATCACACCCTTTGGAGAGTCATTTAGTGAATATATCAGTTACTTGATCGAAACTTAAGACATAATTGATGTGAAAAGTCTTTTGAGCAACCTGTTCATAAACAAAATGATAATCGATTTCAATATGTTTGGTCCGCCTATGGAACTCTAGATTAGTTGCAATGTAGGTGGAACTGATATTGTCACACTAGAGTAGATGAGCACTTGGGAGAGATACACCCTGCTCACGACATAAGTTTTGTATCCAAGAGAACTCAGCAGTAGTGTGGGTTAGACCCCGATATCCGGACTCAGCGCTTGAATGGGAGACAATGTCCTATTTCTTAGCATTCCACGAGATGAGATTTCTACCAAGAAAAATACAGAAGCCAGAAGTAAACGTATCATTAGGGGATCTCGCCAAGTCAGCATCAGAGAAAGCAGTGAGACACGTCTAGTTTATGGCTACGCCACAGTGTAAGACCATATTGTATAGTGGACTTGAGATAACACAACACACGTTTGGCAGTTGCAAAATGAATTAATAGTAGTGGTTAAATGCATAAACTGGCATATATCCGGTCGGATAAGTGTGACATACGTACTGAAGTTCACCAACAAGACTTCTGTACGCAGTAGGATCTTGGAGAGGATCGCCTGAGTCCTTGGCCAGTTTCTAACCACTAGGGCATGGTGTGGCAATGAGTTTAGCAACAATCATATTGGTCCAAGTGAGTAAGTCAATAATTCATTTTGTTGGATAAAGATAAAGATGGGACCCATGATGACTGGCTTCAATACCAAGAAAATAGTGAAGTGGGCCAAGATCTTTCATAGCAAAATGTGAATCCATCTGAGAAACCACTTGATATATGAGAAAGTTAGAGTTACCAGTAAGAATAATGTCGTCAACATAGATAAGCATATAGAGTACATCATGCCCTTCATTATAAATAAATAAGGAGGTGCCAACAGTAGACCAGTGAAAACCCTTGGATAATAATAAGCTGATGAGTCTATGAAACCAAGCATATAAAGATATATGTAGAAGACATACATGATTACTGAAACGAGTATGAATATACCTAGGAGGTTACTGCATATAGACTTCTTCATTACGAAACTCATGCAAAAATGCATTCTAAACATCAAACTGTTTAATGGGCCAGCCTTTAGAAAAGGCAATAGTGAGCACCATACGAATGATAGTTGGCTTGATGACTGGACTAAAGGTTTCATGAAAATCCAAGCCTGCTTGTTGGAAAAAACCTTTTGCAACCAAGCGATCCTTATATCTGTCAATGGACACTTATTTACAACCAATGATATTTTAATATGCAGGGTGTGAAATCAGTGTCCAAGTGCCATTAAGAAGGAGAGAATTAAACTTGACACCATGCCTTGGCGCCACTCAGGGAGTTTATGTGACGACCAAAATCCAATAGCCAAGTGCCAAGAGCCAAGACCCTTGAAGCTGTGATGCCAAGATGGATAAGGTGAGGTGTCCAAGGTCACGAGTTAGCCTCACATGGTCTAGAGAGAAGGAGATCATGAACTACTTATATAATTTTTCCTCTAAAATATAGAAGACATATTTTAAAACCGTGTGCCGCTACGGATTTCGTAAGAACTCTGTAGTTAAGCATGCTCGGGCGGGAGTAGTACTAAGATGGGTGACCCCGTGGAAAGTCCTAGTGCCGGCATGGACAAAGCGGGTAATATCTTGTGTGTTTGGGGTGGATGTTATAAAATGATATCAAAGCCGGTTCTCCTTACAATGGGATGGTCTAACACTACATGTAGACGTGTAGTCCTTAAGGGGGGTGGATTGTGACGACCAAGATCCAATAGCCAAGAGCCAAGACTCCTGAGGCTGTAACGTCAAGATGGATAAGATGAGGTTTCCAAGGCCACGAGTTAGCCTCACATCACCTGGAGAAAAGGAGATCTTGAATTACTTATATAATTTTCCCTCCCAAACATAGAAGACGCGTTTTAAAATCATGCGCCGCTATGGATTTCATAAGAACTTCATAGTTAAGCATGCTCGGGCGAGAGTAGTACTATATATAATGGGTGACTTCCCTGAGAAGTCCTCGTGCGGGCACGAACAAAGCAAACAATAACATGTATGTTTGGGGCAGATGTTACCATTTAATAGCTTGGGAGTGTTAGATAGTCTCGATAGGAGATGCTAATCCGACGGATAGATACAGTGGGTGACGTGTAGTAGTGAAACTTTTAGGCTTTAGGTTCCCAATCATGGAGCGGGTGACCATGGGATGAGTCGCTGTAGAAGTTGTTGTGGAGGAGGTAGATGTTGTTGCAAAGGAAAAAGCTCCTTCATTAAAAATTACATGACGAGACAAGTAAACCCTACCAGACTGAACATGAAGGCACTTATATCCTTTATACGTCGGATGATGGCCCAAAAAGACACTTGGCAGACCGAAACTCCATTTTATAGGCATTATACGGTCGTAGATACGGGTACGTAGCAGGCACAACCAAATACTCGTAAAGATGTGTAGTCAGGTAAAGACTGAAATAGAATCTCCCAAGAATTTGTGTGCTGCATAGAAGTGGATGACAATCTATTAATAAGTTACACAGCTGTAGCAAAAACTGAATCCCAGTATTTGTGAGGCACAGAGGACCGCGCTAGCAGAGTGAGCCCTTTTCGACTATGTGTCGATGTTTCCGCTCAACCATACCATTTTGTTAAGGCATATGTGGGCAAGATAGCTTGTGAAAAATACCATGAGATGATAAATACCCCTTAAAATGATGGTTGAAAAACTCGCCACCACCACCTGTTTGAAATAGTTTGGTTTTATGCTCTAGTAGGTTTTCAATAAATGAAACATAATATCGAAATCCATCCATATAAGGAGATGGAGCAGCCTAGTAGCCTGAAATGCAGAAGGAGCAAAGGGAAGTTCAAGAGTAACCTCAACTAGGAAAATCCCATCATGGGCTTTCCTAGTGTGAGCTGTAACAACCGTTTACTATATTTAGAAAAACGATATAGTCAAATATATTAGCGAAAGGCTTAATTTCAGTAAAAATTCAATGAGTTAAAAAAGGGCAAAATTGGCATATTCAATTATAGTGGTATGTGCATCTGGTCAGTAGGAGATACGATTCAACCCGAAGATTTGTCCCGAATTCACCGGCCCGAAAGATGTGGCAGCGTGCAATTGGTGGCTGAAACCCACTAGTGATTTTAAAAGCTTTGACAGCACCAGTTATACGCTGCCACATCTTTCGGGCCGGCTAATTCGGGACAAACCTTCGGGCTGAATAACATTGCTCGATCAGTAGCCCTGCTTCACGTCCTGCTTTACGACGACATGTTCTTCCCGGTCCTCTGATACATACGTAAAAGTAAAATATATAAAATAGGTAGTGGGATGAGAAGAGTCTCGTTTGAGGGGAGTCAGGACCTCCAAAGTTGAAGAGGGGTGGAGTATGGGTTCTGTCAGAATTCAAATTAATTATTCTCGATAGCATTCGCCCAATTTTAGTTAATGGGGTTAGGTTCCAAGCCCGAAGGCCAGTTATCAATTATGACAAGTCACACCAGTTCTTAGAATCTAAAAGGTCTTAAACGATCGATATTAGGATTTTATGGTAAGCATCTCACTTTCATACTTCAAATTATTCAAATGGGCCCAAGACCCCACTACTTTTGAAACTAGAAAAATTGGGATAGCTTTCGCCCAATTTTAGTTAATATGGTTAATTAGGTTCCAAGTCTGAAGGCTAATCATCGGCTGTGGCAAGTCACACTAGTCCTTAAAATCTACAAGGTCTTAAACGATATTAGGATTTCGTAGTAAGTCCACGCGTAGAGAATTAGAATTTTGTGATAAATTTAAACCTAAATCTAACCCTAACCACTAACCCTAAACCTAACCCTAACCAGTCACAAAGGTCTGCGAATGTATCAAAAAATCTTCGAATATTAACCTAACCCTAACCTAAACCCTAAACCTACATCGAACCCTAATCCCTAAGTCCTAAACCTAAACCTAAACCCTAACACTAACCTATACACTAAACCTAACTCTAACCCTAATCCTAATCCTAATCCTAAACCTAAACCTAAACCTAACCTAGATCCTAAACCCTAATGAATATATACACTTTCTGAAGAGGAATGCATACTCTTTCTAAAACGGTGATGGGGAAGGAGGAGCGGAAGTCATGGCAGCTCCGACGATGTGGAAGTGAAGGACGAAAGCAGGTGGGAATCAAATTTTTGGGAGGAAATGGGGTATGCAAAGTAGTTATGGTGTATGGAAAATTTTCCTTTTAGGCAACGAGCATCGGTTAGGGACCAGGGCTAGGTGTGATTAGGGGTGGCAATCCTTGACCCGACTTGGGCCCGATTCGTTGTTAGCTGGTTTGGGTTTGGTTGAAACAGATTCGGGTCATAAATGGGTTGATCTGACTGACCCGTTTAATGAATGGGTTGGGTTTGGGCTTCTACATATAACCCGATTGACCCGTTTAGCAAATGGGTCGTGCCTACTCAAACCAACTTGATCAAACCCGGCACAATCCGATATGACTTGACCCAACCCGAACAGTTTTGGCCAGCTGCCCGTTGAGAGAGAGAGAGAGAGAGAGTTAGGAGAGAGAGGGCGCGCGAGAGAGAGAGAGAGCGAGCGCGGAAGAGGCGAGAGAGAGCGTGGGCGAGGAAGAGATCGATCGGACGGCTCAATCGGACGACCCAAAATAAAAAAAAAATGTTTTCTCTCGGATGCCAACGTACTCAAACGGTTCAATCTGACGGCTCTTTTTTCTCCCGATCTTTCTTGTTGTATTAGATTTGAAAGTGCCATTTGGTTCGATGATTTTTTCTTCTTTTAATTTTAGAAACTTTACGTGGTACAATTTAGAGGCTATCCTCCGTTCCTTTTCTTTTTTTAAAATCTTTTTTGGAGGGACGGATATCACTATCAATACATTGATTGCTAGTGCTTAAAGAACAAAAAATGTAATGCTTGGTACTCCACTGCTAACTTTTCCTATGGGCACCCTATCTTTTATTATTATAATATTGCTAGTGGTTAAATTTTTTTTCATGATTAAGTATTAAGGTTTTGCATGTGTTGTGTTGGATCTGGCTTGAGTTGGACCAGACCATGGGTCCCGGGGTCCAGATCGCTATGCGACATGGTACCTAACACCCATTTCCATAAATTTTTTTACTACAAATAGGTTCCACTATGGTGCCTAATTGAAAAGTTTGGTACCATACTGTCACAAAGGATCCTAGAGAGAGAGAGAGAGATAGAGAGAGAGAGAGAAGAGAGAGAGAGAGAGAGAGAGAGAGAGAGAGAGAGAGAGAGAGAGAGAAGAGAGAAAGAGAGAGAGAGAGAGAGAGAGAGAGAGACGAGAGAGAGAAGAGAGAGAGAGAGAGACGCAATGGTTTTGGGGAGAAGGGATGACCATCTCATTAGGCTATAGGCCAAATATAAATAGATGCCCAAGGGGGTATCATGTACATGGAATCTATAGGTATATCTATCGTATACTTGGAGTCTATGGGTGTGTATTCCCATTGTATACACTATCACTAACAACCCCCCTTAATTGTTCAAACTCAAGGTGGGTCATGCACCATGAGTTTGTTGAGTAGAAACTGAAAAACGTGAAGCAGAGTATGACTTCGTGAAGAAGTCAGTAATCTGCTCTCCGGAGGAGACAAAGAAAAAAGATATGGTTCTAGCTTCATACTCTTGCAGTGACTAGTAGCAATCGAGCTCGATATGTTTTGTCCTTTTGTGAATGACCGGGTCGGTGACGATCTGTATGGCACTCCAATTTATCACAATGAAGAGCGACAGGCCCAGAGATCTCAACCCTACATCTCTAGGGAGACGTCGTAAGTGAATGATCTCTTTAGTGGTAAAGGCCATGCACCACACCAATTTGAGGAATAAACTACATAAATAAGCGACGGGAAAAGTTCATCTTTTAATAAACGACGATCAATACATACTTTTTAGTGATAAAAGACAATGAGCATTGAAAAATGACAGACTAAAAAACGACGGTCATTGCCCATCCTTTTTTAACAGTATGTGTAGTGATGGCTCAAAACTCTATCTTGGTACTGGAGAGAGAGATAACAGTATCTTCTTGCTGCAACCATTTGATGAGGGAGTCTCCAAGAAATAGGCAATAGCTGGTAGTCGATCGATAAATTATTAAAATAATCCCATGATAGAGGCTCGCAGCGGTGGCAAAGGTTAGGTCCGAAGACCATGGGTGGTATGCATTACATATCAATATTTTCATTATAACACCCTACACGTGCGTGTCTGAATCTAGCATGGCAACTACGCGCCCCCCTAATATCAATCTAGCGAAAAGAATAATCTTGCATGCGTACATGTTCTATCTCTACATTAAATCTACATGTTAGAAGTCCTACCTCCATACGGATTCTTTCACAAACATAACATTTCTTCTTTGTTGATGAAAAATGGGCTCGGATATGCTCAAAGAAGTTTTGGTGCAATGGCCATAATTTTTGATCTTGAACTTCGATTGAGGTAAAATTTGGACTACAAGTATAGGACTTCGAGATACAACTGTTGTATCCAGTTAAGGACGTTTGGACTTGTGTAGCTTCCGCATCAATAAAAATATCATTAATCCTTCTGTGTGAAATTTTTGACAGCGAGAGATTGTGTGGGAAGCCTCTTTTAGTTCACTAGATCTCGCACGATGCATGGAGGTGGCCGGTCCCGATCACGAAATCGTGAAATCACCAGAGTGGTGGCAATGGTGCTAAGAGATGGATGGGTTGTTTGGAGACGTGCGCACAATACTCCGCTCCAACGGGAGTTTGGAAATATTGTTCACTTCGGGAATCTTGTTTTGTCTGTTGTAAAATCCTCATGGAGTTGCATCCAAATAAAATAATAAGTATCAATGGGCTCTTAGCTGGGTGGTACTTTCTCAATCCTATGTTTGAGAGGTTCCCAGTTCGACTCCCGGTATAAATACTGTAGACCAAACCTTTCCCCTCTAGGCTGCTGGCCATTCATGTCAAGTCCACGAGATTATAAAATTTAATAAAAAAAGAGCAACTATGCTGTGCCTTTCCCCGTTTGATCTCCATATCTCTTTAAGCCCTTTCTCTAGTGCCCGCTGAAGAGCAAGTCTTGCGTGACACTAGAACAAGATTTAGATCAATTAAATTTCCAGCTTATCTATTAGAAAATAATTTAATTAAACTAGCTTGAACCTTGGCGACGTCTAGGCCATCGTGGCCTCGTCACTGAGTCTGTTAGTCTGAAAACCTGACCGATAACCTTGGGCTGTGGATGGAGATGGGTGGATCGGGGCACCATTGTCGTTTTATTTTTTATTTGAATAGTGGCCATTTGGTTGGATGGGTTTTTCTTCTTTAATTCAGAAAATCCACTTGGGGTACAATTTAGAGGCTATCCTCTGTTCCCCATTTTTTTAAATCTTTTTTTTGAGGGACTGATATCACGGTCGAATACATTGCTTGGTAGTGCTTAGAGAACAAAAAATGTAATGCTCGGTACTCCAGAGCTAGCTTTTGCTACAAGGCACCCTAGTCTTTTATTATTATAATATTACTAGTAATTAAAAAATTTGTCCATATTTAACTATTAAAGTTTTGCATGTGTTGTGTTGGATCGGGTTTGAGTTTGGACCTGACCATGGTCCCGAGGTTCAGATTGCTATGCGACATTGGTACTTAAAACCCATTTCCCTAAAGGTTTTACTAAAAAAAGGTTCCACTATGGTGGCTAATTGATAAAGTCGGTACCGTACTATCACAAAGGATCCCTAGAGAAGATCTCAAAGGAGGGAGAGAGAGAGAGAGAGAGAGAGAGAGAGAGAGAGAGAGAGAGAGAGAGAGAGAGAGAGAGAGAGAGAGAGAGAGAGAGAGAGAGGAGATGAGAGAGAGAGAGAGAGAGAGAGAGAGAGAGAGAGAGAGAGAGGCAATGGTTTTGGGGAGAAGGGATGACCATCTCATTAGGTCATACGCCAAATATATATAGATGCCCAAGCGGTATCCTGTAAATGGAATCTACAGGTATAACTATCATATATATGGAGTCTATATGGTGTATATTTCCATTCTATACACTATCACTAACCAGCCCCCCCCTCAAACTCAAGAAGGTCATGCACCATGAGTTTGCTGAGTAGAAACTGAAAACGTGAAGTTGGGTATGACTTCGTGAAGAAGTCAGCAATCTGCTCTTTGGAGGAGACTACGGGAAGAGAGATGGTTCTAACCTCATACTCCTGTAATGAGTAGTAGCAATTAGGGGTGCAACTTGGGTTGGGTAAACCCGAGAACTGAACCAACCCGAACTAAAAGGGTTGGGTTGGTTCGGGTATTTTTAAATTTCGGGTCGGTTCGGTTCTGATATATCTTGACCCGACTAAATCGGGTCGGTTCTGGGTTAGGGCTCGGGTAAACCTGAACCAACCCGACTCATATCTTTATACTTAGTATACATAAAAATATGGTATGACGGGTCTGTAAAACTGTGTTGGGTCTGATTAAAATGGGGTCCGACTAAAATATGGTCTGACTAAATAAAAGCTAAAGACCTAAACGGCACGATTGAGAGATTAATAGATCGCAGCTCTCGCTCTAGACGTCGATAGATCTAGAGGTCTCGCCAACCCGACCCGAGTTGCATCCCTAGTTTAAATCAAACCTGAGAACCGATCCAAACCAACTCGATTTGGTTCGGGTCAGATTGGGCTGGGATTATATGAAATTCAGGTTGGCCGGATCGGGTTAGAAAATAGTAGAACCGATTACTTTCGGGTTGGTTCCGGTTTGGCTCCAGCCCGAACCAACCCGACCCGAGTTGCACCCTATTAGCAATCAAGCTTCATGTGCTTTGTCCTCTCGTGAAAGACCGGGTAGGTGACGATCTGTATGGCACTCCGATTGTCGCAATGAAGAGCGATGGGCCCAGAGATTTCAATACTTTTCAAGTTTTCAGATCTTTTGTACCCTTCGTCGGAATGGCACAGGTATTGACTTCATTTTTTGTTACCTCCAGAGTGACTTTTGATCATCATGTCGATGTCGATTTTGCCCTCTATCCCTTCTCATACTTATTTTTGGGGCCTCGGTAGATCGACTAATTATTCTATCCGAGAAGCTTACTCCTTGTTGGCAGAGAGACAACAAGATGACCTTCCGGAGGGGTCCTCCCCACGGGGATCGGGTGTTTGGGCGTTGATCTCTACAGGCCATTCCCCTCCACGCCTTGGGTTAAAGTGCTTCATATGGAAGGTTCTCCTCAATCGGCTGCTTGTCCAGGCACATCTCGTTCAGATTGGTTTGTTGTTCTTCTCGGACTGCCCCCGGTGTGGCTTAGAGTGGGATACTACTCCTCACATACTCTTGTTATGTCCCTTGCCGGTCACTGTTTGGGCTTTTTTATTTTCCTTATATTTTTTTTCTCTTTTTTTTCTTTGACATTATTGGAGTTTGGCTTATTGTTATGTCAACTTTCTTGCGTGCTCAAATGCTCTGTGACATAGGCGATTGTCAGTTTCTGCAGAAGTAGTGGGTGGCTTGTCCTATCTCTGACTATGCTCTTTCTACTGCAATTGGGCCACAGCCACTAATTAATAATGGGTTATTTTGACTTTGCCTCCAAAGTTTACCTTGAATTAGTCTTTACCCGCCATTATTTCGTTTGTTAGACTTTGCCCCCAAAACTAACTGTTCCGTCAGCTCACCATCTAAGAGAAAGGCTGAGCTGACGGAAAAGAAATAAAGTTTTGAGGGTGAGCTGACAGAACAGTTAGTTTTGGGGGGTAAAGTGTAATTAAAAAAATTATGGGGGTTAAAGTCTAATTCTAGGCAATATTTGGGATCAAAGTCAAAATAACCTATTAATAATGGAAAATTCTATTCATACCCCACTAATCAGTAATTAGCCCCGATTTCCAACAAACTTGAACACACCCTAATTTTTTTTTTCATACCCCATTCCTATCCCAAAAATACCCTTCTCCCATACACCCCACCTTCAATACACCCTGGTTAAATGGCCCACCCCAACTTGATTATACCCCAATCAAACACATACCCCTTAAATATATCTCAATTATATGCACTCTTGAATGCACCCTACTCTTAAATAAACCCTATGCAGTTGGCTAGTACTTGAAGGCACAAGTACGGCTGCAACTTGGGCGGACCAACCCAAACCCAACCCGAGTCCAAAACCGAACCCAACCAGAATTTGGGCGGACTAACCCGAGCCCAACCTGAATTATTTCTCCTCTACCATATTGAAGCCGGTCAACCCACTCCGCACAACCTTATCAACCTGACCAACCTGACGGGTTGGGCTTGGGCTAAGGAAGTTCAAAAAGGCCTTGGGCTGGGTTGGGTTGGGTTGGGGTACAAAAGAAGTTGAGTTAAGGCTTTGGGGTACAAAAGAAAAGGGCATTGTTGGTATTAAAGGATTGTTGAGTAAGATATTGAGAAACGGTAGGGAGGCGGGAGCTAATTACAGATTTTATGGGGGCAGTAGGTCAAAAACTATTGCCTTGCATGTACAAGCTTGAACAGCAAAGCCAATCCGTAGCTGAAATATACAGTCTATGGAGCCAATCCGTGGTCGAGGGGAGACGACGAGTGCTGCTGAACTGCTTCAAGCTCAGTCCGGGCTATGGCACCACATATTCAACCACATAGATTCCATGTCCCTCAAGTGCGCCGTGGAGCTCGGGATACCGGACATCATCCACCGCCACGGCCGCCCCATCTCCCTCTCCGAGCTCTCGGCCGCCCTCGCCGTCCCCCCACCCAGGTCCTCCCACTTGGCTCGTGTCATGCGCTTGCTGACCCACTCCGGTATCTTCTCCACGCAGAGGAAAGGCGCTGTTGATGATGATGACGACAGTGAAGATCTGTATCTCCTCACCCCCACCTCCCGGCTCCTGGTTAAGGGCAACGACGGCTGCCTGTCGCCGTTCGTCCTTGCCATGCTTCACCCGGTCATAGTAACGCCGTTCCAGTCTATGGGTGCGTGGTTCAGGGGCGACGCTCCCACACCCTTTGCGGTGGCGCACGACTGCGGATTCTGGGACGTCGCCAACCGAAACCCCGAGTTCAACCAGGTATTCAACGCCGGCATGGGCAGCGATGCATGCTTCCTGCTGGATGTTCTGATCAAGGAGTGCGGCGACGTGTTCCGGGGGGTGAGGTCGCTGGTGGACGTCGGCGGAGGCACCGGATCCGCCGCGAGGGCCATCGCCGAGGCCTTCCCACAGGTGAAGTGCAGTGTGTTGGAACTCCCTCATGTGGTCGACACGGCCCCTGAGGCCGGGACCGTGGCCTTTGTTGCGGGGGATATGTTCGAGTATGTCCCCCCTGCGGACGCTGTACTTCTGAAGGTATGCGTGCTTTTGAATTCCAACGTACGCATTTGATTTGATCTGATCGTTTGGGATGGATCAAGGATGGCAGTGGATCCTACACGACTGGTGCGACGAGGACTGTGTGAAGATACTAAGGCGATGCAAGGCGGCGATCCCTAGCAGAGAGGGAGGCGGGAAGGTGATCATCATCGACGTGGTGGTTGGATCCAAGGACTCACACCATGAGTCGAGGGAGACACAGCTCTATTGGGACATGATGATGCTGGTGTTATGCGGGGGAGCCGAGCGGGATGAACCAGAGTGGGAGAAGCTGTTCATCGAGGCAGGGTTTACCTGCTACAAGATAACGTCAGCTTTGGGATTGCGATCGGTCATCGAGGTCTACCCGTGAATCGTGTTCCTCTCTCTTCTATGCTGGAGAAGTTCCATGTTCGACTCTTGGTATGGACATTGTGGATGAAACTTTCCCTCAAAACCGATGTGCATTTTTTTGCGTGTTATAAAATTTAATAAAAGGGGGAAAAAAGTACGTATGATTCCTTCCACGTATTGATCTCTAGATCTCTTTGAGCCCTTCCTCAAGCCCCCGCCGAAGACTATGACTTCCGCGACTCAAGAAAAAGAATTAAATATCTATTTCCAACTTATCGATTGGTAAAATAATTTGAAGGACTTAGTGATAAGTCCATGACAAAAGTACCTAGTTACAATGATCCTCTCTGCAAGTTCGGTATTGTATTTTCTGTCATCAAGTGAATCCGAAGTTAATCACCAGTGTGGAGGGATGGCGCGGGGAGACGGTGATCCCGACTTCACTGCCCTTTCTGCTGGCAGACCTCACCCTCGCTGTCGCCCCAAGATTCACCCACGCTTGGGTTGCTTCACCCAACCACAGCATCGCCCACGACACTATCTGGAAGGTTGTCTAAGACTTGGAGGCTCTGATCATGTTTCAAATTAGGGCACCGACGGCGATGGGGAAAGAGAAGGAGGAGGGGAAGGTGTGGGGGAAATGTTCGTGCCGTCTTGATCGGAGACCTCGCCCCATAATTCTTGATTGAAAGTGGATGGTGCACGTGATGCAGAGAGAGAGAGAGAGAGAGAGAGAGAGAGAGAGAGAGAGAGAGAGAGAGAGAGAGAGAGAGAGATCATCTGACTTGTCATCTATAACTCCCTCGTAACCCTGTTCTCTAGTATACTTTGATAATCCTTAGTCCCTCCTATTACTGGTGCCATGATACGACTCGGGCGATGGGGAGCACCGTCAGATCCCGATCGATCATGCATCTGACTAGGATTTGATGACTTGTCATCTATAATACCACACACCTTCCGGTGCTATGCCTAGCATCCGGAACATCGTCAGTCAAACTGATAACCACCAGGTCTGGGTTAACTGTGTGGACAGATTGACTCATCAAAATGCACCAATCCAACACTAGATGTCGGATAACCTGTAGGGATTGCATGCCACTCAAGCGCCAGCCGGGTAACCCAACGTACCGTGGTATTGGACTATGGAAGGTCCGCACACGTTGTCACATCAAAGCACCACACAACTGGTTGACCCAATATATATGGTCCCTTAGGGTTAAGGACAGATTATCTATAGCAGTAAGACGGTTTATGCACCAGTGTCTGAATCACTGAACTGTGCACCGTCTTGGTTTTTGTTCAACACGATCATCGTGCTTGGTCAGGTTAATGGGAATCCCACGTTCCCATGGTGGAGACTTCACCACATCCTCTACCTGCCAACAACTTATTCTCAGTGAAGCGACCGACATCCCCAAAGCTGTGAACTAGTTCTAGGTCTACATAGAACTGATCCATTGGGTCTCCCAAGTATGGATCCACCATGCGCCTCAGTGGCATACTGTGTTCCCTAGGGTCCTTTTATTATATATGTATTAACATATACCAAAGTAGTATTTTAATTAAAACAATAACCAAAGTCATCTTTATTAATGTTAATACCGAAAATCCACGCTCAGGACACACTAGCTACAACAACTTTCCCTCTAGGTCGCTGGCCATTCATGTCAATTCCACGAGATTTTAAAATTTAATAAAAAAGAGCAACTATGTTGCCTTCCCCGTTTTGATCTCCAGATCTCTGTAAACCCTTCCTCTAGCGACCGCTGAAGAGCAAGTCTTGCGTGGCACTAGAACAAGATTTTAGATCAATTTCCAGCTTATCTATTAGGAAAATAATTTAGATTAAACTAGCCTGAAACCTTGGCGATGTCTCGCGGCCTCGTCACTGAGTCTGTTAGTCTGAAACCTGACCGATACCTTGGGCTGTGGATGGAGATGGGGGATCGGGGCACCAATTGTCATTTTATTTTTGATTTGAATAGTGCCATTTGTTTGGATGGTTTTTCTTCTTCTTTTAATTTCAGAAAATCCACTTGGGGTACAATTTAGAGGCTATCCTCTGTTCCTCCATTTTTTTAAATTGTTTTTGGAGGGACCGATATCACGGTCAATACATTGCTTGCTAGTGCTTAGAGAACAAAAAATGTAATGCCCGGTACTCTAGAGCTAGCTTTTGCTATTGCTAGTAATTTAAAATTTGTCCATGTTTAACTATTAAAGTTTTGCATGTGTTGTGTTGGATCGGGCTTGAGTTGGACCTGACCATGGGTCCCGAGGTTTAGCTTGCTATGTGACATGGTACGTAACACCCATTTCCTTAAAGTTTTTACTAAAAAAAGGTTCCACTATGGTGGCTAATTGAAATGTTCGGTACCGTACTATCACAAAGGATCCCTAGAGAAGATCACAAAGGATCCCGAGAGAGAGAGAGAGAGAGAGAGAGAGAGAGAGAGAGAGAGAGAGAGAGAGAGAGAGAGAGAGAGAGAGAGAGAGAGAGAGAGAGAGAGAGAGAGAGCGGCAATGGTTTTGGGGAGAAGGGATGACCATCTCATTAGGCCATACACGAGAGAGAGAGAGAGAGAGAGAGAGAGAGAGAGAGAGAGAGAGAGAGAGAGAGAGAGAGAGAGAGAGAGAGAGAGAGAGAGAGAGAGAGAGAGAGAGAGAGCGAGTGGCAATGGTTTTGGGGAGAAGGGATGACTATCTCATTAGGCCATACGCGAAATATATATAGATGCCCAAGGGGTATCCTGTACAAAGAATCTGCATGTATAGGTATTATATATATGGAGTCTATATGGTGTATATTCACATTCTATACACTATCACTAACAGCCCCCCCTTAAACTCAAGGTAAGTCATGCACCATGAGTTTGCTGAGTAGAAACTGAAAACGTGAAGCAGGGTATGACTTTGTGAAGAAGTCAGCAATCTGCTATTCGAAGGAGACTAAGGGAAGAGAGATGGTTCTGACCTCATACTCTTGCCATGAGTAATAGCAATTAGGGGTGCAACTTGGGTTGGGTAAACCCGAGAACTGAACCAACCCGAACTAAATGGGTTGGGTTGGTTCGAGTATTTTTAAATTTCGGGTTGGTTCAGTTCTGATATATCTTGACCCGACTAAATCGGGATGGTTCTGGGTTAGAGCTCAGGTAACCCGAACCAACCCGACCCAAATCCTTATACTCAGTATATATAAAAATATGATATGACGGGTTTGTAAAACTGTGTCAGGTTTGATTAAAATGGGGTTCGACTAAAATATGGTCCGACTAAATAAAAGCTAAAGACCTAAAGGACACGATTGAGAGATTAATAGATCGCAGCTCTCGCTCTAGACGTCGATAGATCTAGAGGTCTTGCCAACCCGACCCGAGTTGCATTATCCCTAGTTTAAATCAAATCCGAGAACTGACCCGAACCAATTTGATTTGGTTTGGGTCAGATTGGGCTGGGATTATATGAAATTCGGGTTGAGTCGGGTTAGAAAATAGTAGAACTGATTACTTTATGGTCGGTTCCGGTTTGGCTCCAGCCCGAACCAACCCGACCAGAGTTGCACCCCTAGTAGCAATCGAGCTTGATATGCTTTGTTTTCTTGTGAAAGATCGGGTAGTGACGATCTGTATGGCACTCCGATTGTCACAATGAAGAGCGATGGGCCTAGAGATCTCAACATTTTTCAAGTTTTCAGATCTTTTGTATTTTTCGTCGGAATGGCACAGGGATTGACTTCATCTTCTGTTACCTCCATAGTGACTCTTGATCATCATGTCCATGCCGATTTTGCCCTCTATCCCTTCTCAAACTTATTCTTGGGGCCTCGGTAGATCGACTAATTATTCTATCCGAGAAGCTTACTCCTTGTTGGCATAGAGACAACAAGATGACCTTCCGGAGGAGTCCTCCCCACGAGGATTGGGTGTTTGGGCGTCGATCGATCTCTATGGGCCATTCCCTCCACGCCTTGGGTTAAAGTGCTTCCTATGGAAGGTTCTCCTCAGTCGGCTGCTCGTCCAGGCACACCTCGTGCAGATTGGTTTGTTGTCCTCCTAGGACTGCCCCCGGTGTGGCTTAGAGTCGGATACTACTCCTCACATGCTCTTGTTATGTCCCCCGCCAGCCACTGTTTGGGCTCTTTTCTTTTCCATATATTTTTTTTCTCTTTTCTCCCCTTGACATTATTGGAGCTTGGCTTATTGTTATGTAAACTTCCTACGGTGGGAACGGGACATAACATTTATTTTTTCACGCTCCTTTGTGTTATGGTGACCTGACACATTTGAAAGTCGCACTAGTGTGCGTATTTTAAAGTATATATGGCCATAGGAAGTTTCAACTTCCTTGCGTGCTCTAATGCTCTGTGACATAGGCGATTGTCCATTTCTGTAGAAGTAGTGGGTGGCTTGTCCTATCTCTGACTATACCCTTTCTACTGTATCTTTGTTAACAAACGAAATTTGGGCCAGCTGACCTAATAATAGTCAAAATCGGCGGTTTGTGCCGACTGCAATCGGGGCCGCAGCCACTAATTAATAATGGGTTATTTTGACTTTGCCCCCAAAGTTTACATTGAATTAGACTTTAGCCATTATTTCATTTATAAGACTTTGCCCCCCCAAAACTAACTGTTCCGTCAGTTCACCATCTAAGAGAAAGGGTGAGCTGACGGAAAAGAAATAAAGTTTTGGGGGTGAGCTGACGGAACAGTTAGTTTTGGGGGGTAAAGTCTAATTAATAAAAATATGGGGGGTAAACTCAAATTCTAGGCAAAATTTGGGGTCACCCTTCTTGGACCAGGTCTTTGATATGGTCCTTCAGTCGCCAGCAGGTTGAAGTTGGGTGCTCGTGGCTGCGATGGAATTCACAGTAGACCGTAGTGTTCTTGGTCTGCTCTGAGTTTGGAGGAAGTGGTTGCGGCCATTTGCAAAATGTCTCATTCTATATGTAGGCGAATATGTCTTTGATCGAGGTGTTCAGTTCGATGAACACTCTTTGCTTCCTCTGAGCTCTCCTTTTTCCTGCTGGAGGAGCTTTCGATTCTTCATTCCGTCTCTTGGCTGGTCCCTTCTGGTCAGATGTGGCACTGGCATGCTTCTTGGGACATGCATCCTTTGGGGCTTCATCAGCTTTCTTGTGCTGGAATTGCGAGGCTCGTGCAGTCTTCTGGACTACTGATTGTCCTCCACCTCTATCTCCCGCTGTACTCACTTGAACATAGCCTCCAAGGAGCCGGGAGGATGCCGGATGAAGTCATTGTAGATGTGGAGTTTTGGCCGGATAGCATTCTAGAATGCTAGAATGATGGCCTCCTTGTTATGAGAAAGGCTAGTGAGCTCGGAATGCTCATTATGGAACCTTATCGTGAAGTTGATCCTTAGGGACTCGTCAGAGCCTATCTTCAGCTGGTAGAGGGTGTCCAGTTTCTTTTCGGGTTTTAGGTTCAGCTAGTAGTGGTCCATGAAGAGTTATGCCAACTCTTCAAATATGGCCACCATACCGGTAGGCAACATGTGGTACCAGTTGAGGGCAGGTCCCTCGAGGCTTCCCACGAATATACGACAGAGAATGTGATTCTCATACACATATGGCGTCATGGCTTGTTTGAAGGCAAGGATATGGCGAGCAGGGTCTCCTTGATGTAGTTGAACTTTGACAGGCTCGGTGTTTGCCACCCACAGGAAATGGCCGGGGTTGAAAGCACCTCGAGATGCAGAGGCCCCGCCGAGGTGATTAGCTGCCTGCGGTCTTGATGGCGGCGTCCCACGTCGTCGGTATGCCTTAGTCGGTTAAGTAGCTCGTGTGCATCTGTTGCTTTCGTGCGCGAGGGGATAGGACGTCCAGTGGACCTTGTTAACTGAGGTGATCCTTATCGGCGATGGCTTGGTGCACCGTCGACATCAAGGCATGCCATACCATTTTCCTTGGTGCTTGATCGAGTTGATACCTGACGCCTCTCGATACGTGGTACATGTGGTTCTTCAAGATGATGACTCACGGCTAGGCAATTCCTTGGTTGGTCTTCATTAGCAGCGGGAGAGTTATGGATCACAACTCTCGCTCTTTCAGCCGCCTTCTTCAGAGAATCCCTCTCTTGCTTGAGAGCTGTGTTCTTCTTGAGAAGGTTTAGTAGCTGGAAGTCGGCAGCTGAGATTTGGTACGTAGCCGAAGCCTCGCCTCCTTGGGTATCATGATCTTTCCCAGATCGATGCCTCAAGGACGGCGAGTTCTATCAATTACTGCGGCCTTCTGGCTGGTTGTCTTGCGGCCCCAGCCGCTCATGGACATGTCTACGATTGGTTGCTGCAGAGACTTCTTGCTCATCTTCGGTCAGCACATCATTTGTTCGATCAGCACCCATCTTCGGAGGGTTGGTGCTAGCCTGCACCATCAAGCGTGTTGATGTCGGCGTAATGAAAGCATTGAAGTTGACTTGAAGGAGGACTTGTGGGTCATCACCACAAGTTGAGTAGGAGTCGGTAGATGTGTGGGTAAGACCTCTAACGATATCCCACAGACGACGCCAAAGATTGTGGAGAAAATTTCCGTGCCGTCTTGATCGAAGACCTCGCCTCATAATTCTTGATTGAATGTGGATGGTGCACGTGATGCAGAGTAAGAGAGAGAAAGAGAGAGAGAGAGAGAGACAAGTGACACGAGAGATGTTATCGAAGTTCGATCGTAGGACTTACGTTTTCGGGCGAGAGGTACCACCTGATCTTCACTATAATATGAGTAAATAGGGGGTAAGCGTTCTCTCGATAGGCCGAGAGAAGCTTCGTACAGTGGGGCTGCACGGAGCAATTAGAAGATGATTAGAAGAAGATTAGAAGGAAGAAGATAGCTCTGCCTCTGGCTCTAGAATCTTCTCTTCATCTGATCCATTGACCAACCCCTTCTCTGTAAGCCATATATAGTGGTCATTTTATACCTGAGGAATGCGCTCGATATGGCAGTGCTGATATGGCGGTGCTGATTTTGGGCCTCCTCACTGAGCCCTTATGGGCCATTGCGTGGGCCCATTTGTTTCTGGTCCGGTATGGTATGATTTTTGCACCCACAGAAGGAGCGGAAGTAGTCATGGCAGCTCCGACGATGTGGAAGTGGAGGAAGGAAGCAGGTGGGTTATGAGGTGGGAATCAAATTTTTGAGAGGAAACAAGTTATGCGAAGTAGTTTTGGGGTATGAATAAAATTTTCCTTTTAGAGGACAAGCATAGTTGTGGGTGCAAATTTTGGCAGAAGTTTACCAACTACCACGGGACCCACTGGCCCTGCCTGGTGGGCCCCCGGAGACTACAGCGGGACCCACCGGCCCTGCCTGGTGGGCCCCCGAAAACAACAGCGGGACCCACCGGCCCTGCCTGGTGGGCCCCCGAAGACAACAGCGGAGCCCACCAGCCTTACCTGGAGGATCCCCAGATACGACAGCAGAAAACCGCCATTTACCACCAGAGAATCCTATAAATAGCAGAGCCTTCGAATGTAAAAGGATCCGATCTCAGATCCAGTTCAAAATCCGATCTCAGATCCAGTTCAAAATCCAGAAACCAGAGCTCTGGAATTTCTATCTCCTCACCTCTCCTTGATCTTCTTTTTGTCTTTGAAGAGATCAAAGAGGCTTCAGTAGCACTCGGCCTGTCGAGGTTACTTCGAGAAAAGTGTTAGTGAATTCGGGTTGCTCCCTATAGCACGGAGACGTAGGCTTCGGCTGAACTCCGAAATCACTTCTCGTGTCAACACTCTCTCTGATTGCATCTCTGTTTACATATCAAAAGCTGCAACTCCAATCGACAGATCGACCAACGATCTCTTCAGCTTCAACTTCGATTGACTGGTGAGGTGAGGTCTTCGGGTCGGCACGAAGATTTTCCCCCACAGTTTGGCGCCGTCTGTGGGATCCGAGCAAAAAGTCGAACTCTCTCCAACTACTACTTGATCGGTTGAGCATACAACCGATCTTGATAGCCAAACTTCCTCGCCCCCTCGGTTGATCAAACAGCTGAGCGGACGTCGGCACTCTCGTTGCACCCTTCGCTCTCTGAATGGCGAGGACGAAACACCAGGGTCAACCAGAAGGAAGTAACACTCAATAACAAGCTCGTCCTGAGACTCGATCAATGAGTCAAAGGCTCAACTTCGGACAGCCCCTTGCTGTTCCTGAGATGGGGGTTCGCTCAGGGAGTGGAAGATCTGTTGATCGACCGATCGCCCACCCTGCACGACAGTCAATTGGGCAAACAGCCCCCACTCCCGCTGAAGACCCTCCATCAACCTACCAAATCTCTACGGTCGACTTCCAGTTGCTCCAATTGGCGAAGCAAAACGCCACCCTCACCGCCGAGAGGGACGCTCTTAAGAAGGCAGCTTCTGAGGCTGGGATCGCTCTTCCTATCCCCCCTACAAGTGAGGGGGTTGATCTTCCTCGACATTCATTCCATTCCGAGCAACGGAGGTCAATGGGCATTGCTGCCCTCGAGAGGATTCATCGCGATCCAACTCCCCCTGCTGCCCCGTGGAAGCAAAGTGTTTGGGATCGTCTCGACGATGAGTCCTTCCAATCCTCTTCCGGTCACAACTGCGACAAGAGAGCCCCTTCAAATCCCAACATATCAAGAAAACAACAAATAAGAGGTGTACCCTCGAAGAGTAAAGTTTCTCCATCCGTTCCATTTCAACAAGGGCTCAGATCGGATCTTCGTCACCGACTCCGACCTGCTGATACTCAGAAGCCAGAACAAGACCTCTCGATCTTGCCTATTGATCCACATACAAGTCGAAGGCATGGTCATAAAGATGGGTATTCATCAGCCGGACCTCTCCATCGAAGCCTCTTCGAGTCAACATTTCCAAGGGGATGGAGAACTCCTATCCTCCCCAAATTCAATTGTATCAGAGGAGATCCAACTCTCCATATATTGGCCTTCAAGCAAGCTCTTACGCCACATGAAGAAGAGAACAACGTGCTATGTCGCACCTTTGCCGGGAGCCTCGACGAACCATCTCTCGATTGGTACCATAATATCCGAGTTGGGTCCATCACCCAGTTCAGTGTTTTGGCCAACTTCTTCGTGCAACATTACCAGCTGAACTTGAAGCCAGAGAAGAAGCTCGACTCTCTCTACCGACTGAGGATGGGTGCCGACGAGAGTCTCCGTAGTTTCACCCGAAGATTCCGCAACGAGCATGCTGCCCTCTCTGGATGACATCTGGATGATGAGGCAATCATGCTAGCTTTCCAGAATGCTCTCCGCTTCGACCTACATATCTACAATGACTTCATTCGCAACCCTCCTCCTTCCTTGGGTTCAATGTTTGATCGAATCCAAAGGGAGATTGAGGTGGAGGATGATCAAATAGCTCGAAAGGGGCGAGAGATGAAGCGAAGGCCTGCCGATCAAGAAGCTCCAAAGTATGCTGCTCAATCTCCCAATGCAGAGGCAGCAGCTCCACCTGCAAATAAGCGGTCAAGAAATGATGGCCGCCGATCTCCTCCAAAGAAGACCACTTTCACTAAGTGGAATTTACCGATCGAGCAGATCCTCGATCAAATTCAACACGAGGAATTCCTCCGATGGCCGAATCCTCTGCAACCAGATACCAAAGTCACCTCTGATAAGACGGTCTACTGTGACTTTCATCAAAGCCACGGCCATTCTACCGATCAATGCCACCGGTTAAGATATCATTTGGAAGACTTGTTACATGAAGGTCATCTTCAAGAATTTGTCAAAGACAGGCAAGATCATACCAACAAACACCGGCAATGAAGATCACAGCAGCAGCAAACTAGCTCCCAACTTGGAAGGTCCATACATTATCGAATCGATAGGAGGCAAAGGATCATATCGACTGATCTCGCCAGAAGAAAATAGACTACCACGAGCTCGAATGCTGGACATCTCAAATTTTTATACCCCTGATGTAATTTCTATGCTGAATAAAGATTGCTCTCAAACGTCTACTTGTCCGTTCAAATTCTGAGTTATGAGACAGTGTAACATTCAGTTTCAAGCCTTCAAGCAAATTCAAGTTGAGCCAGCTCAACCTTCAAGTAACAAGGTCGTTTAACAAGTTTAGGGCCTCGGGTTGCGACACGACCCTTTACGTGCAAATGTTAAACGGTTTCGGGTTGTGAAACAGCACAACTCTCAATTTCAATCTCCAAGGTCGTTTAACAAGTTTAGGGCCTCGTGTTGCGACACGACCCTTTACGTGCAAATGTTAAACGGTTTCGGGTTGTGAAACAGCACAACTCTCAATTTCAATCTCCAAGGTCGTTTAACAAGTTTAGGGCCTCGTGTTGCGACACGACCCTTTACGTGCAAATGTTAAACGGTTTCGGGTTGTGAAACAGCACAACTCTCAATTTCAATCTCCAAGGTCGTTTAACAAGTTTAGGGCCTCGTGTTGCGACACGACCCTTTACGTGCAAATGTTGAACGGTTTCGGGTTATGAAACAGCACAACTCTCAATTTCAAGCTACCAGGTCGTTTAACAAAGTTTAGGGCCTCGTGTTGCGACACGACCCTTTACGTGCAAATGTTAAACGATTTCGGGTTGTGAAACAGCACAACTCTCAATTTCAAGCTACCAGGAGCTCGCCAAAGCTCGTTCAGGAGATCGCCAAAGCTCGCTCAAGAGCTCGTCCAAGCTCGTTCAGGAGCTTGCCAAAGCTCGTTCAGGAGCTCGCCAAAGCTCGCTCAAGAGCTCGTCCAAGCTCGTTCAGGAGCTCGCCAAAGCTCGCTCAAAGAGCTCGTCCAAGCTCGTTCAGGAGCTCGCCAAAGCGCGCTCAAGAGCTCGTCCAAGCTCGTTCAGGAGCTCGCCAAAGCTCGCTCAAAGAGCTCGTCCAAGCTCGTTCAGGAGCTCGCCAAAGCTCGCTCAAAAGAGCTCATCCAAGCTCGCTCAGGAGCTCGCTCAAGAGCTCGTCCAAGCTCGCTCAGGAGCTCGCTCAAGAGCTCGTCCAAGCTCGCTCAGGAGCTCGCCCAAGCTCGCCCAAGTTCCCTCAGGAGCTCGCCAGTAGCCCGCTCCGGAGCTCGACATCACTTTTGATCGATCGGTCGAATTCATACTGGATCGGCCAAAAAACTAAGGTTTTTTGCCGATCACCCAAACCTTGACCGGCTGATTTTAGCCGATCGGTCAAACTTGACCGATCGGCCAAAATCAACCGATCGGTCGATTTTCTACTGGATCTGGCAAAAAACTAAGGTTTTTTGCCGATCACTTCGACCTTGACCGGCTGAATTTGACCGATCACTTTTGACCGATCACTTTTTTACCGCTCAAAAGCTCGTTCAGGAGCTCGCCAAAGCTCGCTCAAGAGCTCGTCCAAGCTCGTTCAGGAGCTCGCCAAAGCTCGCTCAAAGAGCTCGTCCAAGCTCGTTCAGGAGCTCGCCAAAGCTCGCTCAAGAGCTCGTCCAAGCTCGTTCAGGAGCTCGCCAAAGCTCGCTCAAAGAGCTCGTCCAAGCTCGTTCAGGAGCTCTCCAAAGCTCGCTCAAGAGCTCGTCCAAACTCGCTCAAGAGCTTGTCCAAGCTCGTTCAGGAGCTCGCCAAAGCTCGCTCAGGAGCTCGCCCAAGCTCGCCCAAGTTCACTCAGGAGCTCGCAGTAGCCCGCTCCAGAGCTCGACATCACTTTTGACCGATCGGTCGAATTCATACTGGATCGGCCAAAAAACTAAGGTTTTTTGCCAATCACCCAAACCTTGACCGGCTGATTTTAGCCGATCGGTCAAACTTGACCGATCGGCCAAAATCAACCGATCGGTCGATTTTCTACTGGATCTGGCAAAAACCTAAGGTTTTTTGCCGATCACTTCGACCTTGACCGGCTGAATTTGACCGATCACTTTTGACCGATCACTTTTTTACCGCTCAAAAGCTCGTTCAGGAGCTCGCCAAAGCTCGCTCAAAGAGCTCGTCCAAGCTCATTCAGGAGCTCGCCAAAGCTCGCTCAAAGAGCTCGTCCAAGCTCGTTCAGGAGCTCGCCAAAGCTCGCTCAAAGAGCTCGTCCAAGCTCGTTCAGGAGCTCGCCAAAGCTCGCTCAAAGAGCTCGTCCAAGCTCGTTCAGGAGCTCGCCAAAGCTCGCTCAACAGCTCGTCCAAGCTCGTTCAGGAGCTCGCCAAAACTCGCTCAAAAGCCCGTCCAAGCTCGTTCAGGAGCTCGCCCAAGCTCACTCAACAGCTCGTCCAAGCTCGTTCAGGAGCTCGCCAAAGCTCGCTCAAAGAGCTCGTCCAAGCTCGTTCAGGAGCTCGCCAAAACTCGCTCAAGAGCTCGTCCAAGCTCGTTCAGGAGCTCGCCAAAGCTCGCTCAACAGCTCGTCCAAGCTCGTTCAGGAGCTCGCCAAAGCTCGCTCAAAGAGCTCGTCCAAGCTCATCCAGGAGCTCGCCAAAGCTCGCTCAAAGAGCTCGTCCAAGCTCGTTCAGGAGCTCGCCAAAAGCTCGCTCAAGAGCTCGTCCAAGCTCGCTCAAGAGCTCGTCCAAACTCGCTCAAGAGCTCGTCCAAGCTCGTTCAGGAGCTCGCCAAAGCTCGCTCAGGAGCTCGCCCAAACTCGCCCAAGTTCACTCAGGAGCTCGCCAGTAGCCCGCTCCGGAGCTCGACATCACTTTTGACCGATCAGTCGAATTCATACTGGATCGGCCAAAAAACTAAGGTTTTTTGCCGATCACCCAAACCTTGACCGGCTGATTTTAGCCGATCGGTCAAACTTGACCGATCGGCCAAAATCAACCGATCGATCGATTTTCTACTGGATCTGGCAAAAAACTAAGGTTTTTTGCCGATCACTTCGACCTTGACCGGCTGAATTTGACCGATCACTTTTGACCGATCACTTTTTTACCGCTCAAAAGCTCGTTCAGGAGCTCGCCAAAGCTCGCTCAAAGAGCTCGTCCAAGCTCATTCAGGAGCTCGCCAAAGCTCGCTCAAAGAGCTCGTCCAAGCTCGTTCAGGAGCTCGCCAAAGCTCGCTCAAAGAGCTCGTCCAAGCTCGTTCAGGAGCTCGCCAAAGCTCGCTCAAAGAGCTCGCCAAAGCTCGCTCAAAGAGCTCGTCCAAGCTCGTTCAGGAGCTCGCCAAAGCTCGCTCAACAGCTCGTCCAAGCTCGTTCAGGAGCTCGCCAAAACTCGCTCAAGAGCTCGTCCAAGCTCGCTCAGGAGCTCGCCCAAGCTCGCTCAAGAGCTCGTCCAAGCTCGTTCAGGAGCTCGCCCAAGCTCGCTCAAGAGCTCGCCAAAGCTCGCTCAAGAGCTCGTCCAAGCTCGTTCAAGAGCTCGCCCAAGCTCGCTCAGGAGCTCGCCCAAGCTCGCCCAAGTTCATTCGGGAGCTCGCCCGTAGCCCGCTCCGGAGCTCGCCATCAAATTTTGACCGATCGGTCTATTTTGATGCTAACATTTTTGCAAGCTCCTGTGTGTGACAGGGGGTCGTTAGCTTTGCACCACGAATCCAAGCCAGCCAGATGAACTCTAGCTAACTTGGAGGGGGTAACTGTGAGTGCAAATTTTGGCAGAAGTTTACCAACTACCACGGGACCCACCGGCCCTGCCTGGTGGGCCCCCGGAGACTACAGCGGGACCCACCGGCCCTGCCTGGTGGGCCCCCGAAAACAACAGCGGGACCCACCGGCCCTGCCTGGTGGGCCCCCGAAGACAACAGCGGAGCCCACCAGCCTTACCTGGAGGATCCCCAGATACGACAGCAGAAAACCGCCATTTACCACCAGAGAATCCTATAAATAGCAGAGCCTTCGAATGTAAAAGGATCCGATCTCAGATCCAGTTCAAAATCCGATCTCAGATCCAGTTCAAAATCCAGAAACCAGAGCTCTGGAATTTCTATCTCCTCACCTCTCCTTGATCTTCTTTTTGTCTTTGAAGAGATCAAAGAGGCTTCAGTAGCACTCGGCCTGTCGAGGTTACTTCGAGAAAAGTGTTAGTGAATTCGGGTTGCTCCCTATAGCACGGAGACGTAGGCTTCGGCTGAACTCCGAAATCACTTCTCGTGTCAACACTCTCTCTGATTGCATCTCTGTTTACATATCAAAAGCTGCAACTCCAATCGACAGATCGACCAACGATCTCTTCAGCTTCAACTTCGATTGACTGGTGAGGCGAGGTCTTCGGGTCGGCACGAAGATTTTCCCCCACAATAGTTTTTGGGGAAGGCCTAGGTGTGATTAGGGGTGGCAATCCTTGACCAGACCCGCCAATCCGAACCGGATCCGATTCAAAGTTAGCGGGTTTGGGTTTGGTCGAAACGGGTTCGGGTCATAAACGGATTAACCCGATTGACCCGTTTAACTAATGGGTTGGGTTTGCGTTTATACCTATAATCTGATTGACCCGTTTACCAAATGGGTTGTGCCGACCCAGACCAACCTTATCAAACCCGGCCCAATCCGACCCAATTTTGACCAGCTGCCATCAGAATTGGCGGTTCAGGCTGAGTGCGATCGGGACCACAGCCATGAATAGCATGTCGGTTGGCAGCTAGTGCATCGGGATTCGGGAGCAGATGCATGATCGGAACCACAGCCATTATTTGCATGTCAATCGGGCCGAGAACAACAGAGCAACTGACACATCTGTCCCAAAAAGGGCTTAGACTGCAAAGCCACTTAGTAGCTGAACCATACAGTCAATGGAGCCGATCAGCGGTCGAGGGGAGACGACGAGTGCTGCTGAACTGCTTCAAGCTCAGTCCGGGCTATGGCACCACATATTCAACCACATAGACTCCATGTCCCTCAAGTGCGCCGTGGAGCTCGGGATACCGGACATCATCCACCGCCACGGCCGCCCCATCTCCCTTGCCGAGCTCTCGGCCGCCCTCGCCGTCCCCCCTCCCAGGTCCTCCCACTTGGCTCGTGTCATGCGCTTACTGACCCACTCCGGTATCTTCTCCACACAGAGGAAAGGCGCTGTTGATGATGATGACGACAATGAAGATCTGTATCTCCTCACTCCCGCCTCCCGGCTCCTGGTTAAGGGCAACGACGACTGCCTGTCGCCGTTCGTCCTTGCCATGCTTCACCCGGTTATAGTAACGCCGTTCCAGTCTATGGGTGCGTGGTTCAGGGGCGACGCTCCCACGCCCTTCGCCGTGGTTCACGGCGGCGGGCTCTGGGACGTCACCAACCGAAACCCCCGGTTCAACCAGGTATTCAACGCCGGCATGGCCAGCGACGCATGCTTCGTGTTGGATGTTCTGATCAAGGAGTGCGGCGACATTTTCCTGGGGTTGAGGTCGCTGGTGGACGTGGGCGGAGGCACCGGATCCGCCGCAAGAGCCATCGCCAAGGCCTTCCCGCAGGTGAAGTGCAGTGTGTTGGAACTCCCTCATGTGGTCGACACGGCCCCTGAGGCCGGGACCGTGGCCTTCGTTGCGGGGGATATGTTCGAGTATGTCCCCCCTGCGGACGCTGTACTTCTGAAGGTATGCGTGCTTTTGAATTCCAACGTACGCATTTGATTTGATCTGATCGTTTGTGATGGATCGAGGATGGCAGTCGATCCTACACGACTGGTGCGACGAGGACTGTGTGAAGATACTGAGGCGATGCAAGGCGGCGATCCCTAGCAGAGAGGAAGGCGGGAAGGTGATCATCATCGACGTGGTGGTTGGATCCAAGGACTCACACCATGAGTCGAGGGAGACACAGCTCTATTGGGACATGATGATGCTGGTTTTATGCGGGGGAGCTGAGCGGGATGAACCAGAGTGGGAGAAGCTGTTCATTGAGGCAGGGTTTACCTGCTACAAGATAACGTCGGCTTTGGGATTGCGATCGGTCATCGAGGTCTACCCGTGAATCGTGTTCCTCTCTCTTCGTTGTTCAAGACGTTCCATGTTTGACTCCCGGTATGGATATTGTGCATGAAACTTTTCCTCAAAGCCGATGTGCATTTGTTTGTGTGTTATAAAATTTAATAAAAGGGGAAATATAGTATGATGCCTTCCACGTTTTGATCTTTATATATCTTTGAGCCCTTCCTCAAACCCTCGTCCAAGACTATGACTTCCGCGACACAAGAAAAAGAATTAAATATCTATTTCCAACTTATAGATTAGTAAAATAATTTGAAGGATTTAGTGATAAGTCCATGACAAAAGTACCTAGTTACAATGAGCCTCTTTGCAAGTTTTGTATTGTATTTTCTGTCATCAGTTGAATTTGAAGTTAATCAAATTTAAAGAGCACCAATTTTGAAATCACAAAACAATATAAATTTTTTTTCTCTATATTTTCGTAAAAAAAGAAATTGTGACTGACGGAAGTGGAGAAGCATGGAGGGAGGAGGATAGATCTTACCGGTTGCCAGAGGATGTTGACTGTGGCTGTGAGTGTTGCTGCCGCCTCTCGCTCTCCCCCTTCTTTGTCTCTGTTAGTTTAGTGATTAGGTGATGTTGGGGGAAGAGGATGTTGACTGTGACTGATGCTTCTCCTGCATGGAGGCGGCCGGTCCCGACTGTGAAATCGCGAAATCACCAGAGTGGAGGGATGGCGCGTGGGAGGATGGCAGGGTTGTTAGGTGACGTGTGTAAAATTTTTGTGTTGGGTGTTTCGGTGACGAGAGGTCGGATTCATAGACGGCAAATTTTATACATAGCCCAAAAAATCAGTTCCCTTCCTTCCCCTCTCATGGCCTCCTTCCCCATCAACGTCGGAGCAGCCACCCTGCACTCGTCGCCGCCGTCAACCCCAACATCCGTTTCGCTCCCAATTAGATCTCTTCCATCCTCGATGAGGTCTTCCGATCCTACGCTGACTTCCTCTTCGAACCAACGACGACTTCATGGTCTCCTTCCTTTTTATCGGACTTTAACCTTGAAAATGTATAGCCGTATTGCCTTCAAGCTTCCGACTTGAGCGAGCGGAATCGAAGGTCTTTGGTTGACCTGGGTTGCCATGAGCCTTTTATCGGACTTTAGCCTCGAGAGGGCGTAGCTGAATTGCCTTCGTGCTTCCGACTTGAACGGATGGAATCAAAGGTCTTGGGTTGACCTGGGTTGCCATGAGCATTTTTATCGGACTTTAGCCTCGAGAGGGCGTAGTCGAATTGGCTTCGAGCTTCCAACTTGAACGGGCATAATCGAAGGTCTTGGGTTGACCTGGCTTGCCAGGAGCCTTTTTGTCGAACTTTAGCCTCAAGAGAGCGTAGCCGAATTGCCTTCGAACTTCCGACTTGAACCGGCGAAATAAAAGGTCCTTGGTTGACTTGGGTTGCGAGAAGCCTTTTTATCGGACTTTAGTCTTGGAAGGGCGTAGCCGGTGTTGCTTCGAGATTCTGACTTGAACTGGCGGAATCGAAGGCTTAGGTTGACCTGGGTTGCTAGGAGGATTTTTATCGGACTTTAGTCTTGAAAGGGCGTAGCCGATTTTTGCTTGGAGCTTCCGACTTGAACTGGCAGAATCGAAGGCTTAGGTTGACTTGGGTTGCCTGGAGCCTAGCTTTTTATTGGACTTTAGCCTTGAAGGGGCGTAACCGATGTTGCTTTGAGCTTCTGACTTGAACAGGCGGAATTGAAGGCTTAGGTTAACTTGGGTTACCAGGAGCCTTTAGGTGCCTTGAACGGGCAGAATAGAATTTCAAGAGACTTCAACTTCGAGAAAAAGAGGCATTTTATTGATAAAGCAAAGCTGTGGTTACAATTGTTAAAGTTCACTCGACGGACGTTGTGAATTCCCATTTCCAAGTGCTTGCCAATGTAGGTATCCGCGAATGTCATTTTCTTGGAGGAATCTGCATCCACGTATTGCGCTGACTCCCTGCCTCTACTGCTGCCTTTCCTTCTCTCGACTCGGTTCTTTTTTGGCAAGGTAGCCGTCGAGTCGCCCTTCTTGGACCAGGTCTTTGATGCGGTCCTTTAGTCACCAGCAGGTTGAAGTTGGGTGCCCGTGGCTGCGATGGAATTCACAGTAGATCGTAGTGTCCTTGGTCTGCTTTGAGTTGGAGGAAGTGGTTGCGGCCATTTGCAGAATGGCTCATTCTGTATGTAGGCGAATATGTCTTCGATCGAGGTGTTCAGTTCGGTGAACACTCTATGCTTCCTCTGAGTTCTCATTTTTTTCTGCTGGAGGGGCTTTCGATTCTTCATTACGTCTCTTAGCTGGTCCCTTCTGGTCAGACGCGGCGTTGGCATGCTTCTTAGGACGTGCGTCCTTTGAGGCTTCATCAGCTTTCTTGTGCTGGGAATTGTGAGGCTCGTGCAGTCTTCTGGCCCGCTGATTGTCCTCCACCTCTATCTCCCGCTGTACTCACTTGAACATATATAGCCTCCAAGGAGCCGGGAGGATACCGGATGAAGTCAGTGTAGATGTGGAGTTCCGACCGGATAACATTCTGGAATGCTAGAATGATAGCCTCCTCGTTATAAGAACGGCTAGTGAGCTCGGAATGCTCATTATGGAACATTATCGTGAAGCTCCTTAGGGACTCGTCAGAGCCTATCTTCAGCCAGTAGAGGGTGTCTAGTTTCTTTTTGGGTTTTAGGTTCAACCAGTAGTGGTCCATCTAGAGTTCTGCCAACTCTTCAAATGTGGCCACCATACCGGTAGGCAACATATGGTACCAGTCGAGGGCAGGTCCCTCGAGGCTTCCTGTGAACATACGACAGAGAATGTGATTCTCATAGTATGGCGTCATGGCTTGTTTGAAGGCTAGGATATGGAGAACAGGGTCTCCCTGATGCAGTTGAACTTTGGCAGGCTCGATGTTCGCCAACCCACAGGAAATAGGATTGCAAGCACCTCGGGATGCAGAGGCCCCGCCGAGGTGATTAGCTGCCTATGGTCTTGATGGCGGTGTCCCACGTCGGCAGTATGCCTTAGTCGATTAAGTAGCTCACAGGCATTAGTTGCTTTCGTGCGCGAGGGGATAGGATGTCCAGTGGACCTTGTTGACTGAGGCGATCCTTCTTGGCGATGGCTTGGTGCACCGTCGACGTCGAGGCATCCCATACCATTTTCCTTGGTGCTTGAGTTGATACATGATGCCTCTCGATACGTGATACATGTGGTTCTTCAAGATGAGGACTCACGGCTGGGCAAGTCCTTGGTTGGTCTTTATTAGCAGCGGGAGATTTGTAAATCACAACCCTCGCTCTTTCAGCCTACTTCTTCAGGGAATCCCTTTCTTGCTTGAGGGCTGTGTTCTTCTTGAGAAGGTTCAGCAGCTGGAAGTCGGCAGCTGAGATTTGGTACGTAGCCGAAGCCTCGCCTCATTGGGTATCATGCTCTTTGCCAGATCGATGCTTCAGGGATAACGAGTTCTGTCGATTACTGCGGCCTTCTGGCTGGCTGCCTTGTGGCCCCAGCCGCTCATGGACATGTCTGCAATTGGTTGCTACGGAGACTTCTTACTCATCTTCGGTCAGCATATCGTTTGTTCGATCAGCACCCATCTTCGGAGGGTTGGTACTAGCCTGCACCAACGAGCATGTTGATGTCGGCGTAATGAAAGCGTTGAAGTTGACTTGAAGGAGGACTTGTGGCTCGTCACCACAAGTTGAGTAGGAGTTGGTAGATGTGTGGGTAAGACCTCTAACGATATCCCGGGCCACAGACGACGCCAAAGATTGTGGGGGAAATTTTCATGCCGTTTTGATCGGAGACCTAGCCCCATAATTCTTGATTGAATATGGATGGTGCGCGTGATGCAGAGTAAGAGAGAGAAAGAGAGAGAGAGAGAGAGAGAGAGAGAGAGAAGTGACACGAGAGATGTTGTCGAAGTTCGATCTTACGACTTATGTCTTCGGGCGAGAGGTGCCGCCTGATTTTCACTATAATATGAGTAAATATGGGGTGAGCATTCTCTCGACAGGCCGAGAGAAGCTTTGTACAGTGGGGCTGCACGGAGCAATTAGAAGAGGATTAGAAGGAAGAAGATAGCTTTGGCTCTAGAATCTTCTCTTCCTTTGATCCATTGACCAATCCCTTCTCTGTACGCTATAGTGGTCATTTTATAGCTCAAGAATGCACTCGATACGGCAGTGTTGATGTGGCAGTGCTGGTTTTGGGCCTCCTCACTGGGCTCTTATTGGGCCGTTATTCAGGCCTAATAAGGGGGCTTGATCTGCAGGTCCTGTAGAGTAGGCTCACGGGCCTGGGCTTGCCTGGATAAGCCATTATTGCATGGGCCCATTTGTTTCTGGTCCAGTCCGGTACTATTTTTGCACCCACAGAAGGAGCAGAAGTCGTGGCAGCTTTGACGATGTGGAAGTGGAGGAAGGAAGCATGTGGGGTTATGTGGTGGCAATCAAATTTTTGGGAGGAAACAAGTTATCCGACGTAGTTTTGGGGTATGAATAAAATTTCCCTTTTAGAGGACTAGCATAGGTATATAGGTTTGGGGCGGGGCTAGATGTGATTAGGGGTGGCAATCCTTGACATGACCCGCCAATCCGAACCGGACCCGATTCGAAGTTAGCGGGTTTGGATTTGGTTAAAACGGGTTCGGGTCATAAACGGACTAATCCGATTGACCCGTTTAATTAATGGGTCGGGTTCATGTTTGTATTTATAACCCGATTGACCCGTTTACCAAATGGGTTGTGTCGACCCAGACCAACCCCATCAAACCCGGCCCAATAAGATCAGACTTGACCCAATCCGACCAATTTTGACCAGCTGGAGTCAAAATTGGCGGTTGGGGCTGAGTGCGATCGGAACCAAAGCCATTAATAGCATGTCGGTTGGGAGCTAGTGCGATCGGGAGCAGATGCATGATCGGAACCACAGCCATTATTTGCATGTCGATCGGGCTGAGTGCCTTTCCAAAAAAAAAAGAAGAAGATAGTGGCTGAGAACAACAGAGCAGCCGACACGTCTGTCCCAAAAAGGAAACATACAGTCAATGGAGTCAATCTGTGGTCGAGGGGAGACGACGAGTGCTGCTGAACTGCTTCAAGCTCAGTCCGGGCTATGGCACCACATATTCAACCACATAGACTCCATGACCCTCAAGTGCGCCGTGGAGCTCGGGATACCGGACATCATCCACCGCCACGGCCGCCCCATCTCACTCGCCGAGCTCTCGGCCGCCCTCGCCGTCCCCCCACCCAGGTCCTCCCACTTGGCACGTGTCATGCGCTTGCTGACCCACTCCGGCATCTTCTCCACACAGAGCAAAGGCGCTGTTGATGATGATGACAACGACCATGATGAAGATCTGTATCTCCTCACTCCCATCTCTCGCCTCCTGGTTAAGGGCATCAACGGCTGCCTGTCGCCGTTCCTCCTCGCCGCGCTCCACCCGGTTCTAGTAACGCCGTTCCAATCCATGGGCGCCTGGTTCAGGGGCGACGCTCCCACCCCCTTCGCGGTGGCTCACGGCTGCGGGCTCTGGGACGTCGCCAACCGAAACCCCGGGTTCAACAAGATATTCAACGCCGGCATGGCCAGTGATGCATGCTTCGTGTTTGATGTTATAGTGAAGGAGTGCGGCGACATGTTCCGAGGGCTGAGGTCGCTGGTGGACGTCGGCGGAGGCACCGGATCCGCTGCGAGGGCCATCGCCGAGGCCTTCCCGCAGGTGAAGTGCAGTGTGTTGGAACTCTCTCATGTGGTCGACACGGCCCCTGAGGCCAGGACCGTGGCCTTTGTAGCGGGGGATATGTTCGAGTATGTCCCCCCTGCGGACGCAGTTCTTCTGAAGGTATGAGTTCTTTTGAATTCCAACGTACACATTTGATTTGATCTGATCTGATCGTTTGGGATGGATCGAGGATGGCAGTGGATCCTGCATGACTGGTGCGACGAGGACTGTGTGAAGATACTGCGGCGATGCAAGACGGCGATCCCTTGTAAAGTGGAAGGCGGAAAGATCATCATCATTGACATGGTGTTAGGATCCAAGGATTCACACCCTGAGTCAAGGGAGACGCAACTCTACCTAGACATTATGATGCTGGTGTCATTCGGGGGAGCCGAGCAGGATGAACAGGAGTGGAAGAAGCTGTTCATTGATGCAGGGTTTACCAACTACAATATAACGTCAGCTTTGGGACTACAATCGGTCATCGAGGTCTACTGGTGAAGTAGATAGAGAATTTTCCCAAAGTAACCACCAGGTTTGTCTTATTGCTCAGACTAAGTACATAGCCCGAAAACGTTACTTTTTAGACCACCTACACGTGTTGATTCAGTGGCATGAGTGTTTTATAACTTTTTCTGATCATTTTTCCCTTAACAGTAGTAAAAACATTGGTTGAGTAATTTTATATCGGGTTTATGTCTGTTTACGTCGGGTTTACGTTGAATTACGTTAGGTTGATATCGGGATATGTCGGTTTTACGTCGGATTTATGTCAATGAAGAGGTTCTGGCAAGGTTCTGGTGATGAAGAGGTTCCGGCGAGGTTCCGTCGATGAAGAGATTCCGGTGAGGTTACTTCGATGAAGAGGTTCTGGCGAGGTTCTGGTAAGGTTCCGGTGATGAAGAGATTCCGGCCATAAAGTGATTCCGGCGAAACGTAACGAAAACGAAAATAAAGAGGTTCTGGCGAGGCTACGGCAGGGTTCTGAAGAGGTTCTGGTGATGAAGAGGTTCCGGCGAAACGTAACGAAAACGAAAATAAAATGTAACCAAATGTAAAATTTGCGTTTGGATCTCTACTGGTTTCAGGAAAGAAAAAGTGATTCGTTACATTAAAGATATTTTTGTTTGAATTTTTTTTGGTGATCATAAAAGTAATATTTTTGGGCTTTGTCCTTAATTTGAGCAATACGATGAACTTGGTGGTTAGTTTGGGAAAAACCTCAAGTAGATATCACTATTGAGATAAAGAAAAAAAAGTTAATTATCACATCAATGATTGGACTGGTATATCATTAGTGTGGGATTTATTTGCACCGGTGATGGGATATGGTCCAACTATGGATAGCCACGTCACCCTGTTGATGCCCACTGTTTCCCACGCCTGTTGGAGCGAAGTATTGGTGGAATCCTCAATGAGCTGTATTCATTGACAGAACTTCACTGTTTTGGAGGAATTCTCAATGAGTTGTATTCATCCCATCATGAGTTTTTAAATCAAGAGGTTTTTACCGAAATGGCCACCAACTCTCAACTATTGTTGAGAATGGGCCAGGTTGCTTTTGGCTTTACCAAAATGACCATTGAAACTCTTTGGGACCAAACTACCATTTTACTACTAAAACCCTACCTTCCATTGAGTCTCCCTTCACTTCCCTCATTTGGACGGCAGCTTCCTCCACCTCTTTCGACGGCAACCATTCAACGGCAACTGTGGGATAACCGGCCACCCATTTCAACGGTGATCATCAAAGTCCGTGAGTGTTCCTTCACTTCACCCCTTTCGACGGCTCCTACACTTCACCCCATTTCAACGACTCCTATACTTCACCATTTTCAACGACTCTTCACTTCACCCCTTTGGAGGACAACCTTTCGATGACGACTATCTTATTTCAATAGGGCTGTGAGATATCCCCTTTAACCCTCCATGCTTTACGATTTTTTTCATATATGTTTGATTAACTGCTTCATTATACCATTTGATTACTTTATAATTTCATTAACAACAACAACCAATCGAGAAAAAGGAACGAAATCAATAAAAAGTGGTTGAATATTAACAGCATATTTTAGGACAAAAAATGGACGAAAAATAAACAAAATTGATAAAATTAGCTATTCATCATTATGGTTAGGACGAAAAAGGGATGAAATTGACAAAATTAGCTGAATTTATATTATATTAGTCGTGATGAGTCTAGTATGTATTGGTCGTGATGAGTCTAGTATGTATTGGATAGATTAATTTTTGGTATCAAATTTGGTATTGTTGAGTTTTGATATTGTGATTCTATGCTTAAAATAGCAACATCACATTTTAGGATGAAAAAGTGATGAAAAAGTAATGAAATCGATAAAATTGTTAGGTGAATATTAGCATCATATGATCTAAAAGTTTAAAAATAAAAAATAAATAATAATTGTTAGTCGTGATGAGTCTATTTTGTATTGGTTACATATGATTAATCTTTGATATCAAATTTTATATTGCTGAGTTTTGATATTGTGATTCTATGCTAACAGGGATTTGAAATATGGATTCAACATTACCGATACTTTGTTGTTACGATGGAGAATTGTTATATTTGAAAGAAGAGTATGAGTACAGGGGTGGAAGAACTAAAAGTATTATTTTATCTACAAAATCGGATTTTGACTATCTTGTTCAGAAAATTTATAAGATTACAAATGATAGTCTCAAAGAGTATGAAATCACAATGAAGGTTTTATATCCAAGTACACTTGCATGTCCTCCTACCGAAATTGTGGATGATAATAATGTTGCAGTATTTATTGCCCATAACATCCGAGCCAATAATAGCAATATCCCATTGCTGATAAGTAGAGTGCTGAAAAATCCGGGATCTATTGACAGGTCGACTGAAATCGAACCACTCGGTAGTAAGAGGAAGTTAAAAGAAATGACACAGGTGTCTCGTAAAACACTTGTGTAGTTACCCTTCCCGTTGGCTTAAAAAATATCTCGATATCATCGGAGCTTCATTGTTCGATATCATCATCATTCGGTGTTGGAGATTTGCATACGGATGAAAATACTCATATTAACTATGGTGAGGATTTCAGTTTTGTACCATGCACACTAGATGTCAGTCAAGATGTCAGTCAACGTATTGAGTAAGAGAGTGGAGAAACCTGAAGACAACTCTCTATTATTTGATATTGTTATGAATGACAAAAGGTATGAATAATTTTTCTAATTATCTTATGTTATAATTTCGATGATTAATTAGTTCATGTACGTATATATTTTTAAATAATATATGCCCAGTAAGATGAATACAGATGACGATCATAATGGGTCAAGAAGAGATGCAAAATTATCTATAGATCTTAACCAGAAGCCTTCTGGTTGTGATGTATTGGATGAATTATTTATTGACACTCATGTGGATATGGTAGTATCTCCAAAGCACACTCAACAGAATAGTCAGCCGAAGGATAAGGATATTATCTGTAAGCAAGAAGGAAGTATGACTGAAAAACAAAGAAGGAAGAAAGAAGTACCACTGTGACATAGTCAGAAAAAGTGTTTTGCCAGCAGTAGTTGGATGGAAAATGATGTACGTAAGTCTTCAATACCTGATTCGGTTATGGTTTATGAAGACAAATACGTACTTAACGAATTCCCTATTGCTGTTGAAGTAAAAGATGATTTTCAACAACTTTATCCTAATCAGATGTTTATAGATAAAGACACATTGATCAAGATTGTACAGAAGAATGCTTTATTTACAAACACTGAGTACAAGGTGATGAAGTCCAGCAGAACAAGATATTCATTAAAATGTAAAAGAGAAAATTACAGTTGGAGATTACATGCAAGTAGACAAAAAAGGTGTGATGTTTTCAAAATTACTTTCCTAGGCCTACACAACTGCTCATTGCCGCAGCGTGGAATTGATCATCGACAAGCTACAAGCAAGTATGTGATTTTGTGAAAGCTCGAATAGAAGCACATGTATTGTACTCTCCCAAAGCAATTATATGTGATGTGCAACAAGAATTTGGTGTGCAGATCACTTATCGAAAAGCATTGCTGGCAAGGGAGATGGCAATTACTCTTTTAAGAGGCTCATACGAGGACTCGTATGTAATTCTTCCAGTATATTGTCATGAAGTTGCACAAAAAAATCATGGAACTATCACTAATATTTTAAGGGAAGGAGACAGATTTAAGGCTGTTTTTATGGCTCTTGGTCCATGTTTACGTAGTTTTCAAAGACAAAATCTAAAATCAGTAATAGCCATTGATGGATCTTATTTAAAAGGCAAGTACAAAAGTACTTTATTTATTGCAACCACTTTGGATAGAGACAATCATATATTTCCCGTGGCTATTGGGATTGATGAATCGGAGAACAATGAAAGTTGGAATTGGTTCTTGACACAACTGCGGGACAGCTTGGGTCAAGTTAATGATTTAGTTATTATATCCGACCGATACAAGGCTTTATTGGCTCAAGTTCCTATTGTCTTTCCGGATGCTGTACATGGTTATTGTGCGTTCCATATTTCGCAAAATATATATGCCAAATTCAAACAACAAAGATTATACTCTTACTTTTATATAGCTGCAAAGGCAACAAGAGAATCAAAGTTTCATCAAGTGATAGAAACTATAAAGCATATGAATGAAGATGCACATGACTGGTTACGAGAAATTGAGCCAGCAAAATGGACTACAACGTATTTCACACGCAGAAGGTATAATATTATAACCACAAATAGTTCTGAAAGTTACAATAGTGTCCTAAAAGATATCAGAGAACTACCCATCACTATGATTTTGGAGCAATATCGGTAAAAGCTCTAGGCTTTATGGTTCAAACGAAGAAATACGGCAACAACTTTGACAATAAAACTAACAAAATGGGCAGAAAATCAGCTAGCCGGAGATATGGATAGAGCTCATGGCACAGCGTGTCATCCTATTAATCTCGATGAGTATATGGTCAGATCTATACAATATTGTGATCATGTAGTTTTAAGCAATCGAAAATGCACATGCCATAAATTTGATGTGATGGCCATGCCATGTTCACATGCATTAGCCGGAATTGCACAGTATAAGATGGATCCTTATCTATTTTGTGCACACTACTATACAGCGGATAACTACAGGGCCACCTATGCAGAATCTATCTATCCAGTTGCCGATAAAAGTGAGTGAAAGACCCCAGAAAGTATTAAATCAGCTAATAAACTAATCCCACCCATTGGAAAAAAAACAGCAAGAAGGCCAAAGAAAAAAAGAATTCTCTCACAGGGTGAGAAACGCCGGACTGTCAAATGTGCTAGATGTAAACGTTCTGGAGATAATAAAAAATCATGTAACTTTCCTATTATTGCAGAGTAAAGGTATCATATTTTTTACTTGTTCCCTTTATGAGTTTACACATACTTCTTCCAGTCATTATAACATGTCTGATTGAATTCTTGAAATCACTATGATTTTGGAGCAATATCAATTAAAAGTCCAGACTTTACTTGTTGTTATATGCATATTATGATATATATTCTTGTTTTTAATTTCTGCATTTTTATTGAACATCTTATAAACTTATTGAATGACATGATTATACAGGTATCGTACTTATGACAAATAAATACTATGTGGTATTTGTGGGTAGAAGGCCTGGGATTTACTACACTTGGGAGGAGTATCAACGATAATTTAATGGCTATGGAGGATCTTTGTATCGTTCATTCTGTTCCTTGAAGGAGGCTGAAGGTCACTTATCCAAGTTCCAAAGCGAGCATCTCCCTCCTGATAAACATCATGATATCCCTTTGGATAGCAAGCGTCATGCACCTTCGGATTGCGCCTCTTTTGCCCCTCCCGCTCCTAAGTTTACGACTCGGGAGTGTGGGTTTTGTATGTTAGGAGCACTTTTGGCTATGATGGTATTTATATTTATATTCATTGTAATATGAATGAAGGTGATTGTAATGACATATGAGGGGGAACTCTATTGTAATGATATTTCTATAGTAATGCATGTCTCGAATGTTGTAATGTAATGACATATCTTAAGTTTGTAATGTAATGACATTTCTTAAGATTTTTCATTTAAGACGTTATTCAGATTTTGTTTGAATATACTGCATGTCTCGGATTTAAAAATTACAGAGAGAAAAAATTATAGAGAGAAAAAATTATAGAGAATAAAATTACAGAGAGAAATAATTCTCAGAGAAAAAATTATAGAGAGAAAAATTTATAGAGAGAGAAAAAATTATAGAGAGAAAAAAATTATAGAGAGAAAAAATTATAGAGAGCAAAAATTTATAGAGAGAAAAAAAAATTATAGAGAGAGAAAAATATTATAGATTGAAAAAAATTATAGAGAGAAAAAAACAAAGATAGAGAGAAAAAATACTATAGATTGAGAAAAAAAATTATAGAGAGAGAAAAAAATACTCAGAGAAAGAAAAATTATAGAGAGAATAAAATTACAGAGAGAGAAAAAATACTTAGAGAGAGAAAAAATTATAGAGAGAAAAAAATATTATAGAGACTAAAAAATTATAGAGAGAAAAAAATTATAGAGAGAGAAAAAAATTATAGAGAGAACAAAATTATAGAGAAAAAAAATTATAGAGAGAGAAAAAAATTATAGAGAGAAAAAAATTATAGAGAGAAAAAATTATAGAGAGAGAAAAAAATTATAGAGAGAAAAAAATTATAGAGAGAGAAAAAATTATAGAGAGAAAAATTATAGAGTGAACAAAAATTATAGAGAAAGAAAAAATAGACGAAATTTGTGATTTCGTCCAATTTTCGTCCAACTTTCTTCTCACAGCTCAAAGCCAGTCTTGGGCAAGACTGACTGTGATTTTTTGGCAATGAAACATAGACGAAATTTGTTATTTCATCCAATTTCGTCCAACTTTTGTCTCATAGCTCAATGCAAGTCTCGGGCAGAACTGACTGTGATATTTCGGCGACGAAAACTAGAAGAAATTTGTTATTTCGTCCGATTTTTGTCTCACAACCCATAGCCAGTCTCGACCAGAACTGACTGTGATTTTTCGGCGACGAAAACTAGACGAAATTTGTTATTTCGTCCGAGTTTCGTCTCACAGCCCAAAGACAGTCTCGGGTAAAAATGACTGTGATTTTTCGGCGACAAAAACTAGACGAAACATGTTATTTCATCTGATTTCGTCCGATTTTCGTCTCACAGCCCAAAGCTGTTCTCGAGAAGGATTGACTGTGTGATTTTTCTTCGATGAAACATAGACGAAATTTGTTATTTCGTCGAATTTCGTCCGATTTTCGTCTCACAGCCCAAAGCTGTTCTCGGGAAGGACTGACTGTGTGATTTTTCTTCGACGAAACATAGATGAAATTTGTTATTTCGTCCTTATTTCGTCTCACAGCCCAAATCCAGTCTCGGTTAGGCCTGACTGTGATTCTCGGGCTGCCCTAGCAGAGACGAAACATAGATGAAATTTGTTATTTCGTTCAAATTTCGTCTATATTTTCACAGGTTACATATGGGCAGTCTCTGGCAGGTTTCACTGTGATTCAAATTACTCTTTGATGCAAATTACATTCTATTCCAAATTACAAATAACTCTGATGCAAATTATAAATTACAAATTACAAATACTCTTTGATGCAAATTACAAATTATATTTCAATCCAACTGAATAGATTTTAGATTGCAAATTATAAACAACTGAATAGATTGCAAACAACTAAATAGATTTCACTATGATGCAAATTGCAAACAACTGAATAGATTGCAAACAACTGAATAGATTGCAAATACTCTTTGATGCAAATTATAAATTACAAATACTTTTTGATGCAAATTACAAATTACATTTTTATTGCAAATACTCTTTGATACAAATTACAAACAACTTTGATGCAACTTCCAAATCATCTAATCATTCCAATTATCATAGCCAAATTGAGTCCTTCAGTCATAGCCCTTCCATTACAAATTACAACAAAGTACAACATATTACAAATTATAAATTCCAATAAATTACAAGTTCTTTGATGCAAGTTCCAAATCATCGAGTCATCCCAATCATCATAACCAAATTGAGTCCTTCAGTCATAGCCCTTCAATCTACATATTGATGCAATATTTGATATACAATTCGCCTTCAAAATGAGGTCATATCAACCTACAAATTTAAACAATTAAATTACAAGTGAGGAGAATCTTGAATATTATACCTGACTGAATATTACATTGCAAACAACTGAATATTATACCTGACTGAAATCGATCTTTTTGTTGCTGGTGTAATAATTGGCAAAAGACATCAAAAATACGCCACAATCATACCTATATAACATATAAAATTGTTAGTTGTATAAAAGGACTAATATTTTTTCAATATTTCGTAATAAAAACTTACTCATTGTATTGCCTAGGATGATCTTTACCATTCTTGCTTGTCCATTTTGCACCCTGAAATGCATTTTCATCTTCCAAAAAATATAAAAACATTGGTAGAATTTCTAAAAATGGTTCTACTGTTCTACTATACTTAGAAACAGGGTCACTGTAAAGAGAGTCTATCAAAACTAATTTCCTATCCTGCATATGGAGAATCCCAAGATACCAATGTTGGTTATCTTTATTGATAGGGATTATTACGTATGAACACTTCCATATCGGAATGATATCCCCTTTATCATCTTTGAGAGGACTCCCGAATTCTTTTGGCCACCTATATGATGCAATGAAGGCATGCATAATATGACTTTCATCTAGGTTTCTTCCATCGTGATTTTGTACAAACTCCTTCCATTTCTTATAGCATGTTTGACATAATATCTGCAATTCAAAAATGAATAATAAATATTTATTGAATTGTGAGAAATTTTTTTATACAAATACTATTAAGAATAAGAGATATACCCAAGAATATGTCCTAGCGATAGAAATGGTGACTGTTGTACTAGGGATCTTATTCCTTAACATGCGCTCTTGAAGTAAGTACATATATGTATCAATGTGCTGCAACAATATAGAATTTTATACGATTAAATATGACATATCGAGAGATATCAAAAAAAAAAAAATTGATATAAACTCACCTCGCTCATCACCCATGATGTTCGCTCATATAGTTTGTTAATTAAGTGAGGGGTTACAAGGACCCCATCAATTACAACATCAGGCCTATATTGACAACGATCCAATTAATTACTAAGAGGCAAAATATGTTATCATTCAAAAATAGATTATATAGTGACTATACTTACAATTGATTTCTGTTGTTATCAAGAAAAACTATCATTGTCTCTCGCTCTTCAGACGATAGTCTTTTTATCCATTTTTCCACGCTAATGACCTCCTCTTCTTGTATTTCCTTACGGAGATTTTTCTTTTTGTAGGTGGTATATGGAGAGCATATTTGCGGACCCGGTTTCTTCATTCTTACTGATGAAAAAACTTTCAATGTATCCCTCTCCACCACCTCATCTCCCTTCTGATCATTATTCTCCTTCTCCTTTTCATTCTTATTCTCTTTCTCCTTCTCATTCTCCTTCTCCTTCTCATTCTCCTTCTCCTTCTCCTTCTCCTTCTGCACATACCGTTAAAAATAAACATATAGTTAATTCATATGTATATAAAAAATAAATAATTATAGAATATATAGGAATCTTTATTGGTTTACCTGATTCTCTAAACTGATGCAGTATTGTTCTCTAAGTAAAGAGAGCTCTTTCGTATGTCTCTCCTCAATTGAGGAGATCTTCTTTTCATATTTCTTCTCCATTGAGGAGATCATCTTTGCAAGATTCTCCTTAAGTGAGAAGAATCTTTCCTCAAATTTCTCCTCAAGTGAGCATAATTTTTTTTGAAATTTCTCCTCAAGTGAGGAGAATCTTTCCTCAAACTTTACTTCATCGGATCTGTCATTATGATCCGGTGCAGTCAACAACAGCTGATTGCCCTCATTTCCTTGGAAGGGAGAAGCCTCAGCATCAAATAGGTCTTGCAGCATATCAATTGCCTTCTCCTCTTCTCTGAGAGTCAGCTCTTTCAAAATCTGAGCCTATTAATACATTCAGACAAAAAAATTAATATTATACGATGTATCTATTACTTTAATCTAAGCAATTAAAAACTCGTATACTTACTTTATTGGAATTCACAATATCATTTATTCTTTGGTGTGATGATGCTCTTATGTCATACCAATTGAGTAGTCTCGGCCACCTTGGATGCTCAAGCATCATGGCACATACACTCCCTAGTTGGGGAATCCGTTTGAATGCCCATGCCTGTAGCAAATAATTAAAGAAAAATTAATATAAATATTAAATAATAGATACTATGAATTGTTTATATATAGAATAATACATGTGAAATGTACATGCATCCAAAAATATTATACTTTGGTGGCCACTTTGTAACATTTACTGCATCTTCAAGCCCAGATATGATATGCTATAACAGAGGTTACCCCAAGGGTAATTATTGAAACTGTCCAAATCATCCACCAATCTCAAATACCTATCCGGTACGATCATATTCTTGTTGCTGCCAATAATGACACTTTCCAAAATAAGAACCAAAGAAAGTTTTATTGCATCATCTGGAACTGCAGTTGCTATGATTGCAGCGAGGAGGCCTGAGTAGCCCCTCGTGGAAAGTATCTACTTTGCAAGTTGTCTGACCCTATGTCTGTTATCGGAGGAGGAGACCCAAGACAATACCGGAGTCCAGAAACTAAAAAAAACTCCAACGGCGAGAAGGAAATAATCTGACCATCCAAATTAAACTTAAGACCACCTAAGTATCTTTGCCAAAAATAATGTATGACACTTGGGAAAATCATAGCTCGTGCACTGCGTCTCCAATCAAATAAGAAACCAAAACAATTCCTTTTCATCCTATCCATCATATCTGTAGAATTGTTTTTTGTATCTATTGACTTGAAGTGCTCCTTAATTTCATTAAGGTATTTAATGCTATTCCTTGCAGAAGCTTTACCAAAATACCTCAATCTAGCACTTAGCTCCGTGGCCACTTTCTTTTCTTCAACATTCTCTCCCTCTTCAATCTTTCTTTTCTTTTTTTTACTTCAATCTTCACATTAGATTCAGTAGTTTGTGTAATCATACCGGACATGTCTCCCTCTATAGAAGCAGGGTCCCTACCACCACGTCCATGCGAACGCCTACGACTACGGTTTTTCTTAACCATCTGTAAACAAAATAACAAAGATACAATCAATTTAATTCAATTCAATTCACTATATTTATGAATTACTGGGTAGTATAATGTAATTAGTGGGTAGTTCAATTCAATTCAATTCACAATCAGTGGGTAGTATAATGTAAGCTTTCTTTGAAGAGAATTGATATCTAAGATTAGTCTTCGGAGATATAAACCCAATGCTTGGGGATATGATATTTTTGGCTACTTACATCATATCCCTTATGATAGAGTACTACCAAATGTAATATGATAGAGTACTACCAAATGTAATATATTGCTAGTATACCTTACATTCAAAAAAAAGTATAGAGAAAGAAAACATAGATGAAATTTGTGATTTCATCTAATTTTCGTCCAACTTTCGTCTCACAGCTCAATGCCAGTCTCGGGCAAGACTGACTGTGATTTTTCTGGAACGAAACATAGACGAAATTTGTTATTTCGTCCAATTTCGTCCAACTTTCGTCTCACAGCTCAATGCAAGTCTCGAGCAGATCTGACTGTGATTTTTCGATGACGAAAACTAGAAGAAATTTGTTATTTCATCCGATTTTCATCTCACAGCCCATAGCCAGTCTTGGCCAGAACTGACTGTGATTTTTCGGTGATGAAAACTAGACGAAATTTGTTATTTCGTCTGATTTTCGTCTCACAGCCCATAGCCAGTCTTGGCCAGAACTGACTGTGATTTTTCGGCGATGAAAACTAGACGAAATTTGTTATTTCGTCTGATTTTCGTCTCACAGCCCAAAGCCAGTCTCGGGTAGAAATGACTGTGATTTTTCGGCGATGAAAACTTGACGAAACTTGTTATGTCGTCGGATTTTTTGAATGAAAGGTTTAGAAACACTATATTTCTTTACTTTAAAACACTATACCTTACCAAATTCGAAAAAATATCATACCACAATATAGGGCTAAGATTTGGATCTATAGAGCATACCTTGGCAAGGCAAGCTAAATCCGACGAAGCCTGGATGATTTTTGACGAAGCCTCAACGACGAAGCCTCAGCGACTGTTGAAATTGACGCCGGTCCGACGAACCCTCGACGACGGTTGATCATGACGAACCCTCGACGACGGTTGATCGTGACGAAAACAAGGCGAAAAGCGGGATTTTGGAAGTCGGTTGAGTTGGAGGCGGTCGGACGCAGCCTCGACGAAGGTTGTTCGTGACGAAAACAAGGCGACAGGCTCGATTTCTCTCAAACTGGTAATAGACCAAGTTACCCAGCCACGATAGCTTTTTACAGTGGTAAGGGTCAATATGTCTTTTTACCTGTTTAGTGTCACCGTGCGACCTGTTTCCCACGTGCTGGTGGCCATTTTCGTTCAGATTTCTTAACGGGGTCCATTCTCAACAATAGTTGAGAGTTGGTGGCCATTTCGGTAAAAACCTCTTAAAGCAAAGTTTGGTGTATATTTTCTGTGGCTATAACATCAAATCAGATTTTTTTGATGGTAATTGATAGCTAGGTCTTTAATGGTGATTAATTTGTATGTCTTCAATGGTGATTGATAGGTAGGTCTATTATCCTCCCTCAAATGAAACAGGCTTTTCGAGCATTGTGAGTTTGGCACGTAGAAGATAATGACACCGTCTGGAGAGTCATTTGGTGAATATATCAGTCACTTGATCGGTACTTGAGACATAATTGATGTGAAAAGACTTTTGAGCAACCTGTTCATAAACAAAATGATAATCGATTTCAATATGTTTGGTCCGCCTATGGAACTCTAGATTAGTTGCAATGTAGGTGGAACTGATATTGTCACACTAGAGTAGATGAGCACTTGGGAGAGATACACCCTGCTCGCGACATAAGTTTTGTATCCAAGAGAACTCAGCAGTAGTGTGGGTTAGACCCCGATATTCGGACTCAGCGCTTGAACGAGAGACAATGTCCTATTTCTTAGCATTCCACGAGATGAGATTTCTACCAAGAAAAATACAGAAGCTAGAAGTAGACTACCTATCATTAGGGGACCTTGCCAAGTCAGCATCAGAGAAAGCAGTGAGACACATCCAGTTTATGGCTACGCCACAGTGTAAGACCATATTGTATAGTGGACTTGAGATAACACAACACACGTTTGGCAGTTGCAAAATGAATTAATAGTAGTGCTTAAATGCATAAACTGGCATTTATCCGGTCGGATTAGTGTGACATACGTACTGAAGTGCACCAACAAGACTTCTGTACGCAGTAGGATCTTGGAGAGGATCGCCTGAGTCCTTGGACAGTTTCTAACCACTAGGGCATGGTGTGGCATTGAGTTTAGCAACAATCATATTGGTCCAAGTGAGTAAGTCAATAATATATTTTGTTTGATAAAGATAAAGATGGGACCCATGATGACTGGCTTCAATACCAAGAAAATAGTGAAGTGTGCCAAGATCTTTCATAGCAAAATGTGAATCCATCTGAGAAACCACTTGATATATGAGAAAGTTAGAGTTACCAGTAAGAATAATGTTGTCATCATAGATGAGCATATAGAGTACATCATGCCCTTCATTATAAATAAATAAGGAGGTGCCAACAGTAGACTGGTGAAAACCCTTGGATAATAATAAGCTGATGAGTCTATGAAACCAAGCATATAAAGATATATGTAGACGACATACATGATTACTGAAACGAGTATGAATATACCTAGGAGGTTACTGCATATAGACTTCTTCATTACGAAACTCATGCAAAAATGCATTCTAAACATCAAACTGTTTAATGGGCCAGCCTTTAGAAAAAGCAATAGTGATTTTTTTTATGGTAATTGATAGCTAGGTCTTTAATGGTGATTAATTGGTATGTCTTCAATGCTGATTGATAGGTAGGGCTATTACCTTCCCTCAAATGAAACAGGCTTTTCGAGCATTGTGAGTTTGGCACGTAGAAGATAATGGCACCGTCTGGAGCATCATTTGGTGAATATATCAGTCACTTGATCGGTACTTGAGACATAATTGATGTGAAAAGACTTTTGAGCAACCTGTTCATAAACAAAATCATAATCGATTTCAATATGTTTGGTCCGCCTATGGAACTCTAGATTAGTTGCAATGTAGGTGGAACTGATATTGTCACACTAGAGTAGATGAGCACTTGGGAGAGATACACCCTGCTCGCGACATAAGTTTTGTATCCAAGAGAACTCAGCAGTAGTGTGGGTTAGACCCCGATATTCGGACTCAGCGCTTGAACGAGAGACAATGTCCTATTTCTTAGCATTCCACGAGATGAGATTTCTACCAAGAAAAATACAGAAGCCAGAAGTAGACTACCTATCATTAGGGGACCTCGCCAAGTCAGCATCAGAGAAAGCAGTGAGACACGTCCAGTTTATGGCTACGCCACAGTGTAAGACCATATTGTATAGTGGACTTGAGATAACGCACTACACGTTTGGCAGTTGCAAAATGAATAGTAGTGGTTGAATGCATAAACTGGCATATATCCGGTCGAATAATCATGACATACGTATTGAAGTGCAACAACAAGACTTATGTACGCAGTAGGATCTTGGAGAGGATCGCCTGAGTCCTTGGACAGTTTCTAACCACTAGGGCATGGTGTGGCATTGAGTTTAGCAACAATCATATTGGTCCAAGTGAGTAAGTCAACAATATATTTTGTTCGATAAAGATAAAGATGGGTCCCATGATAATTGGCTTCAATACCAAGAAAATAGTGAAGTGGGCCAAGATCTTTCATAGCAAAATGTGAATCCATCTGAGAAACCACTTGATATATGAGAAAGTTAGAGTTACCAGTAAGAATAATATCGTCAACATAGATGAGCACATAGAGTACATCATGCCCTTCTTCACAAATAAATAAGGAGGTGCCAGCAGTAGACCAGTGAAAACCCTTGGATAATAATAAGCTGATGAGTCTATGAAACCAAGCATATAAAGATATATGTAGACGACATACATGATTACTGAAACGAGTATGAATATACCTAGAAGGTTACTACATATAGACTTCTTCATTATGAAACCCATGCAAAAATGCATTCTAAACACCAAACTGTTTAATAAACCAGCCTTTAGAGAAAGCAATAGTGAGCACCATACGAATGATAGTTGGCTTGATGACCGGGCTAAAGGTTTCATGAAAATCCAAGCCTGCTTGTTGGAAAAAACCTTTTGCAACCAAGCGAGCCTTATATCTGTCAATGGAGCCATCCGCCTTCCATTTGAGTATGAAAACACCCATTTACAACCAGTGATATTTTAATATGCAGGGTGTGGAACCAGTGTCCAAGTGCCATTAAGGAGGAGAGAATTAAACTTGACAACCATGCCTTGGCGCCACTCAGGGAGTTTATGTGACGACCAAAATCCAATAGCCAAGTGCCAAGGGCCAAGACTCTTGAGGCTGTGATGCCAAGATGGATGAGGTGAGGTGAGGTGTCCAAGGTCACGAGTTAGCCTCACATGGCCTAGAGAGAAGGAGATCATGAACTACTTATATAATTTTCCCTCCAAAACATAGAAGACATATTTTAAACCGTGTGCCGCTACGAATTTCGTAAGAACTCTATAGTTAAGCATGCTCGGGCGGGAGTAGTACTAAGATGGGTGACCCCTGCGAAAAGTCCTAGTGCCGGCATGGACAAAACGGGTAATATCTTGTGTGTTTGGGGTGGATGTTATAAAAATGATATCAGAGCCGGTTCTCCTCACAATGGAGGGGTCTAACACTACACGTAGACGTGTAGTCCTTAAAGGGGGTAGATTGTGACGACCAAGATCCAATAGCCAAGAGCCAAGACTGCTGAGGCTGTAACGTCAAGATGGATGAGATGAGGTTTCCAAGATCACGAGTTAGCCTCACATCACCTGAAGAAAATGAGATCCTGAATTACTTATATAATTTTCCCTCCTAAACATAGAAGACGCGTTTTAAAATCATGCGCCGCTACGAATTTCGTAAGAACTTCATAGTTAAGTGTGCTCGGGCGAGAGTACGTAGTACTATGATGGGTGACTCCCCTGGGAAGTCCTCGTGCAAGCACGAACAAAACAAACAATAATATATATGTTTGGGGCAGATGTTACCATTTAATAGCTTGGGAGTGTCAGATAGGCTGGATAGGAGATGCTAATCTGACGGATAGATACAGTGGGTGACGTGTAGTAGTGAAACTTTTAGGCTTTAGGTTCCCAATCATGGAGCGGGTGACCATGGGATGAGTCGCTGTAGAAGTTGTTGTGGAGGAGGTAGATGTTGTTGCAAAGGGAAAAGCTTCTTCATTAAAAATTATCTGACGAGACAAGTAAACCCTACCAGACTGAACATGGAGGCACATATATCCTTTATACGTTGGATGATAGCCCAAAAAAGATACTTGGAAGACCGAAACTCCATTTTAGAGGCATTATACGGCCATAGATACGGGTTCGTAACAGGCACAACCAAAGACACGTAAAGATGTGTAGTCAGGTAAAGACTGAAATAGAATCTCCCAAGAACTTGTGTGCTGCATAGAAGTGGATGACAATCTATTAATAAGTTACACAACTGTAGCAAAAACCGAATCCCAGTATTTGTGAGGCACAGAGGACCGCACTAGCAGAGTGAGCCCTTTTCGACTATGTGTCGATGTTTCCGCTCAACCATACCATTTTGTTAAGGCATATGTGGGCAAGAGAGCTTGTGAAAAATACCATGAGATGATAAATACCCCCTTAAAATGATGGTTGAAAAACTCGCCACCACCACCTGTTTGAAATAGTTTGGTTTTATGCTCTAGTAGGTTTTCAATTTACTCGTGAAACTTGGTAAATATCCCAAAGACTTCCGACTTGCAAGTAAGCGGATATTACTAGGGAAAACGGCTGTAACAATCGATAAATGAAACATAATATCCAAATCCATCCATAGAAGGAGATGGAGCAGGTCCCCAAACATCAGAAAAAAAAAGGTCAAGAGGCCTAGTAGCCTGAAATGCAGAAGGAGCAAAGGGAAGTTCAAGAGTAACCTCAACTAGGGAAATCCCATAGACTTCCCTAGTGTGAGCTGTAACAGCCGTTTACTATATTTAGTAAAACGATATAGTCAAATATATTAACGAAAATCTTAATTTCAGTAAAAATTCCATGAGTTAAAAAAGGGCAAAATTGGTATTTTCAATTATAGTGGTATGTGCATCTGGTCAGTAGGAGAAATACGATTCAACCCGAAGGTTTATCCCGAATTCACCGGCCCGAAAGATGTGGCAGCGTGCAATTGGTGGCTGAAACCCACTAGTGATTTTAAAAGCTTTAACAGCACCAGCTACACGCTGCCAGATCTTTTGGGCTGGCGAATTCGGGACAAACCATCGGGCTGAATAGCATTGCTCGGTCAGTAGCCCTGCTTCACGTCCTGCTTTACGACGACATGTTCTTCCCGGCCCTCTGATACGTACCTAAAAGTAAAATATATAAAACAGGTAGTGGGATGAGAAGAGGCTCGTTCGAGGGGAGTCAGGACCTCCAAAGTTGAAGAGGGGTGGAGTATGGGGTCTGTCAGAATTCAAATGAATTATTCTCGATAGCATTCGCCCAATTTTAGTTAATGGGGTTAGGTTCCAAGCCCGAAGTTCAGTTATTGACTATGGTAAGTCACACCAGTTCTTAGAATCTAGAAGGTCTTAAACGATATTAGTATTTCATGGTAAGCATCTCACTTTCATACTCCAAATTATTCAAATGGGCGCAAGACCCGACTACTTTTGAAACTGAAAAAATTGGGATAGCTTTCGCCCAATTTTAATTAATATGGTTAGGTCCCAAGCCCGAAGGCCGGCCATCGGCTGTGGTAAGTCACACTAGTCTTTAAAATCTACATGGTCTTAAACGATATTAGGATTTCGTGGTAAGTCCACGCGTAGAGAATAAGAATTTTGTGATAAATTTAAACCTAAATCTAACCCTAACCACTAACCCTAAACCTAATCCTAACCAGTCACAAATGTCTCCGAATGTATCAAAAAATCTTCGAATATTAACCTAACCCCAACCTAAACCCCAAACCTACATCGAACACTAATCCTAACCTAAGTCCTAAACCTAAAGCTAAACCCTAACCCTAACCTATACACTAAACCTAACCCTAACCTTAACCCTAATCCTAAACCTAACCTAGATTCTAAACCCTAATGAATATATACACTTTCTGAAGACAAATGTATACTCTTTCTAAAACGGTGATAGGGAAGGAGGAGCGAAAGTCGTGGCAGCTCCGACGATGTGGAAGTGGAGGACGGAAGCAGGTGGGAATCAAATTTTTGGGAGGAAACGGGGTATGTGAAGTAGTTATGGGGTATGGAAAATTTTCCTTTTAGGCGACAAGCACAAGTTAGGGGCCAAGGCTAGGTGTGATTAGGGGTGGCAATCCTTGACCTGACTCGGGGCCGATTCGTTGTTAGCTGGTTTGGGTTTGGTTGAAACAGATTCGGGTCATAAATGGGTTGATCCGACTGACCCGTTTAATGAATGGGTTGGGTTTGGGTTTGGGTTTCTAGATATAACCCGATTGACCCGTTTATCAAATGGGCCGTGCCTGATCAAACCCGGCCCAATCCGATCTGACTTGACCCAACCCGAACAGTTTTGGCCAGTTGTCCGTTGAGTATATGCCATCAAAATTGGCAGTTGGGGCTAAGTGTGATCGGAACCACATCTATTGCATGTCGGTTGGGACCGAGCGCGATCGGGACTAGGGGTGGCAATGGGTTGTGTCGGGTCAGGTTCGTGTCGTGTCTAGTTTTGGGTCGTGTCCAAAACCGCTAGACCCGGACCCGACCCGTTTAACTAATCATGTCTAGATCCTAAATCTGTACTCGACCCGCTTATAAACGGGTAGACTCGATAAGCCCCGTTTACCACATGGGTTTATTCACTTGACCCGATCCGACCCAATCCGACTCGACCCGACCTAACCTGATAGACCCCCTGATACTATATATTACAATATCGGATTGCGGGTAGAATCGACCCGACGTAACCCGAGAGAGAGAGTTAGAGAGAAAGAGAGAGAGGGCGAGAGAGAGATAGAGTTAGTTAGTTAGAGAGAGAGAGAGAGGGCGTGAGAGAGAGTGGAAGCGGAAAAGAGCAGTGTTTTCAAAACCAGACCAGAATTCGAACCAAAAAGGCATCTGATTCAGTCTAAATCGGTTCAAACTGGTGGTTCAACCATTTGAACCACATGAAAATATGATTTTTTAAATAGATATTTACTAAATTCTTCAATGGAAAGGTTTGATTCCTGGGTTAACATGCAACCCGGTTTATTCAAAGACCAAACTGAAACATGTTCCGGTTCCGGTCCAAACCGGTTGAACTGACTGGTCCGATCTGGTTTTCAAAACATTGGAAGAGAGAGAGAGAGAGAGAGAGAGAGAGAGAGAGAGAGAGAGAGAGAGAGAGAGAGAGAGAGAGCGAGAGAGGAAAAACCGGGTGCGAAAGAGAGAGAGAGGGAGTGGGTGCGAAAGAGAGAGAAAGAAAAAACCGGGAAGGAGGGGGCACGAAGAGAGAGAAAGAGAGAGAGAGAGAGAGGGCGGAAGAGAGAGAGTAAGAACCGGGGGTGGGAGGTTTAGAGAGAGAGAGAGGGAGAGAGAAAGAGGAACTTGGGGGGCCGGTGTAGGGGAACTGCTAGAGAGAGAGAGAGAGAGAGAAAGCGAGAGAGAGAGAGAGAGAGAGAGAGAGAGAGAGAGAGAGAGAGAAGAGTTAGAGAGAGAGAGGCCGCGCGTGAGAGAGAGAGAGTGGACGCAAAAGAGAGAGAGAGAAAGAGAGAGAGAGAGAGAGGGCGCGAAAAAGAGATAGAGAGTGGGCGTGGAAGAGAGAGAGATAGTTAGAGAGAGAGTGGGTGCGGAAAAGGCAAGAGAGAGAGTAAGTTAAAGAGAGAGAGGGCGCGCGAGAGAGAGTGGGCACGAATGAGAGAGAGTTACTTAGTTAGAGAGAGAGGGCGCAATAGAGAGAGTGGGCGTGAGAGAGACAGAGTGGGCGCGGAAGAGAAAGACAGAGAGAGAGAGAGAGAGAGAGAGAGTTAGTTAGAGAGAAAGAGGGCGCGCGCGCGCGCGAGAGAGAGGGAGAGAGAGAGAGAGAGAGAGAGAGAGAGAGAGAGAGAGAGAGAGAGAGAGAGAGAGAGAGAGAGGGTGTGAGAGAGAGAGCGGGCGGAAGAGGCGAGAGAAAGAGAGTGGGCGAGGAAGAGATCGATCGGACGGCTCAATCGGACGGCCCAAAATAAAAAAAATGTTTTTCTCTCGGATGCCAACGTACTCAAACGGTTCAATCGGACGGCTCCTTTTTCTCCCGATCTTCCTTGTTATTTTAGATTTGAATAGTGCCATTTGGTTGGACGATTTTTTCTTCTTTTAATTTTAGAAAATTTATGTGGTACAATTTACAGGCTATCCTCCATTCCTTTTCTTTTTTTTAAATCTTTTTTAGAGGGACGGATATCACTATCAATACATTGATTGCTAGTGCTTAAAGAGCAAAAAATGTAATGCTTGCTACTCCACTGCTAACTTTTGCTATGGGCACCCTATCTTTTATTATTATAATATTGCTTGTAGTTAATTTTTTTTTCATGATTAAGTATTAAGGTTTTGCATGTGTTGTGTTGGATCTGGCATGAGTTGGACCGGACCATGGGTCCCAGGGTCTAGATCGCTATGCGACATGGTACCTAACACCCATTTCCATAAATTTTTTACTAAAAACAGGTTCCACTATGGTGCCTAATTGAAAAGTTCGGTACCATACTGCCACAAATGATCCCTAGAGAAGAGAGAGAGAGAGAGAGAGAGAGAGAGAGAGAGAGAGAGAGAGAGAGAGAGAGAGAGAGAGAGAGAGAGTGAGAGGCAATGGTTTTGGGGAGAAGGGATGACCTTCTCATTAGACTATAGGCCAAATATAAATAGATGCCCAAGGGGTTATTCTGTACATGGAATCTACATGTATATCTATTGTATACTTGGAGTCTATGGGTGTGTATTCCCATTGTATACACTATCACTAACAACCCCCCTTAATTTCTCAAACTCAAGGTGGGTCATGCACCATGAGTTTATTGAGTAGAAACTGAAAAATGTGAAGCAGAGTATGACTTCGTGAAGTAGTCAGTAATTTGCTCTCCGGAGGAGACAAAGGAAAGAGATTTGGTTCTAGCTTCATACTCCTGCCGCGACTAGTAGCAATCGAGCTTGATATGTTTTGTCCTCTTGTGAATGTTGGAATTGGATCCGCTTATCAGAGTCACAGTGGAAGCAAAAGATAGATCCGAAGATCATACGGTGTATGTTTCATTACAATTAATTATATAAAACAATCTACGTGCAAATCTATGATCTTAGCATATGTGCGGACACCCAAGAGGCATACTACGATCTACGGAAGACATGCATGCATCTATTTAGATGTTTAGAATCATCATACCTTATGGATCTATGATCCGGAGATGACGGAACGATGAAGAACCGCACTTGAATCGCAAGGGAAACTGTCGGATAGTACCTTGTCCTTTGCTAATTTAAGAATCCTCGAAATCCCATCTTTGAGTACAAGGATTACGAGCCGACGGAGGAATCCGTTGCGAAGACGATGGCTAGCCGCGAGATCTCCTCCTTCTTTTTCTCTCTTCTTCCTTCTCCTTCCTTCCTCTTTCTTCTCCCTTCTTCTTTCTCTCTTTTCCTTGGCCGAAACCACAAAGGAGGAGGCAAAGGGGGGGTTCGGATTTTTGGAGGAGAGGCGGCACTAAGGCCGGCCCTCCCTCTCCCTATTCTACTTATAGGGCCGGCCCCTAGTAGGTTAGGATAAAGGGGGATCGGTTTTAGGGATTTCCAATGTCTATCGTGAAGCCTGGATGAAAACGCCCTTCACGAAAAGTGAAAAACTGAAAGAGAGACTGAGTGAGGTGCGCTACTCGGAATCGAGTTCTGTCAGTGCCTATGAGCTCCTAGAATTATTATGCTCATTCTAAGATCCATATTTAATATGTTCTGAGCCATATTTCAGTATTTACCAAAATACCCCTATGGCCCGTAACACATATGAATTAGGTTCTTAGGCTCCGGGCTTGCGCTACTTCGCATCCAACGTATCCAACCAGGTCGAGGAACAATTCCTATATGCAACGACAGGGTGGAACCTTCAGGGTTTGGGATCTCTAGCTCCAACTGGATCCCTGATTAACTGTTACGGTGACACACCGAAAGTTTCGTTAATCAGCCCTAATCCGATTAACCCGCGTAGCCTCCCAGAGTGCGACACGAGTTGAACTCTAGTGATCCTAAACTTATGTTACTCCCTTGTAACCCTGTTCTCTACTATACTCCGATAATCCTTAGTCCCTCCTATTACTGGTGCCATGATTCGACTCGGGCGGTAGGGAGCACCGTCAGATCCCGATCGATCATCTGACTAGGGTTTGATGACTTGTCATCTATAACACCACACACCTTCCGGTGCTATGCCTAGCATCCGGAACGTCGTCAATCATATTAACAACCACCAGGCCTGGGTTAATTGTGTGGATAGATTGACTCATCAAAATGCACCCATCCAACACTGGACGTCGGATAACCTGTGGGGATTACATGTCACTCAAGCGCCAGCCGGGTAACCTAACGTACCGTGGTATTGGACTATGGAAGGTCCGCACACGTTGGTACATCAAAGCATCACTCAACTGGTTGGCCCAGTGTACATGGTCCCTCAAGGTTAAGGACAGATTATCTATAGTAGTAAGACGGTTTATGCACCAGTGTCTGAATCACTGAACTGTGCACCGTCTTGGTTCCTGTTCAATACGATCATCGTGCTTGGTCAGGTGAATGGGAATCCCACGTTCCCATGCTTGGTCAAGTGAATGGGAATCCCTCTACCTGCCAACAGCTTGTTCTCAGTGAAGCGACCGGCATCACCTAAGCTGTGAACTAGTTCCAAGGCTATACAGAACTGGTCCACCGGGTCTCCCAAGCATGGATCCTCCATGCGCCTCAGTGGTCTACTGTGTTCCCTAGGGTCCTTTTATTATATGAGTATTATCATATACCAGAGTAGTATTCTAATTAAAGCAATAACCAAAGTTATCTTTATTAATGTTAATACAGAAAATCCACGCTAAGGACACACGAGCTACAACAGTAAATGACCAGGTCGATGACAATCTGTATGGCACTCCAATTATCACAATGAAGAGCGATAGGCCCAAAGATATCAACCCTACATCTCTAGGGAGACGTCGCAAGTGAATGATCTCTTTGGTGGTAAAGGCCATGCACCACACCAATTTGAGGAATAAACTACATAAATAAGCGATGGGCAAAGTTCGTCTTTTAATAAACGATGATCAATACATATTTTTTAGTGATAAAAGACAATGGGCATTGAAAAATGACAGACTAAAAAATGACATACTAAAAAATGATAGTCATTGCCTATCCTTTTTTAACAGTATTGGTGTAGTGATGGCTCGAAACTCTATCTTGGTACTGGAGAGAGAGATAACACTATCTTCTTGCTGCGCCATTTGATAAGAGAGTCTCCAAAAATAGACAATAGCTGGTAATCGATCGATAAGTTATTGAAAATAATCCCATGATAGAGGCTTACAGCAGTGGCAAAGGTTAAGTCCGAAGACCATGGGTGGTATGCATTACATATCAATATTTTCATTATAACACCCTACACATGCGTGTCTGAATTTAGCATGGCAACTACGCGGCCCCCTAACGTCAATCTAGCGAAAAGAATAATCTAGCATGCATACATGTTCTATCTCTATATTCGATCTTCATGTTAGAAGTCCTACCTCTGTACATATTCTTTCAACGTAACAAATTTCTTCTTTGTTGATGAAGATGGGCTCGGATATGCTCAAAGAGGCTTTGGTGCAACGGCCATAATTTTTGATCCCGAACTCCGATTGAGGTAAAATTTAGACTACAGGTATAGAACTTCAAGACACAACTTTTGTATCCAGTTGAAGGATGTTTGGACTTTTATAGCTTCCGAAGCAATAAAAATATCGTTACTCTTCTGTGTAAAATTTTGACAGCGAGAGATTGTGGGAAGCCCCTTTTAGTTCACCTGATCTCGCATGATGCATGGAGGTGGCCGGTCCCGATCATGAAATCGTGAAATCTCCAGAGTGGTGGGATGGTGCTAAGAGATGGATGGGTTGTTAGGAGACATGCGCACAATACTCCGCTCCAACGGGAGTTCGGAATATTGTTCACCCGGGAATCTTGTTTTGTCTGTTGTAAAATCCTCATGGAGTTGCTTCCAAATAAAATAATAATATCAATGGGCTCTTGGTTGGGTGGTACTTTCTCAATCCTATGTTTGAGAGGTTCCCAGTTCGACTCTTGGTATGAATACTGTAGACCAAACTTTCCCTCTAGGCCGCTGGCCATTCATGTCAAGTCCACGAGATTATAAAATTTAATAAAAAAGAGCAACTATGCTGCCTTCCCCGTTTTGATCTCCAGATCTCTTTAAGCCCTTCCTCTAGCGCCCGCTGAAGAGCAAGTCTTGCGTGACACTAGAACAAGATTTTAGATCAATTTCCAGCTTATCTATTAGGAAAATAATTTAGATTAAACTAGCCTGAAACCTTGGCGATGTCTAGGCCATCACGGCTTCATCACTGAGTCTATTAGTCTGTAACCTGACTGATACCTTGGGCTGTGGATGGAGATGGAGAATCGGGACACCAATTGTTGTTTTATTTTTGATTTGAATAGTGCCATTTGGTTGGATGATTTTTCTTTCTTCTTTTAATTTCAGAAAATTCACTTGGGGTACAATTTAGAGGCTATCCTTTGTTCCTCCATTTTTTTTAATCTTTTTTGGAGGAACCGATATCACGGTTAATACATTGCTTGGTAGTGCTTAGAGAACAAAAAATGTAATGCTCAGTACTCCAGAACTAGCTTTTGCTAAGGCCACCCTATCTTTTATTATTATAATATTACTAGTAATTAAAAATTTATCCATGTTTAACTATTAAAGTTTTGCATGTGTTGTGTTGGATCGGGTTTGAGTTGGACCTAACCATGGGTCCCGAGGTTCAGATTGCTATGCGACATGGTAACCTAAAGTTTTTACTAAAAAAAGGTTCCACTATGGTGGCTAATTGAAAAGTTCGGTACTGTACTATCCCAAAGGATCCCTAGAGAAGATCACAAAGGATCCACACACACACTGTACACACACACACACACACACACACACACAGAGAGAGAGAGAGAGAGAGAGAGAGAGAGAGAGAGAGAGAGAGAGAGAGAGAGAGAGAGAGAGAGAGAGAGAGAGAGAGAGAGAGAGAGAGAGAGAGAGAGAGAGAGAGAGAGAGAGAGAGAGGCAATGGTTCTGAGGAGAAGGGATGACCATCTCATTAGGCCATACGCCAAATATATATAGATGCCCAAGGGGTATCCTGTACATAGAATCTACAGGTATATGTATCATATATATGTAGTTTATATGGTGTATATTCCCATTCTATACACTATCACTAACAGCCCCCCCTCAAACTCAAGGTGGGTCATGCACCATGAGTTTGCTATCGAGTAGAAACTGAAAACGTGAAGCAGGGTATGACTTCGTGAAGAAGTCAACAATCTGCTTTTCGAAGGAAACTAAGGGAAGAGAGATGGTTTTGACCTCATACTCCTGCCATGAGTAGTAGCAATTAGGGGTGCAACTTGGGTTGGTTAAACCCGAGAACTGAACCAACCCGAACTAAATGGGTTGGGTTGATTCAGATATTTTTAAATTTCGGGTTGGTTCGATTCTGATATATCTTGACCTGACTAAATCGGGTCGGTTCTGGGTTAGGGCTCGGGTAAACCCGAACCAACCCGACCCAGATATTTATACTCAGTATATACATAAAAATATGGCGGGTCTGTAAAACTGTGTCGGGTCTGATTAAAATGTGGTCCGATTAAATAAAAGCTAAAGACCTAAAGGGCACGATTGAGAGATTAATAGATCGTAGCTCTCGCTCTGAACGTTGATAGATCTAGAGGTCTCGCCAAGCCGACCTGAGTTGCATCCCTAGTTTAAATCAAACCCGAGAACCGATTATTTTCGGGTCGGTTCCGGTTTGGCTATTTAAATCGGTTCTACTATTTAAATCAAACCCGAAAATAATCAGTTCTACTAATTAAATCAAACCCGAGAACCGATCCGAACCAACTCGGGTCAGGTTGGTTCGGGCTGGAGCCAAACCGGGACTGGAACCAACTCGATTTTATTTTCACGTCCCTTTCTGTTATGGTGATCTGGCACATTTGGAAGTCGCACGATTGGGCGTAATTTGAAGTATGGCCATAGGAAGTTACAACTTCCTTGCGTGCTCTAATGCTCTGTGACATAGGCGATTGTCAGCTTCCCCAGAAGTAGTGGGTGGCTTGTCTATCTCTGACCATGCCCTTTCTAGTGTATTTTTGTTAACAAACGAATTTTCAGCCAGCAGACCTAATAATAGTCAAAATCGGCGGTTTGTGCCGACTGCAATCGGGGCCGCAGCCACTAATTAATAATGGGTTATTTTGACTTAGCCCCCAATGTTTACCTTGAATTAGACTTTACCCGCCATTGTTGCATTTATTAGACTTTGCCCCCCAAAACTAACTCTTCCGTCAGCTCACCATCAGAGAGAAAGGGTGAGCTGACGGAAAAGAAATAAAGTTTTGGGGGTAAGCTGACGGAACAGTTAGTTTCGGGGGGTAAAGTCTAATTAATGAAATAGTTAGGGGTAAAGTCTAATTCTAGGCAAATTTGGGGTCAAAGTCAAAATAACCCATCTTCATAAATCTCTAATTAGCCCCCATTTCCAACAAACTTGAACACACCCTTATTTTTTTTTTCTTTACATACCCTATTCCTATCCCAAAAATACCCTTCTCCCTTACACCCACCTTCGATACACCCCAATAAAATGGCCCACCCCAACTTGATTATACCCCAATCAAACACATACCCCCTTAAATATATCTCAATTATATGCACTCTTGAATACACCACACTCTTAAATAAACCCCATGCAGTTGGCTAGTACTTGAAGGCACAAGTAGTAGGGCTGCAACTTGGGCGGACCAACCCAAACCCAACCCGAGTCCAACCCGAATTTGGACGGACTAACCTGAGCCCAACCCGAATTATTTCTTCTCTACCATATTGAAGCCGGTCAACCCACTCCGCACAACCTTATCAACCCGACCAACCTGATGGATTGGGCTTGGGCTAAGGAAGTTCAAAGAGACCTTGGGCTGGGTTGGGTTGGATTGGGTTGGGGGTACAAAAGACCTTGAGCTAAGGCTTTGGGGTTTGGGGTACAAAAGAAAAGGGCATTGTTGGTATTAAAGGATTATTGAGTAAGATATTGAGAAACGGTAGGGAGCCGGGGGCTAATTACAGATTGTATGGAGGCATTAGGTCAAAAACTATGGCCTTGCTTGTACAAGCTTGAACAGCAAAGCCAATTAGTAGCTGAAATATACAGTCTATGGAGCCAATCCGTGGTCGAGGGGAGACGACGAGTGCTGCTGAACTGCTTCAAGCTCAGTCCGGGCTATGGCACCACATATTCAACCACATAGACTCCATGTCCCTCAAGTGCGCCGTGGAGCTCGGGATACCGGACATCATCCACCGCCACGGCCGCCCCATCTCCCTCTCCGAGCTCTCGGCCGCCCTCGCCGTCCCCCCACCCAGGTCCTCCCACTTGGCTCGTCTCATGCGCTTGCTGACCCACTCCGGTATCTTCTCCACTCAGAGGAAAGGCGCTGTTGATGATGATGACGACAATGAAGATCTGTATCTCCTCACTCCCATCTCCCGGCTTCTGGTTAATGGCAACGACGGCTGCCTGTCGCCGTTCGTCCTTGCCATGCTTCAGCCGGTTATAGTAACGCCGTTCCAGTCTATGGGTGCGTGGTTCAGGGGCGGCGCTCCCACACCCTTTGCGGTGGCGCACGACTGCGGATTCTGGGACGTCGCCAACCAAAACCCCGAGTTCAACCAGGTATTCAACGCCGGCATGGGCAGCGATGCATGCTTCCTGCTGGATGTTCTGATCAAGGAGTGCGGCGACGTGTTCCGGGGGCTGAGGTCGCTGGTGGACGTCGGCGGAGGCACTGGATCCGCCGCGAGGGCCATCGCCGAGGCCTTCCCGCAGGTGAAGTGCAGTGTGTTGGAACTCCCTCATGTGGTCGACACGGCCCCTGAGGCCGGGACCGTGGCCTTCGTTGCGGGGGATATGTTCGAGTATGTCCCCCCTGCGGACGCTGTACTTCTGAAGGTATGCGTGCTTTTGAATTCCAACGTACGCATTTGATTTGATCTGATCGTTTGGGATGGATCGAGGATGGCAGTGGATCCTACACGACTGGTGCGATGAGGACTGTGTGAAGATACTGAGGCGATGCAAGGCGGCGATCCCTAGCAGAGAGGAAGGCGGGAAGGTGATCATCATCGACGTGGTGGTTGGATCCAAGGACTCACACCATGAGTCGAGGGAGACACAGCTCTATTGGGACATGATGATGCTGGTGTTATGCGGGGGAGCCGAGCGGGATGAACCAGAGTGGGAGAAGCTGTTCATTGAGGCAGGGTTTACCTGCTACAAGATAACGTCGGCTTTGGGATTGCGATCGGTCATCGAGGTCTACCTGTGAATCGTGTTCCTCTCTCTTCCATGCTGGAGAAGTTCCATGTTCGACTCTCGGTATGGACATTGTGGATGAAACTTTCCCTCAAAGCCGATGTGCATTTGTTTGTGTGTTATAAAATTTAATAAAAGGGGAGAAAAAGTACGTAACTATGATGCCTTCCAGGTTTTGATCTCTAGATCTCTTTGAGCCCTTCCTCAAGCCCCCGCCGAAGACTATGACTTCCGCGACTCAAGAAAAAGAATTAAATATCTATTTCTAACTTATCGATTAGTAAAATAATTTGTAGGACTTAGTGATAAGTCCATGACAAAAGTACCTAGTTACAATGAGCCCCTCTGCAAGTTCTGTATTGTATTTTCTGTCATCAATTGAATCCGAAGTTAATCAAATTTAAAGACCACCAATTTTGAAATCACAAAACAATATAAAAAAATTTTCTCTATATTTTCGTAAAAAAAGAAATTGTGACTGACGGAAGCGGAGAAGCATGGAGGGAGGAGGATAGATATTACCGGTTGCCAGAGGATGTTGACTGTGGCTGTGAGTGTTGCCGCTGCCTCTCGCTCTCCGCCCCGTTCTTTGTCTCTGTTAGTTTAGTGATTAGGCGAAGTTGGGGGAAGAGGATGTTGACTGTTGATGAGATATCTGTGGTTATCTCCCGTAACAACATTGGTTACGGTGATAACCGCAGATAATAACAAAAGATAGGATATGGGTTAACAGTTGAGATCCGAATGTAATCTGTTATTAATTATTTATTATAAATAAACATGGTCGGCCTTGGGGTTGAGTATCCAAGTCAACCGGCCATTATTGACTTCTCTCTCTCTCTCTCATATCTCTCTCTCTCAATCTCTCTCTCTCTCTCTCAAAAGCTTTCATGGTATCAGAGCCTCGTTTCTGAGGTGTGCTAGATCTACATCTACCCTCAGTTCCTTAACCTTTTCTTCCAACCATTTTTTTTCTTTTTCTCCTCGGCAACCTTCATCATGACAGATTGCTCCTCAACACAATCTTCTCCTCCCTTTTCTGCTGATCCTCTATCCTCGCTTTCTTCTCCTATGCTGCTCCTCATCAAAAACCTGAGCTCTCTAGTGACAATCAAACTCGATGACACCAATTTTATGACTTGGAAAGATCTCTTTCTCGGCGCCTTATCAACTTTCCAACCTGAGCATCTTATTGATGGTAGTCATCCTATCCCAGAGCCCACCAATTCTCTCTACAAGGAGTGGATCCTTGCTGATAGACAGCTTCGTACATGCATCCTCGCCACCCTCTCCCCCAGCATCCTTCCTACAGTGCTTCGTCTGCCTGGGTCTCGTGATGTCTGGGTGGCGCTTGAGAAGCGCTTTCTTTACCAAGCCCGATCTAATGTCCTTCATCTCCGCTCTCAACTTCAGAAGCTTCAAAAAGGCACCCTTTCTTTATCCACCTATGTTCAACAGATTCAAACTATCTGCGATAACCTTGCCGCGATCGGTGCTCCAGTCTCCTAGCCCGACATTGTGCTTTATACCCTCGATGACCTCCCTGCATCGTACAACAATATCAAGACGACGCTTCGTCTTCGCCCTGGTCCTTTGGCTATGGACGAGCTCTCTGCTCTCCTACATGCGGAGGAGAACTACCTTGAAGTGGCCTCCACTTCAACCACTTCCCCCGATCCCCACCTAACCCCGACCCCACCATCGGCCTCCTCTGCCTTTACGGCCAGCCGTGGGGGTGGTCGTCGTGGCAACCGTGGCGGCGGTGGTCGGTTCTACTGTGGTCGTGACGGCCCAGATCGCAGTGGTTTTGAACGCACCCGCGGTCGTGGTATTCTCGGTGGATCTCCCTCCACAGTCTGCCAGATCTGCTCCAGACCGGGTCATATTGCCCTCAATTGCTGGCATCGGACAAACATTGCTCTCTACCAGAGCCAGGGTCCTCCCCCCCTGCCGCCCTCTCTTCCCCTGCGCTGCTTGCGTCCGCTCCTCCGACTACTCGCAATCCGTGGTATGCAGACAGTGGCGCACGTAATCATCTGACACCTGACTTCTCCAACCTCAGTGTTGCCTCTCCCTACAATGGTAATAACTCAGTTACCACTGGTAATGGTGTCTCCTTGCCCATCTCTCATTCTGGTCGTGGTATTCTACATACTCCTACGTCTTCCTTTCAACTTAATAATATTTACCATGTTCCCACAGCTTCTGCTAATCTTCTGTCTGTCAATCGCTTCGCGTCTGATAATAATTGTCGCCTTTGTTTTGACTTTGCTGAATTTGTTATCCAGGACAAGAATACGAACAAGATCCGTCTTCACGGGCCCAGTAGGAATGGGTTATACCCTTTTCCGTCGGGTTCCCTATCCTCTTCAACCTCCGCTGCACTCGTTGTTTCTGTCGTTGCTACTCCAGTCTGGCAATCTCGTCTTGGCCACCCCTCTACCGGCACTCTCCGTTTTCTTCAGCAACGATCGGCTCTTCCGTTCATCGGCTCGTTCAAGTTTTGTTGCAAAGCATGTAATCTCGGGAAAAGCCATCGTCTCCCATTTCCTTTCTCGTCGTCCACGGTCAATCATCTATTAGCTTTAGTGCATTCTGATGTATGGGGCCCTTCCTCTGTCCCCTCTGCTAGTGGATTTCTCTATTATGTCTTTTTTATTGATGAATATTCAAAGTATTGTTGGGTATTTCCAATCAAAAATAAATCTGATGTCTTTTCTGTTTTTCTTTCTTTTAAGCCTCTTGTTGAAAATATGTTTGCTCCTCGTATTAAAACATTGCAAACCGATGGTGGTGGTGAGTTTGTCAGTATTGCCTTTACATCTCTTCTCACCTCCAGTGGCATTCTACATTAAGTCTCGTGTCCTCATAACCCAGAGCAAAATGGGGTCGCAGAAAGAAAACATCGTTATTTGGTTGACACAACTGTTACCCTTCTGCAACATGCATCTATGCCCTATCGTTATTGAGTCGATGCCCTCTGTACAGTCACCTATTTAATCAATCGTCTCCCCTCACCCCTGTTAGGCCACAAATCTCCTTTTGAGGTTCTATTTAAGCAAACGCTTGATTATCACTCTCTCCGGGTATTTGGTTCTTTATGCTTTCCCTGACTTTGGCCTTACTCCTCCCATAAACTCGAACCTCGTTCACGACATTGTGTCTTTCTCGGTTACTGTGCTCGCTCCAAAGGATATAGGTGTCTTGATCCCTCTACGGGGATAGTGTTCATTTCTCATCATGTTCGGTTCTTTGAGAACATCTTTCTGTTTGCACTTGACCTGCCTAATGTCCGGCTCTCTCACACCGTTTCCAAGCACTCTCCTTATCTCCCATTCCTACCCCCACTCTTCTCCGCTACCAACACTACTACTGCTCCATCAGGTTCTATACCCAACACTAGTGCTCCGCTTCTTCCTCCACCATGGCCGGGACTTTTCTCCGTCCAACGGCCGAGGAGCCGGCGTCCAGTTGATGCCGCTTCATCGGACTATAGCTCTGTTGCATCCTTACCAACAACTTCAGGGCTCAGAGTTCCAACTGCACATGCTGGCAGTTCTTCCATGGACCCAACCTTCTGCCTACCGACATCGACACGTGTTTCCTCTCTCGTTGGTTCCTCCTGTTTACACTCCATGGAACACGGGTCATATATCACTTCCTCAGATCCTATCATCGGCGAGCATCCAACCCTTGCAGACTCCACTACTCCTACTGCTCCTGGCCACCCCATGGTTACTCGCTCCAAAGTGGGTGTTTTCAAGCCCAAATACCCTCTCTGTCTAACAACCATCTCCTCCACTCCTGACATCGAACCCACATGCTTCACTGATGCTAATCGACATATGGAATGGCGTCGCACAATGTCCACTGAATTTCAAGTTCTCCAACGGCAAGGGACGTGGTACCTCGTTCCCTCTTCTTCCTCGGCTAACGTTATCGGCTGTAAATGGGTGTTCAAACTGAAACGACGTCGTGATGGTACAGTCGCTCGCTACAAAGCTCGCCTCGTTGCCAAAGGCTTTCATCAGTAGGAAGGTGTCGACTTTCAAGAGACTTTTAGTCCAGTCGTCAAGATGGCCACGGTCAGGGTCATTATTACTCTTACGCCTCACTTCGGCTGGCATATTCAACAACTTGATGTCTCTAATGCATTTCTTCATGGCTTCGTATCGGAGGAGATTTATATGCAACAACCACCCGGGTTCGTTGATCCCTCTCAACCAGGGCATGTTTGTCGCCTTCGGAAGGCTCTATATGGTTTGCGCCAAGCTCCCCGTGTGTGGTTCGATCGTCTCTCCATCTATCTCCAACTTCTGGGCTTTGTCATGAGTAAAAATGATAACTCACTCTTTATACAACGGACTTCTCGTCGACTCACCATACTGCTTGTTTATGTCGATGACATTCTTATCACTGGAAATGATCCCGCGTATATTACTCACATCCTCTCTTAGATGAAGTCTCAGTTTGAGATGAAGGACCTTGGTCACCTCCATTATTTTATTGGCATTGCGGTCTCTTCCAATGCCAAGGGCCTATTACTGCACCAATACAAATATACTATTGATATTCTCTCTCGCGCAACAATGACTGATTGTAAGCCATACCTGACACCCACCTCCTCTAAGAAGGGTCTGGATCCGGCTCTTACTGCTCCGTTTCATGATCCTACACTTTATAGCAGTCTTCTGGGTATGCTTCAATATTTGACGGTCACCAGGCCGGATATCTCCTTTGCTGTCAACACCATTTGCCAGCACATGCATGCTCCAACAACTGGTGACTTTGCCGATCTCAAGCGGGTACTTCGCTATATCAAGGGCACCATCTCACATGGCCTCCAATTTTCCCCTGGCCCTTTTCTACTTCAAGCTTTTTCTGATGCTGATTGGGCGGGGAATGACATCGATCGGCGATCTACTACCGGACTGTGCTTGCTGCTTGGCGGGAATGTGGTCTCCTGGTCTGCTAAGAAACAACCCACGATTGCTCGCTCTTCGACGGAATCTGAATACCGGAGTCTCACCACTACTGCTGCTGAAGTCACTTGGCTAGTCATGCTCCTTCATGACCTGCATATCCATGTGCCCGGTCCTCCCATTATCTGGTGTGACAATATCTCCGCCATTGCATTGGCCTCAAATCCGGTATTTCATGCCCGCACCAAACATATTGAAGTGGACTACCACTTCGTTCGTGAGAAGGTAATTCAGAAGCGCCTTGAGGTTCGCCATATATATCTCAACAGTCGATCAACTTGCAGATATCTTCACTAAGCATCTGCCTCAGGCTCGGTTCAAATCATTACGGGACAAACTTCTCGTCCGATCCGCCGATCAGCTTATGGGGGGCTGATAAGATATATGTGGTTATCTCCCGTAACAACATTGGTTACGGTGATAACCACAGATAATAACAAAAGATAGGATATGGGTTAACAGTTGAGATCCGAATGTAATCTGTTATTCATTATTTATTATAAATAAACATGGCCGGCCTTGGGGTTGAGTATCCAAGTTAACCGGCCATCATTGACTTCTCTCTCTCTCTCTCATATCTCTCTCTCTCTCAATCTCTCTCTCTCAAAAGCTTTCAACTGTGACTGATGCTTCTCCTGCATGGAGGCGGCCGGTCCCGACTATGAAATCGTGAAATCACCAGAGTGGAGGGATGGCGTGGGGAGATGGCTGGGTTGTTAGGCGACGTGTGTAAAATTTTTGTGTTCGAGTGTTTAGGTGACGGGAGGTCAGATTCATAGGCGGCAAATTTTATGCATAGCCCAAAAAACCAGTTCCCTTCCTTCCCCTCTCATGGCCTCCTTCCCCATCAAAGTCGGAGCAGCCACCTACACTCGTCGCTGCCGTCAACCCCAACATCAGTTTCACTCCCAATTTGATCTCTTCCATCCTCGATGAGGTCTTCCGATCCTATGCTGACTTCCTCTTCGAACCAACGATGACTTCATCTCCAAACAAACGTCGACTTCATCTTCGAACCATCCGACGGCCTCTCGTTTCTGGGTCTCCTCCGAACCTACGACAATGGTGCTGGAGACATTGATCACGACTTGACCGCCCTCTCCGTTGGCAGACATCATCCTCGCCGTCACCCCGAGATTCACCCACGCTTGGGCCGCTTCACCCAACCACAACGTACATCGCCCACAACGCTACCTGAAAGGTTGTCTAGGACTTGGAGGCTTTGATCATGTCTCAAATTAGGGCACCGACGATGATGGGGAAGGAGGAGGAGGAGGGAGGGGAAGGTATGGCGGAAATTTTTGTGCTGTTTTGATCAGAGACCTTGCTCCATAATTCTTGATTGAATGTGGACGGTGCACATGATGCATAGTAAGAGAGAGAGAGACAAGTGACACGAGATATGTTGTCGAAGTTTGGTCTTACGACCTACGTCTCCGGGCAAGAGGTGTCACCATATCTTCACTATAATATGAGTAAATAGGGGGTGAGCGTTCTCTCGACAGACCGAGAGAAGCTTCGTATAGTGGGATTGCACGGAGCAACTAGAAGAGGATTAGAAGGAAGAAGATAGCTCTGGCTCTGACTCTAGAATCTTCTTTTCCTCTATCCATCGACCAACCCCTTTTTTGTAAGCCATAGGTGTCATTTTATAGCTGAGGAATACGCTCGATATGGCAGTGATGATGTGGCGGTGCTGAGGTGGCGCTGGTTTTGAGCCTCCTCACAGGGCCCTTATTGGGCCATTATTCGGGCCCAATAAGGGGACTTGATCTGCAGGTCCTGTAGAGTAGGCTCACGGGCCTGGGCTTGCCTGCATGGACCATTGCGTGGGCCAATTTATTTTTGATCCGGCCCGGTATGATTTTTGCACCCATAGTTACCCCCTCCTAGTCGGGTCAGGGTCCTTGGGTCGGTTGGGATTTTATGGTGCAAAACGTCTTCGAAGTCTGGCATGGTTAGCAAGGGCCATCAGAGTCGCAGTTCCAGTTAGCAGGGTCATAGCTTGAGTCACGAGCCAAGCCGACGCGTCCATATTGGATTCTTGTAGTGACTGTGGGAGAAATTTCCGAGCCGCCTTGATCGGAAACCCCACCCCACAGCTTTGATTGAATATTGATGGTTTGTAGAGTTAGAGAAATGGGAGAGTAGATAGTGATGACACAAGGATTGGTGACGGAGTTCGGTCTTACGACCTACGTCTCCGGGCGTGAGGTGCCACTTGATCTTCACTATAATATGAGTAAGGAGGGGAAGCGTTCTCTCGACAGACCGAGAGAAGTTTTATACAATGGGGTTACGCAGGGCAACTAGAAGAGAATAGGAAGTGGACAATTGAGCTCTAGCCCTTGCTCTGGAATCCTCCTCCTTTGATCAAATGACCAACCCATTTTTCTGAATGCTTTGGGGGTCTTTTTATAGCATAGGTATGTGACCAATATGCCAGTGATGACGTGGCGATGATGACGTGGCACTGGTTTTGGGCCTCCTTGCTGGGCCTTTATTGGGCCATTGTTCGGGCCCAATTAGGGGGAGGGCTTGATCTGCGAGCCCTGCAGAGTGGGCCCATGAGCCCGGGCGGGCTTATGCACTTGGGCCGTTGGGCGGGTCCATGCCGCTCTGATCTGGTCCGGTACAATTTTTGCACCCACAGTGACCTTCTTTTTATATTTGCCATCCTCCTGCTGATTTGGTCGCGATTATGTATTTACTGGTGTAGGCTGAAAAGTCTTGGTTTCATAAAGGAGTGTTCCCTAAAAAACATTGTATTTTTTTACCGAGACTCCTTTTCCTCCTGCTACTGCTACTAACACACACACCCCTCTTGATTTTTGACGAAATAGAAGGGGTTGCTGTAGAACTGAGACCCCCCTCTCGGTTTTTGACGAAACCGAGGGGGGCGTTGCATTAGAAATCGAACCTCCCCTCTCGGTTTTTGATGAAACCGAGGGGGGCGTTGCTGATGAAACCGATACCCCCCTCTTGATTTTTGACAAAACCGAGGGGGGCATTGTTATCGAAACCGAGACCCCCCTCTCTATTTTTAACAATACCGAGGGAGGCGTTGTTGTAGAAACCAAGACCCCCCTCTTAGTTTTTGACGATATCGAAGGGGGCGTTGCTGTAGAAACTGAGACCCCCCTCTCGGTTTTTAGCGAAACCAAGGAAAAATACTATAGAAACCAAAGCCCCCCCTTTCAATTTTTGTGCAAAACGAAGGCGAAGGGCTATTGTAGAAACCGAGACCCCTCTGTTGCGGGCTAAAAAGTCTTGGTTTTATAAGGGGGTGTTCCCGGAAAACTAGTGTATTTTTTGACTGAGACTTATTTTCTTGCTGTTACTCCCCGAGGCCTTTCTGGTAGGCTGAAAGTCTCGGTTTTAAAAGGGAGTGTTCCTGGGAAACTAGTGCATTTTTCGACCAAAACTCATTTTCTTGTTGTCTAGATTTTGCACAGAAGGTCCACGATGTTTATATTGCTGCGGGAGCTACAGATGTCCAAACGATCTCAAACTAAATGCAAAAGTTGTGTCTCGAAGTCCTTTACCTACAGTTCAGGTCTATCGGAGTTTGGGATCAAAAGTTATGGTCGTTGCACTAAGACCTCTCTTAGCAGATCTATTTTCTAGATTTTGCATAGAAGATCAATGATGTTTCCATTGCTGTGGAAGATACAGAAGTCCAAATGACCTCAAATTAGATGCAAAAGTTGCATCTAAAAGTTCTCTACCAGTCCAAATTTTAGCCTAATCGGAGTTCGGGATAAAAAGTTATGGCCGTTGTACTGAGGCCTCTCTGATCAAATCCGCTGTCTAGATTTTACACAGAAGATCAATGGATTTTCTGTTGTTGTGGGAGATACAGAAGTCCAAACAACCTCAGATGCAAAAGTTGCGGCTAGAAGTTCTCTACCTACAGTCCAAATTTTAGCCTAATCGGAGTTCGGGATCCAAAGCTATGGTCGTTGCACTGAAGCCTCTCTAAGCAGATATGAGCCCGACTGTTATTGACACCGACACCCCCCCCCTCTCGATTTTTGACGAAACCGAGGGGTGGCCTACTGTTGATGCAGAACACCTTCCCCCCTCTCAGTTTTTGTGTGAAACTAAGGGGTGGGCTGCTGTTGATGCCGAACAGCCCCTCTCGATTTTCTATCAAAATCGAGAGGTGGACTGTTGTTGATACCGAGCACCCCCCCTCTTGGTTTTTATGCGAAACCGAGGGGTAGGCTGCTGTTGATGCAGAACACCCCCCTATCGATTTTCTGACGAAACCGAGGGGTAGGCTGCTGTTGATGCTGAACATCTCCCTCTCTCGGTTTTCTACCGAAACCGAGAAGTGGGGTGACATTGATACTGAACACCCCTACCCTCGATTTCTGACGAAACCTAGAGGTGGACTATTGTTGATACTGAACACACCCACCCTCTCGGTTTTCTGACGAAACCGAGTAGTGGGGTGTTGTTGATGCTGATCCCCCCTCCTCTCTCGGTTTTTTTTTTTGAAATCGAGAGGGGAGGTGCTAAAGGTGCCGAACATCCCCATTCTCTCGGTTTTTTTCATAAAACTGAGAGGTGGGGTGTTGTTGATGACGAACACCCCAACCCTTTTGGGTTTTTGACAAAACCGAAAGGTTAGGTGTGGTTGATGTCGATCCCCACTTCCCTCTTGTTTTTTTTTTGAAACCGAGAGGGAGGCTGCTGAAGGTGCCGAACACCCCCACCTTCTCAATTTTCTGACGAAACCAAGAGGTGGGGTGTTGTTGATGCCGAACACCCCCACCCTCTTAGTTATCTGATGAAACCGAGAGGTGGGCTGTTGTTAATGCCGAACACCCCACCCTCTCGGTTTTCTGACGAAATCGAGAGGTGGGCTGTTGATGCTGAACACCCCCATCCTCTTTGTTTTCTGAGAAAACTGAGAGGTAGGGTGTTGTTGATGCCGACCCCTCCCCTCTTGTTTTTTTATGAAATCGAGAGGGGGGTTGTTGGTGGTGCCAATCCCGATATTGGGGCTACAGGAGAGGTCAAAAAGTGTTGGTACTGAAAATAGTGTATTTTCTAGATTTTACCCCATCTGAAACCGATACTTTTTTGGTTATATTCCCGAGGCACTGATGCATGAGGTTATCGGTGCGGGGTAGTGCTAACCCTAAAGGGGTTTTTTAAAAATAATTTAGGATGGCTTCGCATGATGGTTGGCTAATCTTCACCCGATGCATAACCGTACCTGGTTACTGTGTTCGCTTGGCACTACGGTCGCGCGAGGGTGTTGTCATGACAACAATCAAGGAATTGTCATTTTTTCCTATGTTTTCGTGAATTTTTCTATAGATCACGGAGGAGGGGGAGGCTGATCTCCCTCCCTTCCTCTACTGGGTGGGCGATCATGGCGGAGGGGGAGGCTGAGCCCTCTTCTTCTTCTTCCTTGTAGATCGTGGAGGAGGGGTCTGTGCGACCGCCTTGTGTCGCTGTCGATCGTCGAGAGGGAGAAGGAGGCAGATCCTCTCTCGGTATGCTATTGGCACGATCAGAGAAGGAGGGGAGCTTGTCAGATCGGAGATGCGATATCCCTTTCACCCCATCTCCCCTCTTTCTCCATGGTGGATCGAGAAGAGATGGCCGAAGGCAATCGATATCCATACCACTCCGGTGATCCCCTCTAAGGCCGATGTGCCTTGTTTGCCAATGAGAATCATAGTCTTTGATATCCTGTGATTGGATGCCCTGTCAATCAAGTGGGTGAGCATCAGATCTTGACATAGTATGAACCTTGGCCATTGATGTCACGTTGATTAGTCAACAGACTCAGTGATTACCTACCATGCTAAGAAAATATTGAGGCAATGCCATTCAACCTGGCAGTCCATGTGACCATGGTATTGGATGCCATGTCCCTTGATTTGCAAGTGCGATTCTCTGATTGAGCTTGAGTTTCATTTGGTAGATCTGCATAGTCACCTTTAATTGGTGAATATTGAAGTCTGACTACATTCATCAGTCGTCGAGTGCGTGGGTGGACATGCGTGACCCCCGGCCAATGATCAATCGATCGGTCGCTACTAGTCGATGACGGTCTAGGGGATTGACTGTTATGGCAGCAACTCTCATAAAATATTGACATTTGGTCGATCGGTCGTTGCTGGAAGTTCGATTGTTGCTGGATGATCAATTACTTTCCAATTGTCCGTTGCCTTGAATGCCATGGCACGAAGGATAGCGTGTACTGGAAGATTTGGACCGACCACCTCCTAATCGGTTTGAAATTGTCTGTCGTCGAGAGAGGGTAATGATCGATGACAATATGATGTTCGGACCCGAGAGGCAAGAATAAGCCTGGATTTTTGATCGAATGCTGATACATTGGTCTCCAACTTTGTCATTGCGTGCCAAGACAGTAAGCTTGGACTTTTGCTCGAGTGCCAAAACATCGACGGTGATGTCTCGGACTTTATTTTTAAGTGCCAAGAATCGATCCTTGGACTTGCTGCATGCCAAGGAGGCGACAGCTGCCTCAGATTTTGTCTTCAAGGGCCAAGGCTGTCTCCTTGGACTTGGTGCATGTCGAGGCGGCGACACCGGCCTCGGACTTTGTCTTTGAGTGCCAATGCTATTTTTTTGGACTTGGTGTATGCCAAGGCGACGACACCTACCTTGGACTTTGTCTTTAAGTGCCAAGGCTTCCTCTTTGGACTTGGTATAGGTCGAGGTGGCGACGCCTGCCTTGGGCTTTATCTTCCAGTGCCGAGGTTGTTTCTTTGTACTTGGTGTATGCCGAGGTGGCGACGCCTACCTCGAACTTTGTCTTCTACTACCAAGGGTAGGGCCTTGGGCTTGTAGAGTGCCGAGATATTGGTTGCCTCAGACTTTGTCTTCGAGTGCCAAGGGCAAGGCCTTGGGCTTATTCTCATCGCCTTAGACGAGTATAGTTAATAGCTTAGATTGACCTGAATTGCCAGAAGCCTTTTTATCGGACTTTAACTTTGAAAAGGCATAGCCATATTGCCTTCAAGTTTCCGACTTGAACGAGCAGAATCGAGGTCTTTGGTTGACCTGGGTTGCCATGAGCCTTTTATCGGACTTTAGCCTCGAGAGGGCGTAGCTGAATTGCCTTCGAGCTTCTGACTTGAACGGGTGGAATCGAAGGTCTTGGGTTGACCTGGGTTGCCATGAGCATTTTTATCGGACTTTAGCCTCGAGAGGGCGCAGTCGAATTGCCTTCAAGCTTCCAACTTGAACGGGCAGAATCAAAGGTCTTGGGTTTACCTGGCTTGCCAGGAGCCTTTTTGTCGAACTTTAGCCTCGAGAGAGCGTAGCCGAATTGCCTTCGAACTTCCGACTTGAACCGGCGAAATAAACGGTCCTTGGTTAACTTGGGTTGCGAGAAGCCTTTTTATCGAACTTTAGTCTTGGAAGGGCGTAATCGGTGTTGCTTCGAGCTTCCGACCTGAACTGGCGGAATCGAAGGCTTAGGTTGACCTGGGTTGCTAGAAGGATTTTTATCAGACTTTAGTCTTGAAAGGGCGTAGCCGATTTTTGCTTGGAGCTTCCGACTTGAACTGGCGGAATCGAAGGCCTAGGTTGACTTGGGTTTCCAGGAGCCTAGCTTTTTATTAGACTTTAGCCTTGATGGGGCGTAACCGATATTACTTTGAGCTTCCGACTTGAACAGTCGGAATTGAAGGCTTAGGTTGACTTGGGTTACCAGGAGCCTTTAGGTGCCTTGAACGGGCAGAATAAAATTTCAAGAGACTTCAACTTCGAGAAAAATATGCATTTTATTGATAAAGCAAAGCTGCGGTTACAATTGTTAAAGTTCACTCGACGGACGTTGTGAACTCCCATTTCCGTGCTTGCCAATGTAGGTATCTGCGAATGTCGTTTTCTTGGAGGATTATGCATCCATGTATTACGCTGACACTCTGCCTTTACTGCTGCCTTTCCTTCTCTCGGCTCGGTTCTTTGTTGGTAAGGTAGCTGTTATGTCGCCCTTTTTGGACAAGGTCTTTGATGCAGTCCTTTAGTCGCCAGCAGGTTGAAATTGGGTGCCCGTGGCTACGATGGAATTCACAGTAGACCGTAGTGTCCTTGGTCTGCTTTGAGTTTGGAGGAAGTGGTTGTGGCCATTTGTAGAATGGCTCATTCTGTATGTAGGCGAATATGTCTTCGTTCGAGGTATTCAGTTTGGTGAACACTTGTTGCTTCCTTTGAGCTCTCCTTTTTTTTTCTGCTGGAGAGGCTTTCGATTCTTCATTCTGTCTCTTGGCTGGTCCCTTATGGTCAGACGCGACGTTGGCATGCTTCTTGGGACGTGCGTCCTTTGAGGCTTCATCAGCTTTCTTGTGCTGGGAATTGCGAGGCTCGTGCAGTCTTCTGGCCCGCTGATTGTCCTCCACCTCTATCTCCCTCTGTACTCACTTGAACATAGCCTCCAAGGAGCTGAGAGGATGCCGGATGAAGTCGGTGTAGATATGGAGTTCCGACCGGATAGCATTCTGGAATGCTAGAATGATAGCCTCCTCGTTATGAGAACGGCTAGTGAGCTCAGAATGCTCATTATGGAACCTTATCGTGAAGCTCCTAAGGGACTCGTCGGAGCCTATCTTCAGCCGGTAGAGGGTGTCCAGTTTCTTTTTGGGTTTTAGGTTCAACCAGTAGTGGTCCATGCAGAGTTCTGCCAACTCTTCAAATGTGGCCACCATACCGGTAGGGCAACATATGGTACCAGTTGAGAGCAGGTCCCTCGAGGCTTCCCGTGAACATACGGCAGAGAATTTGATTCTCATAGTATAGCATCATGGTCTTGATGGCGGCGTCCCACGCCGGCGGTATGCCTTAGTCGATTAAGTAGCTCACGGGCATCAGTTGCTTTCGTGCGCGAGGGGATAGGACATCTAGTGGACCTTGTTGACTGAGGCGATCCTTCTCGGGGATGGCTTGGTGCACCGTCGACGTCGAGGCATCTCATACCATTTTCCTTGGTGCTTGAGTTGATACATGACGCCTCTCGATACATGGTACATATGGTTCTTCAAGATGAGGACTCACGGCTGGGCAAGTCCTTGGTTGGTCTTTATTAGCAGCGGGAGAGTTGTGAATCACAACCCTTGCTCTTTCAGCCGCCTTCTTCAGGGAATCCCTCTCTTGCTTGAGGGCAGTATTCTTCTTGAGAAGGTTCAGCAGCTGAAAGTCGATAGCTGAGATTTGATACATAGCCGAAGCCTCGCCTCATTGGGTATCATGCTCTTTGCCAGATCGATGCCTCAAGGACGATGAGTTCTGTCGATTACTACGGCCTTCTGGCTGGCTTCCTTGTGGCTCCAGCCGCTCATGGACATGTCTGCAATTGGTTGCTGCGGAAATTAACTTCTTACTCATCTTCGGTCAGCATATCGTTTGTTCGATCAGCACCCATCTTCGGAGGGTTGGTACTAGCCTGCACCATCGAGCGTGTCGATGTCGGCGTAATGAAAGCGTTGAAGTTGACTTGAAGGAGGACGTATGGCTCATCACCACAAGTTGAGTAGGAGTTGGTAGGTGTGTGGGTATGACCTCTAACGATATCCTGAGCCACAGACGATGCCAAAGATTGTGGGAAAAATTTTCGTGCTGTTTTGATCGAAGACATAGCCCCATAATTCTTAATTGAATATGGATGGTGATCGTGATGCAGAGTAAGAGAGAGTGAGAGAGAGAGAGAGAGAGAGAGAGAGAGAGAGAGAGAGAGAGAGAGAGAGAGACAAGTGACACGAGAGATGTTGTCGACGTTCGATGTTACGACTTATGTCTTCGGGCGAGAGGTGCCACTTGATCTTCACTATAATATGAGTAAATAGGGAGTGAGCGTTCTCTCGATAGGCCGAGAGAAGCTTTGTACGGTGGGGCTACACGGAGCAATTAGAAGATAGCTCTGGCTATAGAATCTTCTCTTTATTTGATCCATTAACCAATCCCTTCTCTCTAAGCCATAGTGGTCATTTTATAGCTCAGGAATGCACTCGATACGGCAGTGCTGATGTGGCGGTGCTGGTTTTGGGCCTCCTCACTGGCCCCTTATTGGGCCGTTATTTGGGCACAATAAGGAGGCTTGATCTGCAGGTCCTGTAGAGTAGGCTCACGGGCCTGGGCTTGCCTGCATGAGCCATTGCATGGGCCCATTTGTTTATGGTCCGGTCCGGTACGATTTTTGCACCCACAGAAGAAGCGGAATTCGTGGCAGCTCCACTGATGTGGAAGCGGAGGAAGGAAGCAGGTGGGGTTATGTGGTGGCAATCAAAGTTTTGGGAGGAAACAAGTTATGCGAAGTAGCTTTGGGGTATGAATAAAATTTCCCTTTTAGAGGACGAGCATATGTTTATAGTGTTGGGGCGGGGCTAGGTGTGATTAGGGGTGGCAATATTTGACCCGACCCACCAATCTGAAACACACCTGATTCGAAGTTAGCGGGTTTGGGTTTGGTCGAAACGGGTTCGGGTCATAAACGGATTAACCCGATTGACCCGTTTAACTAATGGGTTGGGTTTGCGTTTATACCTATAACCTGATTGACCCGTTTACCAAATGGGTTGTGTCGACCCAGATCAACCTCATCAAACCCGGCCCAATCCGACCCAATTTTGACCAGCTGCCATCAGAATTGGCGGTTGGGGCTGAGTGCGATCGGGACCACAGCCATTAATAGCATGTCGGTTGGGAGCTAGTGCGATCGGGAGCAGATGCATGATCGGAACCACAGCCATTAAATGCATGCCGATTGGGCTGAGTGCCTTTCCAAAAAAATAAAAAGTATTATTTTGACTTTGCCCCCAAGTTTTGCCTTGAATTAGAGTTTACCCCCCATCGTTTCATTAATTAGAGTTTACCCCCCAAAACTAACTGTTCCATCAGCTCACCATCTAAGAGAAAGGATGAGCTGACAGAAAAGAAGTAAAGTTTTGAAGGATGAGCTGACGGAACAGTTAGTTTTGGGGGGTAAACTGTAATTAATAAAAATATGCGGGGTAAAGTCTAATTCAAGAAATATTGGGGGGCAAAGTCAAAATAACCCAAAAAGAAAAAGTCAAAACAACAGAGCAACTGACACATCTGTCCAAAAAAAGGAAAGAACATAATTTGCTTTCGCCATGGGCGCACAAGCTTAGACTGCAAAGCCACTTAGTAGCTGAAACATACAGTCAATGGAGCCAATCCGCAGTAGAGGGGGGGAGACGACGGGTGCTGCTGAACTTCTTCAAGCTCAGTCCGGGCTATGGCACCACATATTCAACCACATAGACTCCATGACCCTAAAGTGCGCCGTGGAGCTCGGGATACCGGACATCATCCACCGCCACGGCCGCCCCATCTCACTCTCCGACCTCTCGGCCGCCCTCGCCGTCTCCCCACCCAGGTTCTCCCACTTGGCTCGTGTCATGCGCTTGCTGACCCACTCCGGCATCTTCTCCACACAGAGCAAAGGCGCTGTTGATGATGATGACAACGACCATGATGAAGATCTGTATCTCCTCACTCCCATCTCTCGACTCCTGGTTAAGGGCATCGACGGCTGCCTGTCGCCGTTCCTCCTCGCTGTGCTTGACCCGGTTCAAGTAACGCCGTACCAATCCATGGGCGCGTGGTTCAGGGGCGACGCTCCCACACCCTTCGCCGTGGCTCACGGCGGCGGGCTCTGGGACGTCACCAACCGAAACCCCGGGTTCAACCAGATATTCAACGCCGGCATGGCCAGCGATGCATGCTTCGTGTTGGATGTTCTGATCAAGGAGTGCGGCGACATGTTCCGGGGCCTGAGGTCGCTGGTGGACGTCGGCGGAGGCACCGGATCCGCCGCGAGGGCCATCGCCGAGGCCTTCCCGCAGGTGAAGTGCAGTGTGTTGGAACTCCCTCATGTGGTCGACACGGCCCCTGAGGCCGAGACCGTGGCCTTTCTTGCGGGGGATATGTTCGAGTATGTCCCCCATGCGGACGCTGTACTTCTGAAGGTATGCGTGCTTTTGAATTCCAACGTACGCATTTGATTTGATCTGATCGTTTGGGGGTGGATTGAGGATGGCAGTGGATCCTGCATGACTGGTGCGACGAGGACTGTGTAAAGATACTGCAGCGATGCAAGACAGCGATCCCTTGCAGAGAGGAAGGCGGGAAGGTGATCATCATCGACGTGGTGGTTGGATCCAAGGATTCACACCATGAGTCGAGAGAGACACAACTGTATTGGGACATGCAGATGATGGTGATATGCGGGGGAGCCGAGCGGGATGAACATGAGTGGAAGAAGTTGTTCATCGAGGCAGGGTTTAGTGGCTACAAGATAACGCCTGCTTTGGGACTGCGATCGGTTATCGAGGTCTACCCGTGAATCGTGTTTCTTTTTCTCTTTCTCTCTCCTATGTTGGTGAGGTTCTCTGTTTGATCCAAGGATTCACACCATGAGTCGAGAGAGACACAACTGTATTGGGACATGCAGATGATGGTGATATGCGGGGGAGCCGAGCGGGATGAACATGAGTGGAAGAAGTTGTTCATCGAGGCAGGGTTTAGTGGCTACAAGATAACGCTTGCTTTGGGACTGCGATCGGTTATCGAGGTCTACCCGTGAATCGTGTTTCTTTTTCTCTTTCTCTCTCCTATGTTGGTGAGGTTCTCTGTTTGACTCCGGTATGGATATTATGGACAAAACTTTCCATCAATGCTGATGTGCAATTGTTTTTGTTATGAAATTTAATAAATAAAAAAAAAATGTTTATACCTATGTTACCTTTCTTGTTTCGGTCTCTGATCTCTTTTAGCCCTTCCTCTAACCATGTGGAAGACCAGAACTTCCGCAACACCACAACAAGAAATAAATATTTATTTCCAACTTATCTATTATGAAAATAATTTGGATGACTTAGTGATAGGTCCCTAGTAAAAGCATATATATACTTGCAATGAGTCCTCCATAAAGTTCTATATTGCATTCGGTTCCTTTCAAAATCCTACTTATATATCCAAAAGAAAAAAAAAATAACAATGTCTAATCAAAGTTCATCAAATTTACATTTTCTACCGCAAGTCAATCTGAATGTTTTCTTGCACAAAAAATAATTAACACCAGACCATCGATTTAAAATCACAAAAACAAAATAATTTTTTTTTCATTATAATTTTATAAAATTAAAAAAATATTCTGACAATCGAACAAATTGTTACTTTGTTTTACCGAATAGGTTCGGTTTCGGATTTTTTTGAGACTCGATCCATTTGGTGGCATGTTATAAAAAGTTACATCCGATCAGGTCAAATTAGTGTTGTAAGTGGTGGGTCCCAATAGGAACAAAACGGTATTGATTTGGCTGATGGCTTGATGATGCACATAGAACAATAACAACAATTGCTGTCAACCGATTGAGAGTCAATAAATATAGAGCCATTGAATGACGGAAGTAAATGAAGCCAAATAACAAGTCATCTTCCCAAGTATCTTAACATCATCAAGATCATCTCTATTAGGTGTTCCTAGTCGAATCGAACTGCGCTTGATCTCGGCAAAAGATCGATTCAACAGGCTTCATTGTATCCTGAAAGTAATCTCGCTTTTGTTCAACCTATTGCACTCACGATCTCTGATGATAGGGAATGACATTCGTCTAAAAGACGGCGTCTTTTCCGTGCCTTAAAAATCGGCATATAAATGTGTCTTGCAGAGGGATCTCGTGCTTGTCAAAGACCAACCACATGGGTTTAACATTAATCCCAAACTTTATCCATCCTTAAAGATAAACGAGAAACTTTCTAAGGAACTAACACTAATTTCCCAAAATTATTTAGATTAACGACAATAGCTAACGATTTTGATGGAACAGTACGGGATCTTGATGGAACAATCGCTAACAACGATAGAGTCACCAACCGTTGGGGATGACCGAGACATATAAGAAGACGCTCTTTCACTGAGGGCTGGTATGAAGAAAGCCTAGCTGGCTTAGGGCCTCGACTGACTTGAACATCTGAGGGACCTTGGCTCGAAGGTAAGAGCTCGTCGGGAGACACTAGTTCACCTCGGGGGGGTGTGGAGGGACCAAAATTTTCTCCCACAATAGCGGTAATGTAATGCTCATCCACAATAACCTCCTTAATGTTCTTAGGCTCAAATATGGTTATATAGCAAAGGGTTGCAATCATGTTTTGGAGTGCCTCTTTGTCTTCACTCCGGTTTCAATGTCATCCAATATACTCGTGGTGGGGTGATCACGTTGGACCCATGGAGCGGGGACTCTCTCCACAATATGTTCGGGAGCGACGAGTAAAGAAACATCACCCAAAACGGGTGGGGGAACACAAGCATCATCATCATTGACAAAGTGGTGCATCATAAAGATCCTCTCAATCGTTGCAAGGCGAGGGAGTGGGTAAGGTCGAGGAACTCACATCCCCAAAAGTTGGGGCACACTCATCATCATCAGATGGGTTGTCTTGACGGCCATTAAGAAATCAGGCCTAGACTGAGTACTGGATAGTGAGGCCACTTGTGTTCACACAAGACATAATTCAGTAGCTATGTAGAGTGTGACGATGCTCGGATGACGAACATACGATGGCTTCGAGATGCTGACCAGGGGAGCCAGAAATTTTCGCTTGAGGTATTTGATGCTACAGTTCGGGCACTCATAGACGTTTGTTATATTTCAGGTTTTGTGAAGAATTATAAATCACTCTTCCAGATTAGATTCTCTCGGGTGCAGGATCACCGGTTGAGGTGGAGTCCTAGATGTTTCAAATGATACTTTTTCGATCTTGGTAGGAGTCTATAGTACGTGGAGTCGTATACATATGGTCTCTGTGATGATAGCTTTGAAGGCAGAGGGTTCGGTGAAGAACAAGTCTGCAAATGGAGCACGATCAGGTGCCAGGAAGATGAAGAAAAGTGGATTCTGATCAAGTCCAAAAGCAAATTGGACTTGGTCGATCATCGGTCTTGATGATCAAGCACTGGAAAGGTGGCTAAAAGGAATTCATTGGATTATCACAGGCTCTCAGACATCGGTGATGGCAATGCTAAAGACTTATTATTGTTGGGTTTTAAAAATTCAAGTTGGAGATTGTTGAGTTTTGACCCATTAAATCAACACCCAAAGGATAGAACCCTAGTAGAACTCGCCAAGCGAGCAGGCGAGTCCTCCGGGTGAACTGGGCAGGAGTTCTGCAGACAGAACCCCACTTGAACTCACCAGGGCAAGCAAGCGAGTCACCCGGGCAAACTAGGTATTGACAGCATGGGCAAGTCATGAGTCAGTCTACGTTTTCAGTCGGTTTTGGATTTCTATGGGCATGCATTTTCTCCCTTATAAATGGGGGTGGCATGGGAGGCTCTACGGTATTAAGGGAAAGGCTATATAGGTGTTGGATATCCTCACTACAAAAAAAACAGTTATTACCGACGGACAATATCCGTCGGTAATATTAACATTACGTCGGTAATATTTTATAGCGACGGAAGATATTTCCGTCGCCAGCTGTCGGGAAAAAAGGTGTCGGGGAAAACAATACGACGGACCAAAAATTACCGTCGGTAATAATAATTAATACCGACGGTAATATTAAAACCGTCGGTAATATTTAAACAATTAAAAATTAATATAATATATTATTCCCGATGATACATAATAGTCCGTCGGTAATATATAAGACTTTTACCGACAGTTATAATATATCCTGTCGGTAATACTTTATATATTACCGACAGATATATATTTCCGGTCGGTAATAATATATATATATTACCGACGGCTATATATGTCCAGTCGGCAATAATATATATATTACCGACGGATATTATATTCCGTCGGCAACTTATTTATAATTTAAAAAAAAAATAAAAACTTTAGTACCGACGGAATAATTAATTTCCTTCGGTAATAAGTATGTTTTTTTTTTAATAAATTTGCCTAAATAATGTTATTTAATTCCTGTGATTTACAACAATACCACAATATATTACCACAATTTATCAAATATTACCACAATTTATAAAATATTACCGTAAATTTTAAAATATTACCTAAATTGATAAAAAATTACAGCAAATTATCAAATAATAACCACATATTACAAAAAAATATTTACACAATCCAAAACTAAGAGATGCCCTATCTCAACCACCCCCACCCGCCACCAACGCTGGTGCTCTCATCGATCCCCTGACGCCGCCCTGCTCCTGCAATTAACATGTATTTGTCAAAAAAATGGTTTATATCTATAACTGAGTCTAAGCGTTAAAAAATCATAAGTTAGCGTGTTTCGGTTTTGAAATAGGTTTGGATTCGATCGGATCGGCATCCGATAATTCGAAGTTGGAATTATTCCGTATTTCGGACTTGCGAGCGAGTTCTAATTGGATATTTGATCAATTTACGCTCCGATTCACCGATTTAGAGTCTAAGTGTTGGAAAATCATAAGTTAGCGTGTTTCGGATATGAAATAGGTTTGGATTCGATCCGATCGTCATCGGATCGGCATCCGATAATTCGAACTTGGAAATATTCCGTATTTCGGACTTGCGAGCGAGTTCTAATTGGATATTTGACCAATTTACGATCCGATTCACCGATTTAGAGTCTAAGTGTTGGAAAATCATAAGTTAGCGTGTTTTGGATAAGAAATAGGTTTGGATTCGATCCGATCGACATCGGATCGGCATCCGATAATTCAAAATTGGAATTATTCCGTATTTCGGACTTGCGAGCGGGTTCTAATTGGATATTTGACCAATTTACGCTCCGATTCACCGATTTAAAGTCTAAGTGTTGGAAAATCATAAGTTAGCGTGTTTCGGATATGAAACAGGTTTGGATTCGATCCGATCGTCATCGGATCGGCATCCGATAATTCGAACTTAGAATTATTCCGTATTTCGGACTTGCGAGCGAGTTCTAATTGGATATATATTTGACCAATTTACGCTCCGATTCACCGATTTAGAGTCTAAGTGTTGGAAAATCATAAGTTAGCGTGTTTCAGATATGAAATAGGTTTGGATTCGATCCGATCGTCATCGGATCGGCATCCGATAATTCGAACTTGGAATTATTCCGTATTTCAGACTTGCGAGCGGGTTCTAATTGGATATTTGACCAATTTACGATCCGATTCACCGATTTAAAGTCTAAGTGTTGGAAAATCATAAGTTAGCGTGTTTCGGATATGAAATAGGTTTCGATTCGATCCGATCGTCATCGGATTGGCATCCGATAATTCAAACTTAGAATTATTCTGTATTTCGGACTTGCGAGCGGGTTCTAATTGGATATTTGAGCAATTTACGCTCCGATTCACCGATTTAGAGTCTAAGTGTTGGAAAATCATAAGTTAGCTTGTTTCGGATATGAAATAGGTTTGGATTCGATCCGATCGTTATCGGATCGGCATCCGATAATTCGAACTTGGAATTATTCCATATTTCGGACATGCGAGCGGGTTCTAATTGGATATTTGAGCAATTTACGATCCGATTCACCGATTTAGAGTCTAAGTGCTGGAAAATCATAAGTTAGTGTGTTTCGGATTTGAAATAGGTTTGGATTCGATCGGATCATCATCGGATCGGCATTCGATAATTCGAACTTGGAATTATTCCGTATTTCGGACTTGCGAGCGGGTTCTAATTGGATATTTGAGCAATTTACGATCCGATTCACCGATTTAGAGTCTAAGTGTTGGAAAATCATAAGTTAGCGTGTTTCAGATTTGAAATAGGTTTGGATTCGATCGGATCGTCATCGGATCGGCATCCGATAATTCGAAGTTGGAATTATTCCGTATTTCGAACTTGCGAGTGGGTTCTAATTGGATATATATTTGACCAATTTACGCTCCGATTCACCGATTTAGAGTCTAAGTGTTGGAAAATCATAAGTTAGCGTGTTTCGGATTTGAAATAGGTTTGGATTCGATCGGATCGTCATCGGATCGGCATCCGATAATTCGAAGTTGGAATTATTCCGTATTTCGGACTTGCGAGCGAGTTCTAATTGGATATTTGATTAATTTACGCTCTGATTCACCGATTTAGAGTCGAAGTGTTGAAAAATCATAAGTTAGCGCGTTTCGGATATGAAATAGGTTTGGATTCGATCGGATCGTCATCGGATCGGCATCCGATAATTTCAAGTTAGAATTATTCCGTATTTCGGACTTGCGAGCGGGTTCTAATCGGATATTTGAACAATTTACGATCTGATTCACCGATTTAGAGTCAAAGTGTTGGAAAATCATAAGTTAGCGTGTTTTAGATATGAAATAGGTTTGGATTCGATCGGATCGTCATCGGATCGGCATCCGATAATTCCAAGTTGGAATTATTCCGTATTTCGGACTTGCGAGCGGGTTCTAATTGGATATTTGAGCAAATTACGATCCGATTCACCGATTTAGAGTCTAAGTGCTGGAAAATCATAAGTTAGCGTGTTTCGGATTTGAAATAGGTTTGGATTCGATCGGATCGTCATCGAATCGACATCCGATAATTCGAACTTGGAATTATTCCGTATTTCGGACTTGCGAGCGGGTTCTAATTGGATATTTGACCAATTTACGCTCCGATTCACCAATTTAGAGTCTAAGTGTTGGAAAATCATAAGTTAGCGTGTTTCGGATATGAAATAGGTTTGGATTCGATCGGATCGTCATCGGATCGGAATCCGATAATTCGAAGTTGGAATTATTCCGTATTTCGGACTTGCGAGCGGGTTCTAATCGGATATTTGAACAATTTACGATCCGATTCACCGATTTAGAGTCTAAGTGCTGGAAAATCATAAGTTAGCGTGTTTCGGATATGAAATAGGTTTGGATTCGATCGGATCGTCATCGGATCGGCATCCGATAATTCCAAGTTGGAATTATTCCGTATTTCGGACTTGCGAGCGGGTTCTAATTGGATATTTGACCAATTTACAATCCGATTCACCGATTTAAAGTCTAAGTGTTGGAAAATCATAAGTTAGTGTGTTTTGGATATAAAATAGGTTTGGATTCGATCCGATCGTCATCGGATCGGCATCCGATAATTTGAACTTGGAATTATTTCGTATTTTGGACTTGCGAGCGGGTTCTAATTGGATATTTGAGCAATTTATGCTCCGATTCACCGATTTAGAGTCTACGTGTTGGAAAATCATAAGTTAGCATGTTTCGGATATGAAATAGGTTTGGATTCGATCCGATCGTTATCGGATCGGCACCCGATAATTCGAACTTGGAATTATTACGTATTTCGGACTTGCGAGCGGGTTCTAATTGGATATTTGAGCAATTTACGATCCGATTCACCGATTTAGAGTCTAAGTGCTGGAAAATCTTAAGTTAGTGTGTTTCGGATTTGAAATAGGTTTGGATTCGATCGGATCACATCGGATCGGCATCCGATAATTCGAACTTGGAATTATTCCGTATATCGGACTTGCGAGCGGGTTCTAATTGGATATTTGAGCAATTTATGATCCGATTCACCGATTTAGAGTCTAAGTGTTGGAAAATCATAAGTTAGCGTGTTTCAGATTTGAAATAGGTTTGGATTCGATTGGATCGTCATCGGATCGGCATCCGATAATTCGAAGTTGGAATTATTCCGTATTTCGGACTTGCGAGCGGGTTCTAATTGGATATATATTTGACCAATTTACGCTCCGATTCACCGATTTAGAGTCTAAGTGTTGGAAAATCATAAGTTAGCGTGTTTCGGATTTGAAATAGGTTTGGATTTGATCAGATCGGCATCCAATAATTCGAAGTTGTAATTATTCTGTATTTTGGACTTGCGAGCGAGTTCTAATTGGATATTTGACCAATTTACGCTCCGATTCATCGATTTAGAGTCGAAGTGTTAAAAAATCATAAGTTAGCGTGTTACGGATATGAAATAGGTTTGGATTCGATCGGATCGTCATCGGATCTGCATCTGATAATTCCAAGTTGGAATTATTCCGTATTTCGGACTTGCGAGCGGGTTCTAATCAGATATTTGAACAATTTACGATCTGATTCACCGATTTAGAGTCTAAGTGTTGGAAAATCATAAGTTAGCGTGTTTCAGATATGAAATAGGTTTGGATTCGATCGGATCGTCATCGGATCGGCATCCGATAATTCCAAGTTGGAATTATTCCGTATTTCGGACTTGCAAGCGGGTTCTAATTGGATATTTGAGCAATTTACGATCCGATTCACCGATTTAGAGTCTAAGTGCTGGAAAATCATAAGTTAGCGTGTTTCGGATTTGAAATAGGTTTGGATTCGATCGGATCGTCATCGGATCGGCATCCGATAATTCGAACTTGGAATTATTCCATATTTCGGACTTGCGAGCGGGTTCTAATTGGATATTTGACCACCTTACGCTCCGATTCACCGATTTAGAGTCTAAGTGTTGGAAAATCATAAGTTAGCGTGTTTCGGATATGAAATAGGTTTGGATTCGATCGGATCGTCATCGGATCGGCATCCGATAATTCGAAGATGGAATTATTCCGTATTTGGGACTTGCGAGCGTGTTCTAATCGGATATTTGAACAATTTACGATCCGATTCACCGGTTTAGAGTCTAAGTGCTGGAAAATCATAAGTTAGCGTGTTTCAGATATGAAATAGGTTTGGATTCGATCGGATCGTCATCGGATCGGCATCCGATAATTCCAAGTTGGAATTATTCCATATTTCGGACTTGCGAGCGTGTTCTAATTGGATATTTGACCAATTTACGATCCGATTCACCGATTAAAAGTCTACGTGTTGGAAAATCATAAGTTAGCATCTTACGGATATGAAATAGGTTTGGATTCGATCCGATCGTGATCGGATCGACATCCGATAATTTGAACTTGGAATTATTCCGTATTTTGAACTTGCGAACGGGTTCTAATTGGATATTTGAGCAATTTACGCTCCGATTCACCGATTTAGAGTCTAAGTGTTGGAAAATCATAAGTTAGCGTGTTTCGGATATGAAATAGGTTTGGATTCGATCCGATCGTTATCGGATCGGCATCCGATAATTCGAACTTTGAATTATTCCGTATTTCGGACTTGCGAGCGGGTTCTAATTGGATATTTGAGCAATTTACGATCCGATTCACCGATTTAGAGTCTAAGTGCTGGAAAATCATAAGTTAGCGTGTTTTGGATTTGAAATAGGTTTGGATTCGATCGGATCATCATCGGATCGGCATCCGATAATTCGAACTTGGAATTATTCCGTATTTCGGACTTCCGAGCGGGTTCTAATTGGATTTTTGAGCAATTTACGATCCGATTCACCGATTTAGAGTCTAAGTGTTGGAAAATCATAAGTTAGCGTGTTTCAGATTTGAAATAGGTTTGGATTCGATCAGATCGTCATCGGATCGGCATCCGATAATTCGAAGTTGGAATTATTCCGTATTTCGAACTTGCGAGCGGGTTCTAATTGGATATATATTTGACCAATTTACGCTCCGATTCACCGATTTAGAGTCTAAGTGTTGGAAAATCATAAAGTTAGCGTCTTTCGGATTTGAAATAGGTTTGGATTCGATCGGATCATCATCGGATCGGCATCCGATAATTTGAAGTTGGAATTATTCCGTATTTCGGACTTGCGAGCGAGTTCTAATTGGATATTTGACCAATTTACGCTCCGATTCACCGATTTAGAGTCGAAGTGTGGAAAAATCATAAGTTAGCGTGTTTCGGATATGAAATAGGTTTGGATTCGATCGGATCGTCATCGGATCGGCATCCGATAATTCCAAGTTGGAATTATTCCGTATTTCGGACTTGCGAGCGGGTTCTAATCGGATATTTGAATAATTTACGATCTGATTCACGGATTTAGAGTCTAAGTGTTGGAAAATCATAAGTTAGCGTGTTTCAGATATGAAATAGGTTTGGATTCGATCGGATCGTCATCGGATCGGCATCCGATAATTCCAAGTTAGAATTATTCCGTATTTCGGACTTGCGAGTGGGTTCTAATTGGATATTTGAGCAATTTACGATCCGATTCACCGATTTAGAGTCTAAGTGCTGGAAAATCATAAGTTAGCGTGTTTCGGATTTGAAATAGGTTTGGATTCGATCGGATCGTCATCGGATCGGCATCCAATAATTCGAACTTGGAATTATTCCGTATTTCGGACTTGCGAGTGGGTTCTAATTGGATATTTGACCAATTTACGCTCCGATTCACCGATTTAGAGTCTAAGTGTTGGAAAATCATAAGTTAGCGTGTTTCGGATATGAAATAGGTTTGGATTCGATCGGATCGGCATCGGATCAGCATCCGATAATTCGAAGTTGGAATTATTCCGTATTTTGGACTTGCGAGCGGGTTCTAATCGAATATTTGAACAATTTACGATCCGATTCACCGATTTAGAGTCTAAGTGCTGGAAAATCATAAGTTAGCGTGTTTCAGATATGAAATAGGTTTGGATTCGATCGGATCGTCATCGGATCGGCATCCGATAATTCCTAGTTGGAATTATTCCGTATTTCGGACTTGCGAGCGGGTTCTAATTGGATATTTGACCAATTTACGATCCGATTCACCGATTTAAAGTCTAAGTGTTGGAAAATCATAAGTTAGCGTGTTTCGGATATGAAATAGGTTTGGATTCGATCAAATCGTCATCGGATCGGCATCCGATAATTCGAACTTGGAATTATTTCGTATTTCGGACTTGCGAGCGGGTTCTAATTGGATATTTGAGCAATTTACGCTCCGATTCACCGATTTAGAGTCTAAGAGTTTGAAAATCATAAGTTAGCGTGTTTCGGATATGAAATAGGTTTGGATTCGATCCGATCGTTATCGGATCGGCATCCGATAATTCGAACTTGGATATATTCCGTATTTCGGACTTGCGAGCGGGTTCTAATTGGATATTTGAGCAATTTACGATCCGATTCACCGATTTAGAGTCTAAGTGCTGGAAAATCAAAAGTTAGCGTGTTTCGGATTTGAAATAGGTTTGGATTCGATCGGATCATCATCGGATCGGCATCCGATAATTCGAACTTGGAATTATTCCGTATTTCGGACTTGCGAGCGGGTTCTAATTGGATATTTAAGCAATTTACGATCCGATTCACCGATTTTGAGTCTAAGTGTTGGAAAATCATAAGTTAGCGTGTTTCGGATTTGAAATAGGTTTGGATTCGATCGGATCGTCATCGGATCGGCATCCGATAATTCGAAGTTGGAATTATTCCGTATTTCGGACTTGCGAGCGGGTTCTAATTGGATATATATTTGACCAATTTACGCTCTGATTCACCGATTTAGAGTCTAAGTGTTGGAAAATCATAAGTTAGCGTGTTTCAGATTTGAAATAGGTTTGGATTCGATCGGATCGGCATCCGATAATTCGAAGTTGGAATTATTCCGTATTTCGGACTTGCGAGCGAGTTTTAATTGGATATTTGACAAATTTACGCTCTGATTCACCGATTTAGAGTCGAAGTGTTGAAAAATCATAAGTTAGCGTGTTTCGGTTATGAAATAGGTTTGGATTCGATCGGATCGTCATCGGATCGGCATCTGATAATTCCAAGTTGGAATTATTCCGTATTTCGGACTTGCGAGCTGGTTCTAATCGGATATTTGAACAATTTACGATCTGATTCACCGATTTAGAGTCTAAGTGTTGGAAAATCATAAGTTAGCGTGTTTCAGATATGAAATAGGTTTGGATTCGATTGGATCGTCATCGGATCGGCATCCGATAATTCCAAGTTGGAATTATTCCGTATTTCGGACTTGCGAGCGGGTTCTAATTGGATATTTGAGCAATTTACGATCCGATTCCCCGATTTAGAGTCTAAGTGCTGGAAAATCATAAGTTAGCGTGTTTCGGATTTGAAATAGGTTTGGATTCGATCGGATCGTCATCCGATAATTCAAACTTGGAATTATTCCATATTTCGGACTTGCGAGCGGGTTCTAATTGGATATTTGAGCAATTTATGCTCCGATTCACCGATTTAGAGTCTAAGTGTTGAAAAATCATAAGTTAGCGTGTTTCGGTTATGAAATAGGTTTGGATTCGATCGGATCGTCATCGGATCGGCATCTGATAATTCCAAGTTGGAATTATTCCGTATTTCGGACTTGCGAGCTGGTTCTAATCGGATATTTGAACAATTTATGATCCGATTCACCGATTTAGAGTCTAAGTGCTGGAAAATCATAAGTTAGCGTGTTTCGGATATGAAATAGGTTTGGATTCGATCGGATCGTCATCGGATCGGCATCCGATAATTCCAAGTTGGAATTATTCCGTATTTCGGACTTGCGAGCGGGTTCTAATTGGATATTTGACCAATTTACGATCCGATTCACCGATTTAAAGTCTAAGTGTTGGAAAATTATAAGTTAGCGTGTTTCGGATATGAAATAGGTTTGGATTCGATCCGATCGTCATCGGATCGGCATCCGATAATTCGAACTTAGAATTATTCCGAATTTTGAACTTGCGAGCGGGTTCTAATTGGATATTTGAGCAATTTACGCTCTGATTCACCGATTTAGAGTCTAAGTGTTGGAAAATCATAAGTTAGCGTGTTTCGGATATGAAATAGGTTTGTATTCGATCCGATCGTTATAGGATCGGCATCCGATAATTCGAACTTGGAATTATTCCGTATTTCGGACTTGCGAGCGGGTTCTAATTCGATATTTGAGCAATTTACGATCCGATTCACCGATTTAGAGTCTAAGTGCTGGAAAATCATAAGTTAGCGTGTTTCGGATTTGAAATAGGTTTGGATTCGATCGGATCATCATCGGATCGGCATCCGATAATTCAAACTTGAAATTATTCCGTATTTCTGACTTGCGAGCGGGTTCTAATTGGATATTTGAGCAATTTACGATGCGATTCACCGATTTAGAGTCTAAGTGTTGGAAAATCATAAGTTAGCGTGTTTCGGATATGAAATAGGTTTGGATTCGATCGGATCGTCATCGGATCGGCATCCGATAATTCCAAGTTGGAATTATTCCGTATTTTGGACTTGCGAGCGGGTTCTAATCGGATATTTGAACAATTTACGATCCGATTCACCGATTTAGAGTCTAAGTGTTGGAAAATCATAAGGTAGCGTGTTTCCAATATGAAATAGGTTTGGATTCGATCGGATCGTCATCAGATCGGCATCCGATAATTCCAAGTTGGAATTATTCCGTATTTCGGACTTGCGAGCGGGTTCTAATCGGATATTTGAACAATTTACGATCCGATTTACTGATTTAGAGTCTAAGTGTTGGAAAATCATAAGTTAGCGTGTTTCGGATATGAAATAGGTTTGGATTCGATCGGATCGTCATCGGATCGGCATCCGATAATTCGAAGTTGGAATTATTCCGTATTTCGGACTTGCGAGCGGGTTCTAATCGGATATTTGACCAATTTACGCTCCGATTCACCGATTTAGAGTCTAAGTGTTGAAAAATCATAAGTTAGCGTGTTTCGTATATTAAATAGGTTTGGATTCGATCGGATCGTCATCGGATCGGCATCTGATAATTCCAAGTTGGAATTATTCCGTATTTCGGACTTGCGAGCGGGTTCTAATCGGATATTTGAATAATTTACGATCCGATTCACCGATTTAGAGTCTAAGTGTTGGAAAATCATAAGTTAGCGTGTTTCAGATATGAAATAGATTTGGATTCGATCGGATCGTAATCGGATCGTCATTCGATAATTCCAAGTTGGAATTATTCCGTATTTCGGATTTGCGAGCGGGTTCTAATCGGATATTTGAACAATTTACGATCCGATTCACCGATTTAGAGTCTAAGTGTTGGAAAATCATAAGGTAGCGTGTTTCAGATATGAAATAGGTTTGGATTCGATCGGATCATCATCGGATCGGCATCCGATAATTCCAAGTTGGAATTATTCCGTATTTCGAACTTGCGAGCGGATTCTAATCGGATATTTGAATAATTTACGATCCGATTCACCGATTTAGAGTCTAAGTGTTGGAAAATCATAAGTTAGCGTGTTTCAGATATGAAATAGGTTTGGATTCGATCGGATCGTCTTCGGATCGGCATCCGATAATTCGAACTTGGAATTATTCCGTATTTCGGACTTGCGAGCGGGTTCTAATTGGATATTTGACCAATTTACGCTCTGATTCACTAATTTAGAGTCGAAGTGTTGAAAAATCATAAGTTAGCGTGTTTCGGATATGAAATAGGTTTGGATTCGATCGGATCGTCATCGGATCGGCATCCGATAATTCCAAGTTAGAATTATTCCGTATTTCGAACTTGCGAGCGGGTTCTAATTGGATATTTAACCAATTTACGATCCGATTCATCGATTTAGAGTCTAACTGTTGGAAAATCATAAGTGTGATAATATGATCTAAACTCAAATTAGTAAGATTCATATTTTTTGCTAATATTATAAAGATTAGTAAGTACCTGATCATGAGGATGAGCCACTGCTAGATCGGCTTATGAATTCATAAAATTTACGCTCCATTTCCCTTCTAGCTTCTCTTTCCTCATCGAGGGCCTTCTTCTCCGCCTCAACCCTCTGCACGAGGGCCTGCCTCTGCTCTCGCTCCGCCTCAATCCTCTGCTCGAGGGCCTACCTCTGCTCTCGCTCCGCGTCTAGCACAGACTGCAGCTGAGTGATAGCACCGGTCTGGGTGTCCCGTGCCCTCGAGCGCATACCCTCTCGTCCAAATTAGGAGGAGGGCGTGACTCCAAGGCCCGTACAGAGGACACGACCGTGCGTGGCAGGTCTCAGCACAGTATCCATCGCTGAGTCGACAGATACTGAGCTGGAGGAGGAGCCGGCCTCGCCCGACGGGGTCACCAGAAGTCGCATCCTCTCCTATATAAAAACAACCAATGATATTCAATGATATTTTATGGCATATGTATAAGAATATATTAACAGTAATTTAATTACTTACCACTTGCGAGGCAACCCTGTCGTCCAGAAATGCCCCATCGATACGCCGCCTCCTAGAGGCCTCAAAAAGGTCAATCCTATTAGGCTTGTGGCCCAAGGACTGTGTCTGTTGGACATATAAAATAAATAGATGAGTTAATATAACATGTATAGAGCTTTAAATAATAACAATGTTTGTATCATTTACCAGCTGCTGGGCAAGCTGGGGCATGGAGGTCCTCCCCTTCACTGGAGCAGGTGTCGTCGAGGCACTTCTATTCTGCTTGCCTATAGCAGATTTCGCCTGTGTCAATCGATTAAATTTTGAAACATCAATACAAATTTTTAGTATAACATTAAAACAAGTACGAATCAACAAAATTATAATTATACCTGAAAGCTAGGGGTGGCCCAGTGAGCGACCAAAAACTGTAGAACGTGTAGCGGTGGCGCGTCTCTCGTCCCGGCCGCAGCCTGTACCTCCTCAGTCGGCTGGCCGACCAAGTAACCGTAGAGTTGGTAGAGCTCATGACGGTAATCCCTGTACCGCTCACCCATCATCTTCCACAAGTCCTCCCGATAGGTGTCGGTTTCCATGTTCTCCCATTTAAATTTCTCCTGTAAAATCAATTTAGAAACAAGTCATTTTATCAAATCAAATTATAAAGAAGTACGATATTATTCTAAAATGCTTTAATGAAACTAACGTACCAAAAACTGCTGATACATCCTCTCCTTATAGGATGCATCAATATTCTTCCACCCCATTAACCCCACAATCGGGGCATTCCTCTCCTTCAGTAGTATAATGCCGACCCACGTGGCGGCGTCAGAAGCGTGCTCGCCCACAAAGGTCCTGCCGCTCCACTGTAGGGAAAGCGGCTCGTGTAAGGCCGACAAGCGCCGGGCCGTCGTCACGCCCCGGTTGCCTACGTGCCTGGTGATCCTCGACCCTGCAAATAAAATATACATCAGTACTGAAGAAGTATTTACAACATATATAAAACTTTAGATCTAAATATTACCTGTGGGCGTAGACGTTGTAGCCGAGTGCTGAGCACTGCTCGAAGCTCCGAAGGCTGCGACCACATCAGGAGCTGGTGTGGAGAGAGGAACAACACTACCAGATCCGGACGGCTCAGCCTCGAACCCTGGGGTGGCAGCCGGAGCGCTCCGAGCTACCCCACCCCTGCCTCTACGAACATATGACCGTGATGCCATTTGAAACAGTTTAATTTATATATGAAACAGTAAGATTTACATATGAAACAATATGAAACAGTTTGATTTACATATGAAACAATATGATTTATGAAACAATATGAAACAGTTTGATTTACATATGAAACGGTATGATTTACATATGAAACAGTATAAATTAATATGATATACATATGAAACAATATGATTTATATATGAAACAATTTGATTTAAATATGAAACAATTTGATTTACATACGGTCTAGTCATTTTCTGTCTCATCTCTGTCACTCTCATCGCATCCCTCTTTTATCATTTGATCTGCATTCGCTGTCCAGTTTATATTGTCGACATCTTTATTTTCGTCGTGCACTGCGTCGATAATGATTATCTCATCATTCTGGTATGCATCCAAATCATCATCGACGACCCCCGCATCCTTGTCTCCCATGTCATAAAAATCTCTGGGTGGTGACCTGACTACAATTTGCCAACCTAGAGAGGTATTATCCGGTGCATAAAATATCTGTTGCGCTTGAGATGCAAGAATGAATGGATCTTCATATTGGGTATTCAATCTCTTGCCAGTGTTGATGCTGATAAAACTGTATTTGTCGACATTATAACTAGTCCCGCGATTATTAACATCATACCAATCGTATTTGAATAATACGATCCGATTTTGGCCAAGGAATTTAATCTCGAGAATCTCGTTGAGGACGCCGTAGAAGTCGATATTTTCTAATTCTTCTTGTTCACCGTTGACGACAACCCCACTATTTTGGGTTCTTCGGGATTTTTCACTATCTTTCGTCCGAAATCTATAACCATTCACGATATAACCATCGTACGATATTGCGTCTTGCAAAGGACTACAAGATAAGCACTAGAGATCCTCATTCATCAGTGGATCGTGGTTGTCGTGCAGCTCTTGTGCCTATAATAACCACATGACATTCATGATATGAACACATAATTATTGTTCGGTAATGGATGTCAATGAAATTCAGTAATGATGTGAATACTTACGTGTTTCTCGAACCACAATGGGAATTCACAATCATGAATTTGGGGAGCATTTCGAGTACCCCGATTATTAATGATGGCTTTATGCTTCCTGTTTTACAGGTTATGAATTAGATTATAATTAGCACATATACTTAATGAATGGACTGAAAGAATGAGTAAATGATCGTAAAATGCTTACTCAATGAATGGCCACACTTTATCACATTGGCGCAACACATACATATGTGTCTGTTGAATCTCATCTACAGATAATCGACGGGTTTTACCTCCTTCTACAGGTCTACCCATTTCGACAAATATAGACAGACCCCCATCGAAGTTTATTGGACCACCGTCATAGTTCCGCTCAAGTTGATTGAATCGCGTGTCTATACCATGTAGGTATCTTGAGCAGAATGTTAGACATTTTTCTGCTAGGTATCCTTCAGCAATTGATCCCTCCGGACGACTTTTATTACGAACATATGATTTCAATGTTCGCAAGTACCTAATTTGAGAAAAAAATATTTGGATGAATATATCAAGAACGATCAAATACATTGTGTGAATGAGACGAGACGATTACCTCTCGATAAAATAAATCCAGCAGTAATGAACTGGGCCACCGAGTTTGGCCTCATTTGCCAAGTGAACGGTCAAATACACCATGACATCAAAGAAGGAAGGTGGAAATATCATCTCTAGCTTGCACAATGTGAGCGCAATATCCCTCTCCATCTGTTCAAGTTGGTCCACTCTAAGTACCTTCGAGCACAATTGTCTAAAAAAAGTGCTGAGCTTAATTAACGGACCGGACACCTGTTCGGTTAAATTCCCACGTATAGCAAGAGATAACAATCGCTGCATAAGAACATGACAATCGTGGCTCTTTAATCCAGACAACTTCCGGCCGTTCTCTTGCACGCATCGTGCGATATTCGAAGAATAACCGTCTAACATTTTCACAGACCGTAGGAATACACATAAGGCTGCCTTTTGCTGTGAGCTCATGGTGTAGCATGCAACTGGCAACACATACTTATCCCCAATCTCTTGGGGATGAAGTGATTTTCGGATGCCCAACTCCTTAAGATCGAGACGAGATTTAAGATTATCCTTCGTCTTACCGTCGAGATTCAGCAGTGTTCCTATAATGTTGTCACACATATTTTTCTCGATATGCATGACATCCAAGTTATGCCGCAAGAGTAGGCTGCTCCAGTACGGTAGTTTAAAGAAAATACTCTTCTTCTTCCAGTTATGCTCACGCGTAGAATCTTCATGCGTTATCTTCTTTTTACCTTTCCCAAGTGCCACGGCATCAAGTTGATCCAATTCGCACAAGACTTCTACCCCCGAAAGCTGCTCCGGGGCCTTTGCAAGTTCCTTCTTGCCGTTGAAAGCTCTTTTGTTCTACCTCCACTTATGGCCGTCAACAAGGAATCTTCGATGGCCCATATAACAGAACTTGCCTCCGTTCTTCAACTGTAATGAATCTGTCTCCTTATTGCATGTAGGGCACGCCAATTTTCTTTTAGTACTCCACCCGGATAAATTGGCATATGCAGGAAAATCGTTGATGGTCCATAGAAGTGCAGCATGCATTCGAAAATTCTGGCGCAACGAGGCATCATACGTATCAGCCCCAACTTCCCATAACTCGTTCAACTCCTCAATCAACGGCTGCAAGTAAACGTCAATATCATTACCAGGCGACCTGGGTCCGGGAATGAGCAAGGAGAGCATTGTGTATGGCTTTTTTAAGCACATCTAGGGAGGCAAATTGTATGGAACTAGGACAACTGGCCAAATGCTGTACGACACACTCATATTCCCAAAGGGATTGAAGCCATCGCTAGCAAGCCCTAACCTGACATTGCGAACTTCACATGCGAATTCAGGATAGGTATGATCAAAATCTTTCCACGTCAGAGAGTCGGCCGGATGTCTCATAATCCCGTCATCTGTACGTTCTCGTGCATGCCACCTCATGTGCTTAGCAGTCTTCGATAACATAAACAACCTCTGAAGCCTGTCCCTAAGCGGGAAGTATAGGAGAACCTTTACAGATACATTTTTCTTCTTTCGACTGGTACTAGACTTGGCATCCGTCTCTTTATATCTCTTTGCTCCGCATATGTGGCATGACCGCGCATGTTCGTACTCTTTACGGTACAACATACAATCGTTCACGCATGCATCAATTTTCTCATAACCCAGACCGAGATCTTTAATTATCTTCTTCACCTCGTAGAATGATTTCGATACTGTCTCACCCATAAGAAAAGCCTCTTTCAGCAACTCTACCAATATATTAAATGACTTATTACTCCAACCATTGAGGCACTTCCAATGAAGAAGCTTTACAGTGAAAGAGAGTTTTGAAAACTTCTCACACCCCGGGTATAGAGGTTGTTCGGCATCTTTAAGCAATCTGTAGAACTTGTCCGCTTCGATATTGGGCTGATCACCTGACGGTGTTTCCGTGCCTATTCCACCTTGCAAATCATGTATCATACCCTGCATGTCATCGTCATCGTCTGTATTAATATTATCATCAGCGATCACTGTGTTTGAAGTTTCACCGTGAGCTGCCATGGGGACTGCATCTAGCTCCTCACCGTACGAGAACCAACGGGTATAGCTAATGTCAATGCCACGCATTACCAGATCAACCTCACATTCCTCTCGAACCTTCCTAATCACCCTTCCGCAGTCTATACAGGGACACACAATTTTTCCATCAAGCGGTGCAAGACGCTCAAATGCAAAATCCAGAAATTTCCTGACTCCTTCTTTGTACTCTTGGCTCATGCGATTCGAATTACGCATCCAACTCTTATTGATCGAAGACATCTTCGTCTATCTGGCTATACAACACCTGAAGTAATTTCAAAATTGTCCAAAACTTATCAAATTGTCCAAAACTTATCAAATTTACCGATCATACCACTTGTGCATAACTTTATCTTCTAAACAACATCAACTCTCACTAAAAACCAACTTGTGCATAACTTTATCTTCTAAATTAGCAAAATATATTGAGAGAGGATGGTTCAATATTTCTCAAAAAAAAAAAAAAGAGGGGATGGTTCAATAAACTAGTACACCCTTACTATTTAGAGTTTGGGCGAAAAATGAGTCAAGCTTAACACGACCCGAACGCAGTCCGAACTCAAGTTCGGGCTTGAAATTATGTCCAAGTTCACATAAAGCTTGGTTCAAATTTTATGTCCAAGAAGGATGGAGAAGACCTATGTCCAAGTTCGGGATTGAAATTATGTCCAAGGAGGATGGAGAAGACCTAGAATAACATTGATGGAAGTTGTCAGAAAAGATATGGAAAATCTTTCATTAGCAGCCAATATAGCCCTATGTAGAAATGAATGGCGAAGAAGGAATCATAAAGGCAGGACTGAACTCGATAGGCAATCAAAACTGGTACATCAAATTTGCTTGAATATTCAATAGAGGGTTAGCAATTGACTTCAATATGATATAAATTAGTTTACATAATTTACGTAACATTTTAGTGACAGAAACACAATTTACATTATTTATGTAAACAAAATGTTATGTATAAAGTCCTTAATCTACTTTGATGTAAACAAAATGTCACTAAAATGTTATGTAAATTATGTAAACTAATTTATTTAAACAAAATATTATGTGTAAATTATGTAAACTAATTTATGTAAACAAAATGTTATGTATTAGTTTACATAATTTACATAATGCATCAAAACATTGCACTAACAAAATGTTATGTATAAAGTCCTTAATCTACTTTGATGCATTATGTAAATTAGTTTACATAATTTACATAATGCATCAAAACATTGCACTAACATCAAGCATTGTGATTTAGTTTGGGGAGAGAGGGAGGAGAAGGAGGAGGAGCTCACCGGGGGGAGGAGGAGGAGGAGGATCTCACCGGAGCCCACGAGGAGGACGAGGAGGAGGAGGAGGAGCTCGCCGTCGGTCGCCGAGGAGGAGGAGGAGGAGCCCACGAGGATGAGGAGGAGGAGGAGCTCGCCGCCGGCCGCCGGTCGCCGGGGAGGGGGGGAGGCCGGGGAGGGAGGGAGGCCGGGGAGGGGGAGAGATTTAGAGAAAGAGAGAGAGAGGGACGGGGAGAAGTTAGATCGAAATAGAACAGAAAGGGATCGATCGCTGAAACTAATTTATCGCAGGGTTTTTACCGACGGAAAATTTTACTTCCGTCGGTAAAAATAATATTTTTACCGACAGATAAATAATATCCGTCGGTACAAAACGGCGACGAAACTCAGGGTTCCATTTTTTCCAGAGAGCCGGTTTTTGATCCTGAGTTTCGTCGTGGCGTTTTACCGACGGACCTTATTTATCCGTCGGTAAAATATATTTATACCGACGGATACTTAATGTCCGTCGGTAAAACGCCACGACGAAACTCAGGGTTTCATTTTTTCCATAGAGCCGGTTTTTGACCCTGAGTTTCGTCGTGGCGTTTTACCGACGGATATTTAATTACCGTCGGTATCGTGCCGACGGCCATATAATTTCCGTCGGTATAATTAGTTATACCGACGGAAATATAACGTTCGTCGGTAAAAATCGCCGACGAAACTCAGGGTTTCATTTTTTTCCAGAGGCTCGGTTTTTACCCTGAGTTTCGTCGGGACAATTTTACCGACGGATATTTAATTACCGTCGGTATTGTGCCGACGGACATATTATTTCTGTCGGTAAAATTAGTTATACCGACGGAAATATAATTTCCGTCGGTATAATATCACGACGAAACACAGGGTGCCTTTTTTTCCAGAGACTCGGTTTTTACCCTGAGTTTCGTCGTGACATTTTACCGACGGTCTTTATGTAGCCGTTGGTATAAAGTATATTACCGACGGTACATATATGTACCGTCGGTATAAATCATTTTACCGACTAATACTATTTGACCGTCGGTAATAAATGTGCAAAAAAAAATTTATTAAATTGAAGTTATAATACCGACAGATATTATAGTCACCGTCGGTAAAAAGTGTATTATTACCGACGGTGATAATAATGTCCGTCGGTAAAGACCCTATTTCTTGTAGTGCCTCTACGGAGATGAGCAAGTCGCAGGAGAAGATTAAATGACCCGGGGAGGGACGAGGTGACCTACCCCTGGTTTCTTAGATGCTTGTGAAGCATGGCGAGCAGTGACCACAGTAGAGTGGTTCTTCTAGGTGAAGGCTTAAGAGTGAATCAAAGGACGATAAGAGAAAAAGAAACCCAATCTATGGTTTGCCACAAAGACAGAAGAGAGCTCTAGAGGAAGAGAGAAAGAGAAGAAGAATAAAAGAGGAAGAATGGTAGAGAAAAAGGAGATTCTTCTCTGGCTTCTCCTTCAAGTTCATCCAAGTCTTCATTCGGGCTCTTCGACACATCTACCTCGACTGGCGCTTTCATCTCTTGGTGATCCTCCAATATATCTTTGTATCTCTCGGACGTGTTGTTCTCTATTTTGTAGGTGTGTTCTGTGAGAGCAAAAAGTAAAGGATTTGCAGGGTCTGACAAACGGTGACCATTGCATTATGTATTATCTTATTAGTGATAATCCAAATCCTTGATTGCATGGTGAATTGATGGTGTTCGTTACTATTGTATTGATGTGTGGTATTCTATGTGTGCTTTGCGATCTATGTAGGGATTCGATCCTCGAACCTCGAACACTATCCTAAGTGCTTGAAGGCTTCTGCAGTAAAAGGGATTGGTACGAGCCAAGTCCTCCAACAAACTTTTGAGCGAGTAATTATGTGATTTTCATAAATCATGTAACCCTATGTATATAAAGAGTGTTTCAGGGGCTGGGGTTATTATGTCAGATTTCAGCAAGTTTCTTAAGAGGAGGAGAAACTCTAATGCTAATAGGGTTTTCTCATTGAAGAGTCATTGCTTGTACCTTCTGTTGATTCTTGACTCCATATTGGTTTTGATTGTCATCATCCGTGGTTTTTTTTTGATTTGGGGTTTCCCCCTAAATCATGGTCTCGTGCATGTGGTGTCTTTTCTTCTCACTTTTTTAATTTTTGTTAGTGATTCTATGATTGTTCTATGTTTGCAATTCTCCCTTTTGTGTTGGTACTACTGCTTCCACGGTGCAGCAAATCAGGTCTTCCATCAATGAACATGAAGCCTTCTTGCTCTATTGGATTAGTCAACCAACCTGGCTTTTTTCGGAAATCAAATAAAAAGAAGTTTGATTCATCTTTCTCACCTGCAACAACCTATTGCCTATACATAGGCTAGTTCTTAATTACTGATCTTAAAGCACAACAAAGCTGACTCGAAAAATAACATGCAAGTTTCACTTGTCATATTCCTCCATCTACCCTAATGCCACCCATGTCCATGATTTGTGTATTGCCTTAATTCTCCTTTTCTGAAAATCCCATATGTGGTCCCTTAATCACCCCAGGCCACCAACCCACTCTATCCGAGTTTGGATTGTTGTTGCAATCCGAGGTCCTCGCGCAGCGGAACACGACTCGCATAGTACCACTACGGTGGAGACAACCACCGACAAGACCGAGCAATAGAAAGAAAAAGTAGAACACTCAAGAAATTCCGGCAATGACCGATCAATGGATTTACTAGTATGGAAAAAACCCGAGTACAATTACAATTACCTCTACCCAATCCCTCATACACCCTCAAAGAGATCCCCCCAAGAAGAATAGATCCCGTAACCTTACACCCCGAAGACAAGAAGAAACCCTTTTCGAAAACCCTCCGGTCTCAATGGTTTCCTCTCCCTCTCCCTTGATGACGGCTATCTTCTAAACCATAACCCGGGATACTCATGTGCTACAATGATCTTCCTTTCTTCATCCTTGGGGGTCCTTTTTATAGTCTCAAGTTCGTACAAGACCTAGGAGAGAAGATAGAAACAAACCTCTAAAAGTTCTCTAAAAAATCCATAAAAATCTCAACCAAACCGTGTCCTCGCGTGTGCATATCCGATGCCTGGCGCCCTGGGCACCAGTTTCCTGCGCACGGGTCCGAGCCGACTCGGGTTGGTGCCAGGCTTGTTTTTTGCCCTTTTTTCGCTCCGCCTTTTCTCCGTAGTCGCTCTGTCTTCCGCCATCCTTCGCTCACGAACCTTGGATATGTTGAGATCTTGTTTTAAGCAAACATCCTCAACATGGATCTACTCCGGTTGGTTGCCCTGGTCGGTGGGCCCAGAGCGCATCTCAGCAGCATGCAGTCGGATGGAACACAATTGATTTTCAGGTCACCTGCCATCATGTGGATGCGATGCTAGTGGGCCCACCGACCGGGGCTGACCGACTAGAGAAGATCTGAACTCACTCTATCCAAGTCTATAGCCTAGTTGAACTTGCACAGTGAGGCTTCGGAGAGGTCCTGCGAAAGTCCAAATATGAAGGGTCATCTGGGACTCCATTGTCACAATCATTCAAAGGACCACATTCCGGATAGGTCTTAATAAGATCTATCGGGGGAAAACTTCGCTGGTGGGAGATCGCTCAATCTGCAAGACAAAAGAGTCACGTGAATGGCTGGCTCCCTAAGGAGTGCAGACCCTCCGACGCTCAAGTCAGTAAAGGTTCGAACGAGGAGGTCGAGAATCAGGAAATGGGCTTAGTTTCAGAGTTTCGGACATTTTCTTTGGAGACGGGGGTCATACCTTTATAATCGTTTCGCAGACCATAGGAGGTTGGCACGTCGCCGTTCATTCCCACACCTTCTACTCCTCCTCGTGCCAACCCACGTGGTTCCTTAATGGGGCTTGTTGTCTTTCCGATCAGATGGTAGTCTAAGGCCGTCAGGTGGATGCTCTAGACATATGTCAAGTCTTTCTGAGACTACCAGACTTATCAAATATCGAAACATAATCACATTCATAATAGGAGAGTACGTTTTCTCATAATCAATACCAGGTCTCTGCAAGAAACCTTGAACTACGAGTTGTGCCTTATATCTAACGACCTCATTCTTTTCATTTGTTTTTCTTATGAACACCTATTTATATCGCATATGTTTTACATCTTTTGGTGTGAGGACTATTGGTCCAAATACTTTGTGTTTTGCTAGCGAGTTAAGCTCTGCTTGGATGGCTTCCTTCCACATTGGCCATTCATCTTTATGTTTGCATTCTTCGACGGAGTGTAGTTCAGGATCCTCACTATCAATGGAAAGAATGACAACGAAGGCCATGTCAAATACATTATCGACAATTTGCTTATTTCTATCCCACTTTTCTTTTGTATATACATAATTTATTGAGATCTCTTCATTTATCTATCTATGTGTCTCTTTTGGGATTGATTTCTCTTCTGGGACTAGTGTCTCTTCTAGGACTTTCTGTTTAGTGGGTATTGTTATTACTTGAGTCATGGGTGTGGCTTGTTAAGGAGCACGTACTTCTTTTGGAGCATGTATTTTTAATCTGCTTTTTCAGGGAGTCAAATTTTGTGCACTGACTGGACGTCCATGCTTCAAGCGTTCTTTGATGATTCATTAGTCGTTGTGCCTACGGATTGTGAAAGTTTTATCGTGTAAAGTGCACATTCGTGCACGTACATTAGTTTTGTGAAAGTTTTATCGTGTAACGTGCACCATGCACGGTCATTCGATCGGCAAATCACTTCCGTTGTGACTCTCTACCATAGAAATTTTTCAACAATGTTGAGGTTGTCGGTCCGTCGGGGCGGGGCTGCTGTAGGCTGGTATTGCCCGTCGAAAGTATTTTATTGCCGAAGACGGTCAGGTGTGTTGCCGCTGAATACAACGGTGTGAGTGGGCGTGGTGATGCCCTGGGAGCGTTGCCGCCAAAGGCGACCGGCTGCAGTGCCGACCGGTGTATTACCGTCGAAGGCGGTCCGACTGTGTTTTGCCGTCGAAAGCGAACCGCTGCAGTACCGACAGGCTCGAGCATGCACTAGTATATATATAATATATGAAAAATTGCACTGACCTCCCATGTGGTTTGATGTAATTGCAGTAACCTCCCATGAGGTTAATATATAATACTGCACTGACCATATTTAATATTATTATTGGCTCCAATCTCCCCTGGATAAATAGCTACAGACTATGTCGTCAAATATTTCCAAAAAATACCATTTTATCCTTATTTAAATGTTCTGTAAAAAATTTGCAAACTCTTCAAAAAATCTTAAAATACAAATAGTCATCATTTGTGTAAAGTTAATGTCTTGCTTTTCAAATTCAATTTTTTAAAAACAATAGATTTCTATTCCAATTTTTGGTAGGACTAAATAGTATGTTGTTTTTGGACTTATTTGATGACAAGGTCCATACTTGTTTGCCCATTGAAGGTTGTTTTTGGACTAAAAGCAATTACCTTAAGCCTCAGGGGAGATCACTGCAATTTTTCCTATAATATAGGGAAATTTTATTCATACCCCAAAAATCTGTAACTAGCCCCCGTCTTCCAACCGTTGCACAGTAACTTACTTATAATTTTTTAAATGCCATTTCTACCCTTTTTCTATACCCAAATACAACTAAAACTTAAAACAAAATTTTTTGAATAAAGGGACATCGACTGCAATTGGGAAGGAATTGAGCTTTGGCGATGGCATGGTTGTGGCGTCAGTGGCGGCGACATCGACAATGAGTCTCGAAGATCCTACTTCCCCCCGATCTGATTCCTTCGTAGGAGGCAACGGGGCTCGAAGGCCCACGTCCCCCAATCGGATTCCTCCAAAGAAAATCATACCCCTTCAGCGGGTCATTGAACTGGGGTGTATTCAAGGTGAGGTGTAAGGGAAAAGAGTTTTTTTGAGATAGGAGTGGGGTATGATTAAAGAAATTGGGGTGTGTTCACGTTTGTTAGAAATGGGGGCTAATTACATATTTTTGGGGTATGAATAAAATTTTCTATCTATATAACAAGGGACGACGGTTTTGTGCTGACTAAGATAAAAGGGAACTAAAAAGCTGACTGGGACAAGCTGATTGGACAAAAATGAATTGAATAGATCTAACCATTCGTTCAAAAATCAACGCATGATCTCTATTTCTCCGTCAACCAACTCCCTCCCCTTGGTTTCAAATTTCAACCCATTTAAACTGCACTAAACCCCTAAAATCTCAGCCCATTTAAACTGCACTATACATCTATATAACAAGGGATGACGGTTTTGTACTGACTAGAGAAAACAAAACTAAAAAGCTAACACAAGGTGACTGGACAAAAATGAACCGAATAGATCTAACCATTAGTTCAAAAATCAACGAACGATCTCTATTTCCTTGCCAACCAACTGCCTCCCCTTAGTTTCAAATCCCAACCCATTTAAACTGCACTAAACCCCTAAAATCCCTGCCCATTTAAACTGCACTAAACTTGATTGTTCATCCCGTGATCGTTGTTCGTATCAACGGCTATAAATCCACCTGCTGAAATTTCAGCCGCCCCAAACCATCAGGTCGATCTCGAGGAATCCATTCGAAGAGAGATCTATATAACAAGGGACGTCAGTTTTGTGCTGACTAGACAAAATGGAACTAAAAAGCTGACAATGACAAGCTGGCTGGACAAAAATGACCAAATAGATCTAACCCGTTGCAGTGCCGACAGGTGTGTTGCTGTCGAAGGCGGCCCGCTGCAGTGCCGACAGGCACAGGCATGCACTAGTTATATAACAGATTGGGTTTTGTGATGAGGGTACAAATGTGTAGAGACAAACAACGATTCTTCTTTATTTACCGAAGTGAAGAGACAAGATTTATTTTTCAAATCTAATTTTAACGGGCATGCAATTAATGGGATCATGTTTCACCGAATGGTTGTAGTCCCCATTGCACTCAGCCCCAACTGGCATTCACCTGATCGTGTTTCACCCAGTGTTTTTAAAACCGGACCGGAAAGGCGAACCAAAAAGACATCCGATTCGGTCCAAATCGGTTCAAATCAGTGGTTCAACCGTTTGAACCGCATGTAAATATGTTTTTTTTAAATAGATATTTAATAAATTCTTCAATAACAAGGTTTGATTCTTGGGTTAACATACAAACCGGTTTATTCAAAGACCGAACAAAAACATGTTCCGGTTCTGGTTCCGGTCCAAATCGGTTGAACCGTCCGGTCCGGTCAGGTTTTCAAAACACTGGTTTCACCTACAAACCCAGCCAACATTGATCATACAGGGATCTTGTAAATCACAAACCGTGTATCACACTCAGCAGCCCCGACATATATGCGATGAAAGGCTGGGATTTTCGCGTATATCTGACACCCAGCCCCAAACTGTTGAGCAAGCTCTGGCCTATCTGAACAAGAATGAGGTTGGTAATATTCATCAGTTGGTTGAGATGTTGTGGGCATGACTCAGTCAGGTCAGGAGGCTGAGGATTTTGTAATCAGCAGTGTGTTCTTGCCTAGGAGGACTATTCGGGGATAATGGGATGCATGCCCATGAGATCTTGCATTTCCTTCACATGGCACCTCGGAAGCGAGCTGCTATGGCTATTAGGGTGGATATAGATAAGGCATATGATTGAGTGCAGTGCCCTTGATAAACTCGGTTCTGTTGGCGATCCCCTCCTACTTTCTCTCCATTTACTCTCTGCCGGTGTGGATCACCAAGAGGATCGATAGAATTCGGCGTCAATTCCTTTGGTGCAGTGTGTAGGGAATCTCCGGCCACTACCCTCTGCTTGCTTGGGGGATCGCCTGCAAATCGAAAGATCAGGGAGGTTTGGGAATCGTCAATGTGCATGATTTTAATCAGGCCATGCTGGAAAAATGGTGGTGGAGGATTCAGAAGGGGCTGAGAGACATCTGGAAGGGAATTGTCGCGAGCAGGTACTTCCGTCATTTCTCGCCCCTCCACTCCAGATCGCGCACTTCGGAAAACCTTTCTACGTTCTAGAGGTGGGTATCCAGAGCTTCCTCCATTTTTCGGTGCGGTTCGAGGCTCATTGCGGGGAACGGGTCCAAGATTCGCTTTTGGGAGGATATTTGACTGGGGGAACTTCCTCTTCGAACTGTCTTTCCAAACCTTCTGGAGCTGGCTCCAAACAAGATGGCCAATGTGCGGTCACAAGCATCGGTTCAGGGCAGCATCACAATCTGGCGTCCAAGATTCTTGGAGTCGTTCCCGACTAAACATCTCCAAGAGCTTGGCGACCTGTTGAACGTCTTGAACGGGGTCACATTGATAGAGGAACTAAACACAGCGGGCTGGCGATGGACTTTAAATCGTGAATTCTCGATTAAGAGCCTCTATGAATTCCTCAATTTCGGGGGAGTTCGTTGTCTTCCGGCTAAGGCCATCAGGCGGGTTGGGTAGCTTGGGTGCCACCTCAAGACACGGATCTTCATGTTGCTAGCTTTCAGGGATCGTATTCAAACGAGAATTAACTTGATGAGGCGTAAGCATCCGGGAGTGTCGAATCCGTCGTGTACACTCTGCGAGATTGCAGACGAGTCTACGAACCACCTACATTTGAGGTGTGAGTTCTCGTGACACGTTTGGCTTCACTTTCTTGGGAAGCTGGACATTCATTCCTCCCTGACATCAGTGGGAGCTCTTTGGGGCTCCTGGCACTGAAGAAGGTTCTGCGGCCCTGATCGCAAGGGTTGGGATGTTCTGGCCATTGGCATCTGCTGGGTGATTTGGCTTGAGAGGAACCGTCGGGTGTTTCAAGATAAGCGGGCCACCTGGGAGAACGTCATCGCTCATTGTGAGTCGATGATCCACCTTTGTGCTTGTAGGTTGAGGCCAGGGGCGAAATATTTCATCATTGACCTTTGTAATTAGGTGGAACTTTGCCTGCTCAACCCTCTTCTCTTCTCCCCTGCTTGTAACTCCCTTCCTTTTTTCCTAATTTACTAGTCGGGGTCTAGGCCGAACCCCCCCTCATTCAGCGAGAGGGATTTCTAAAAAAAAAAAAAAAGAAGATAGAGTGCAGTGGGACTCTCTCCATAGTATCCTTTTGGGGATGGGGTTTCAACCCAATTGGTGTGCTTGGGTTCAGAGTTGTGTTTTGACTACTACGATCTCGGCTATCCCGACCCACCTTATGCTGACTGGGGGCCTCCCTCAGGGTTTGCTATGCAGGTTGGATCGGGTCGTTTACAGCTCGGGGAGCTACGGAGGTTTGTTTAGGTAGTAGTGGTGAAAAGGGGAACTGGGGTCTGTCGTCCTACGACAGAGTTGTTGGTGTGGACCGATGGAGCCTTTTGGTCGAGCAAGGAAGTGCCTAGCGGTGCGTGGGTCCTTGCTATGACCAAGGGGGAGTTGGTTGCTACAGAGTTTTTCGTCGGCAAGGAAGCATCCCCCCTTTTCATGGAACTCGGAGCGTTGAGAGGGGCCTTTGAGGAGTTACACCGTCGAAACTGTGGGACGGCAGTTGTGATGATGGATGCAACCCAGACGCGGGATGCACTAGTGCTAGGAAAGTATCAAGATGCGGGATTAAGCTCTGTAATTATATCCTGTTAGCAACTCTAGTGGCAGCTGGAGGAGGTGATAGTTCAATGCATTCTGCGGACAGCTAATTCGGCTGCCCACTAGCTGGCACAGGAGGCATGACTGGCTGAAGTGGGATGTTTTTGGGATTGTTCCTTCCCATATGTACTTCAAGCCCTCCTTCACGAGGACTTTCGGGTCATTAAGTCATGACCCATCTAATGTAGCAAAAAAAATAAATAAGCGGGCCATTCATTCCGTCGTGTACACTCTGCGAGATTGCAGACGAGTCTACGAACCACCTACATTTGAGGTGTGAGTTCTCGTGACACGTTTGGCTTCACTTTCTTGGGAAGCTGGACATTCATTCCTCCCTGACATCAGTGGGAGCTCTTTGGGGCTCCTGGCACTGAAGAAGGTTCTGCGGCCCTGATCGCAAGGGTTGGGATGTTCTGGCCATTGGCATCTGCTGGGTGATTTGGCTTGAGAGGAACCGTCGGGTGTTTCAAGATAAGCGGGCCACCTGGGAGAACGTCATCGCTCATTGTGAGTCGATGATCCACCTTTGTGCTTGTAGCTTGAGGCCAGGGGTGAAATATTTCATCATTGACCTTTGTAATTAGGTGGAGCTTTGGCTGCTCAACCCTCTTCTCTTCTCCCCTGCTTGTAACTCCCTTCCTTTTTTCCTAATTTACTAGTCGGGGTCTAGGCCGAACCCCCCCTCATTCAGCGAGAGGGATTTCTTAAAAAAAGAAAAAGAAGATAGAGTGCAGTGGGACTCTCTCCATAGTATCCTTTTGGGGATGGGGTTTCAACCCAATTGGTGTGCTTGGGTTCAGAGTTGTGTTTTGACTACTACGATCTCGGCTATCCTGACCCACCTTATGCTGACTGGGGGCCTCCCTCAGGGTTTGCTATGCAGGTTGGATCGGGTCGTTTACAGCTCGGGGAGCTACGGAGGTTTGTTTAGGCAGTAGTGGTGAAAAGGGGAACTGGGATCTGTCGTCCTACGACAGAGTTGTTGGTGTGGACCGATGGAGCCTTTTGGTCGAGCAAGGAAGTGCCTAGCGGTGCGTGGGTCCTTGCTATGACCAAGGGGGAGTTGGTTGCTACAGGGTTTTTCGTCGGCAAGGTAGCATCCCCCCTTTTCATGGAACTCGGAGCGTTGAGAGGGGCCTTTGAGGAGTTGCACCGTCGAAACTGTGGGACGGCAGTTGTGATGATGGATGCAACCCAGACGTGGGATGCACTAGTGCTAGGAAAGTATCAGGATGCGGGGTTAAGCTCTGTAATTATATCCTGTTAGCAACTCTAGTGGCAGCTGGAGGAGGTGATAGTTCAATGCATTCTGCGGACGGCTAATTCGGCTGCCCACTGGCTGGCACAGGAGGCACGACTGGCTGAAGTGGGAGGTTTTTGGGATTGTTCCTTCCCATATGTACTTCAAGCCCTCCTTCACGAGGACTTTTGGGTCATTAAGTCATGACCCATCTAATGTAGCAAAAAAAATAAATAAGCAGACAACAAATGTTTACTACGGTGCTAGTGTGATGTAGCCCAAAATTCCATCCTGTTACATATATATTTGACCAATATATATAAGTTCGGTTCTCGGGTTGGGTTGGGTCTACTCGAGCCCCATCTCTGAACCGAGCCATATTTAGTCGGGTCCACAAAACTTAGAATCTAACCAACCTATTTAGTCAAAACACCCAAACCAACCCGACTCATTTAGGCCGGGTTGGATCAGTTCTTGGTTTTACCCGGCCCGAGTTGCACCCCTATTCTTGAATAGCCATATCCACTACCGGCTTCGCGTGACCTTCCCGACATAGTTCCGACGTCCTCCGACAACCTGTAAAATCTTTGATATTATGTTTCGGTAATTGGGTTTTAGCTTTTAGATATTATGTTTATGTAATTGGGTTAATTTAAACTTCTGTAGGTATTAAACATCTATGTTTATGTTTTTCTTTCATTTTTTTCTTTTGATCTTGATTGGTAGTTTCTTCCTTTCTTTTTTGAATGGTAGAGATAATTGATATATAGTTTTTGTTTTTTTTATTAATGGTGATATTGGATTATATAGGTCTTGAATCCTCGGAGCCGATGCTGACCTTCACGTGACCTCAGCGTCGTTCCGACGTCTACCTGCAACCGGTTTTTTGTGAAAAAAAACATTCGGATTGACTTGATGGTATAAAATGTAAATTTAATGAACTTCGATTGGGCATTGTTGTTCTTTTTTCTTTGGATTAGTAGGATTTTGAAAGGAATTGAATGCAATATAAAACTTGCTAGAGGAAATATTACAAGTAGGTGCTTTTACCAGGGACCTATCACTAAGTCACCCAAATTATTTTCATAATGGATAAGTTGGAAATAGATATTTATTTCTTGTTCTGGTGTCGCGGAAGTCTTATTCTTCGACGAGTGACTAGAGGAAGGTCTAAAAAAGAATGGAGATAGAAAAGGAGATGGTAGCATAGTCATGTACTTTTTTCCCCTTTTATTAAATTTCATAACAAGCAAACAATTGCACATCGGCATTGAGGGAAAGTTTTGTCCACAATGTCCATATCAGGAGTCGAACAGAATACCTCTCCAACATAGGAGAGAGGAACACGATTCACGGGTAGACCTCGATGACCGATCGCAGTCCCAAAGCCGGCAATATCTTGTAGTCGGTAAACCCTGCCTCGATGAACAACTTCTTCCACTCATGTTCATCCCGCTCAGCTCCCCCGAGTAACACCATCATATGCATATCCCAGTAGAGCTGTGTCTTCCTCGACTCATGGTTTGAATCCTTGGATCCAACCACCACGTCGATGATGATCAACTTCCCGCCTTCCTCTCTGGATGGGATCGCCGCCTTGCATCGCCGCAGTATCTTCACACAGTCCTCGTTGCACCAGTCATGCAGGATCCACTGCCATCCTCGATCCATCCCAAACGATCAGATCAAATCAAATGTGTACGTAGAAATTCAAAAGCACACAGCTAGATAGAGAAAATTCATGTACTGTAACGACCAATATGCAATGCCAAGAACCAAGACTCATGAGGCTGTGATACCAAGATGGATAAGGTGAGGTGAGGTGAGGTATACAAGGCCACGAGTTAATCCCATATTTTCTGAAAAGAAGGAGATCCTGAGCTACTTATATAATTTTTCATCCCAAATATAGAAGACTCGTTTTAAAACTGTGCACCGCTACGGAATTCGTAAGAACTTCGTAGTTAATTAAGTATGCTCGGGCGAGAGTAGTACTAGGATGGGTGACCATCCTGAGAAGTTCTCGTGCGGGCACGGGCAAAGCGGACAATATCTTGTGTGTTTTGGGCGGATGTTACAAAATGATATCCGAGCCGATTCTCCTCGCAATGGGGGGGTCTAACCCTACACGTGGACGCGTGGCCCCTAAGGGGGGTGTATTGTAACGACTAAGATCCAATAGGCAAGAGCCAAGACTCCTGAGGCTATGATGCCAACATGGATAAGGTGAGGTGTACAACGCTACGAGTTAGCCCCACATCACTGGAGAGAAGGAAATCCTGACCTACTTATATAATTTTTCCTCTCAAACATAGATTACACGTTTTAAAACCGTGCGCTGCTACGGATTTCGTAAGAACTACGTAATTAAGCGTGCTCGGACGAGAGTAGTACTAGGATGGGTGACCACTTTGGAAAGTTTTCGTGCGAGCATGGACAAAACGGACAATATCTTGTGTGTTTTAGACGGATAGTATATGTACCTTCATGAGTACTGAATCCGCAGGTGGGACATACTCGAACATATCCCCCGCGATGAAGGCAACGTTCCCGGCCTCAGGGGCGGTGTCGACCACATGTGGGAGATCCAACACAGTGCACTTCACCTGCGGGAAGGCCTCAGCGATGGCCCTCGCGGTAGAGCCGGTGCCTCCGCCAACGTCCACCAGCGACCTCAGCCCCCGGAACATGTGGCCGCACTCCTTGATCAGAACATCCAACAGGAAGCATGCGTCGCTAGCCATGCCGACATTGAATACCTGGTTGTAGCCTGGGTTTTCGTTGGTGACGTTCCAGTGTCCGCAGCCGTGCGCCATCACAAAGGGCGTGGGAGCGTCGCCCCTGAACCAGGCGCCCATGGACTGGAACGGTGTTACTTGAACCGGGTGGAGCGCGGCGAGGAGGAACGGCGACAGGCACCCGTCGATGCCCTTAACCAGGAGGCGAGAGATGGGAGTGAGGAGATACAGATCTTCATCATGGTCGTTGTCATCATCATCAACAGCGCCTTTGCTCTGTGTGGAGAAGATGCCGGAGTGGGTCAGCAAGCGCATGACACGAGCCAAGTGGGAGGACCTGGGTGGGGGGACGGCGAGGGCGGCCGAGAGGTCGGAGAGTGAGATGGGGCGGCCGTGGCGGTGGATGATGTCCGGTATCCCGAGCTCCACGGCGCACTTGAGGGTCATGGAGTCTATGTGGTTGAATATGTGGTGCCATAGCCCGGACTGAGCTTGAAGCAGTTCAGCAGCACTCATCGTCTCCCCTCCTCGACCGCGGATTGGCTCCATTGACTGTATGTTTCAGCTGTTAAGTGGCTTTGCAGTCTAAGCTTGTGCGGCCAAGGCGATGCAAATTATATTAATCTCAAAAGGGACAGATGTGTCGGTTGCTCTGTTGTTCTCAGCCACTATCTTTTTTTTTGGGTTATTTTTACTTTGCCCCCAAATTTGCCTTGAATTATACTTTACCCCCCATCATTTCATAAATTAGACTTTACCCGCCAAAACAACTATTCCTTCAACGCACCCCCCAAAACTTTATTTCTTTTCCGTCAGCTCACCCTGTCTCTTAGATGGTGAGCTGACGGAACAGTTATTTTGGGGGTTAAAGTCTAATTAATGAAAATATGGGGGTAAAGTCTAATTTAAGGTAAAATTTGGGGGGCAAAGTCTAACTGCGGATTGGCTCCATTGACTGTATGTTTCAGCTACTAAGTGGCTTTGCAGTCTAAGCTTGTGCGGCCAAGGCGATGCAAATTATATTCTTCCTTTTTTTGGGATAGATGTGTCGGTTGCTCTGTTGTTCTCAGCCACTATTTTCTTTTTGGGTTATTTTGACTTTGCCCCCCAAATTTTGCCTTGAATTAGACTTTACCCTGCATATTTTCATTAATTAGAGTTTACCCCCGAAAACTAACTGTTCCGTCAGCTCATCCTTCAAAACTTTATTTCTTTTCTGTCAGCTCACGCTTTCTCTTAGACGGTGAGTGAGCTGATGGAACAGTTAGTTTTGGAGGGTAAACTCTAATTAATGAAAATATGGGGGGCAAACTCTAATTCAAGACAAAACTTGGGGGCAAAGTCAAAATAACCTTTTTTTTTTTTGGAAAGCCACTTAGCCCAATCGGCATGCATTTAATGGCTGTCGTTCCGATCATGCATCTGCTCCCGATCGCACTAGCTCCCAGCCGACATGATGGCTTTGGTCCCGATCGCACTCAGCCCAACCGCCAATTTTGATGGCAGCTGGCAAAACTGGTCGGGTTGGGTCAAGTCGGATCGGATTGGGCCGGGTTTGATGGGGTTGGTTTGGTCGACAAGACCATTTGATAAACGGGTCAATCAGGTTATAAATAAAAACGCGAACCCAACCCATTAATTAAACGGGTCAATCGGATTAATCCGTTTATGACCCGAATCCGTTTTAACCAAATCCAAACCCGATAACTTTGAATCGGCTCCAGTTCAGATTGGCGGGTCATGTCAAGGATTCCTTTTTGGGACAGATGTGTCGGTTGCTCTGTTGTTCTCCGCCACTATTTTTTTTTTTGGAAAAGCACTCAGCCCAATCGGCTTGCATTTAATAGCTGTGGCTTTGATGGCAGCTGACACTAATTCGACCTAATCAGACGCAACTTTTCATAAGATGCCACCAAATGGATCAAGTCTAAAAAAAATACATTTAACCATCTGAAACCGAACTCATTCTATCTCGCATATAAAGTAACAATTCAGTAAATCAGGGTAACAATTGGATGAATCAGAGTAACAATTTGTTTGATTATCATAATATTTTTTTGTTTTTATAAAATTATAGTGAAAAAAAAATTATTTTATTTTTATGATTTTAAATCGATGATCTGAAGTGGTGTTAATTATTTTTTGTACAAGAAAACATTCGGATTGACTTGAGGTAGAAAATCTAAATTTGATAAACTTTGATGAACTTTAATTAGGCATTGTTATCTTTTTTTTCTTTTGGATTAGTAGGATTTTGAAAGGAACCGAATGCAATACAGAACTTTATGGAGGACTTATTGCAAGTATGTACTTTTACTAAGGACCTATCACTGAGTCACCCAAATTAATTTCAAAATAGATAATTGCAAATAAATATTTATTTCTTGTTCTGGCGTTGCAGAAGTTCTGGTCTTCCACATGGCTAGAGGAAGGGCTAAAAGAGATCAGAGATCGAAACGGGAAAGGTAACATAGTTGTATACTTTTTTTTTTCCTTTTATTAAATTTCATAACACACAAACAATTGCACATCGGCATTGATGGAAAGCTTCGTCCACAATATCCATACTGGGAGTCAAACAGAGAACCTCTCCAACATAGGAGAGAGAGAGAGAGGAACACGATTTACGGGTAGACCTCGATGACCGATCGCAATCCCAAAGCCGGCGTTATCTTGAAATCAGTAAACCCTGCCTCGATGAACAACTTCTTCCACTCATGTTCATCCCGCTCGGCTCCCCCGCATATCACCATCATCTGCATGTCCCAGTACAGTTGTGTCTCTCTCGACTCATGGTGTGAATCCTTGGATCCAACCACCACGTCGATGATGATCACCTTCCCGTCTTCCTCTCTACAAGGGATCGTTGCCTTGCATCGCCGCAGTATCTTTACACAGTCCTCATCGCACCAGTCATGCAGGATCCACTGCCATCCTCAATCCATCCCAAACGATCAGATCAAATCAAATGCGTACGTTGGAATTCAAAAGCATGCATACCTTCAGAAGTACTGCATCCGCAGGGGGGACATACTCGAACATATCCCCCGCAAGAAAGGCCACGGTCCCGGCCTCAGGGGCCGTGTTGACCACATGAGAGAGTTCCAACACACTGCACTTCACCTGCGGGAAGGCCTCGACGATGGCCCTTGCGGCGGATCCGGTGCCTCCGCCGACGTCCACCAGCGACCTCATCCCTCGGAACATGTTGCTGCACTCCTTCATCATAACATCCAACACGAAGCATGCATCGCTGGCCATGCCAGCGTTGAATACCTGGTTGAACCCGGGGTTTCGGTTGGTGACGTCCCAGAGCCCGCAGCCTTGAGCCACGGCGAAGGGCGTGGGAGCGTCGCCCCTAAACCACGCGCCCATAGAATGGAACGGCGTTACTTGAACTGGGTCAAGCACAGCGAGGAGGAACGGCGACAGGCAGCCGTCGATGCCCTTAACCAGGAGCCGAGAGATGGGAGTGAGGAGATACAGATCCTCATCGTCGTCGTCATCATCAATAGCGCCTTTGCTCTGTGTGGAGAAGATGCCGGAGTAGGTCAGCAAGCGCATGACACGAGCCAAGTGGGAGGACCTGGGTGGGGGGACGGTGAGGGCGGCCGAGAGCTCGGAGAGTGAGATGGGGCGGCCGTGGCGGTGGATGATGTCCGGTATCCCGAGCTCCACGGCGCACTTGAGGGTCATGGAGTCTATGTGGTGCCATAGCCCGGACCGAGCTTGAAGCAGTTCAGCAGCACTCAGCCCATTTGACTCCATTTGACTGTATGTTTCAGCTACTAATTGGCTTTGCAGTCTAAGCTTGTGCGGCCAAGGTGAAAGCAAATTATATTCTTTCCTTTTTTGGACAGATGTGTCGGTTGCTCTGTTGTTCTCAGCCACTATTTTTTATTTTTTTTTTTGGAAAAGCCGAACTTTTTTTGCTGATGAATTTTTTTTTTTTTTTATTCTCAGCCACTTTTTTTTTTTTTTAGATGAATTAACCACACAAGCTTCAGTTATGTTATCCTGCTTATGATTGGAGTTAATTACATAGAGACCATTCTGTGTGATCGGTTGAACCACCAGTTTGAACCGATTTAGACCGAATCAGATGCCTTTTCAGTTCGAATTCCGGTTTGGTTTTGGAAACACAGCTCTCTTCCACCCGCGCCACTCTCTCTCTCTCTCACGCCCTCTCTCTCTCTCTAACTAACTAACTCTATCTCTCTCTCGCCGTCTCTCTCTCTCTCTCTCTCTCTCTCTCTCTCTCTCTCTCGGGTTAGGTCGGGTCGAGTCTACCCGCAATCCGATACTGTAATATATAGTATCAGCGGGTCTATCGGGTTAGGTCGGGTCGAGTCAGACTGGGTCGAATTGGGTCAACTGAATAAACCCATGTGGTAAACAGGGCTTATCGGGTCTACCCGTTTATAAGCGGGTTGGGTACGGGTTTAGGATCTTGACATGATTAGTTAAATGGGTCAGGTCCGGGTCTAGGGGTTTTGGACACGACCCGAAACTAGACACGACACGAACCTGACCCGACACGACCCATTGCCACCCCTAGTCCCGATCGCGCTCAGTCCCAACCGATATGCAGTGGATGTGGTTCCGATCACACTCAGCCCCAACCACCAATTTTGATGGCATATACTCAACGGGTAGCTGGCCAAAACTGTTTGGGTTGGGTCAAGTCAGATCGGATTGGGCCGAGTTTGAACAGGTTGGTTTGAGTAGGCACGACCCATTTGATAAACGGGTCAATCGGTTTATACGTAGAAAACCAAACTCAACCCATTCATTAAACGGGTCAGTCGGATCAACCCATTTATGACCCGAATCTGTTTCAACCAAACCCAAACCAGCTAACAACGAATTGGGCCCGAGTCGAGTCAAGGATTGCCACCCCTAATCACACCTAGCCCTGGCCCCTAACCTGTGCTCGTCACCTAAAAGGAAAATTTTCCATACCCCATAACTACATCGCATACCCCGTTTCCTCCCAAAAATTTGATTCCCACCTGCTTCCGTCCTCCACTTCCACATCGTCGGAGCTGCCACGACTTCCGCTTCTCCTTCCCCATCACCGTTTCAGAAAGAGTATACATTCGTCTTCAGAAAGTGTATATATTCATTAGGGTTTAGGATATAGGTTAGGTTTAGGGTTTAGGTTTAGGATTAGGATTAGGATTAGAGTTAGGGTTAGGGTTAGGTTTAGTGTATAGGTTAGGGTTAGGGTTTAGGTTTAGGTTTAGGACTTAGGTTAGGATTAGGGTTCAATGTAGGTTTAGGGTTTAGGTTAGGGTTAGGTTAGTATTCGAAGAATTTTTTATACATTCGGAGACCTTTGTGACTGGTTAGCGTTAGGTTTAGGGTTAGTGGTTAGGGTTAGATTTAGGTTTAAATTTATCACAAAATTCTCATTCTCTACACATGGACTTACCACGAAATCCTAATATCGTTTAAGACCTTGTAGATTTTAAGGACTAGTGTGACTTGCCACAGCCAATGACTGGCCTTTGAGCTTGGAACATAACCATATTAACTAAAATTGGCGAAAGTTATCTCGATATTTCCAGTTTCAAAAGTAGTCGGGTCTTGGGCCTATTTGAATAATTTGGAGTATGAAAGTGAGATGCTTACCACGAAATCCTAATATCGTTTAAGACCTTCTAGATTCTAAGAACTGGTGTGACTTGCCATAGTCGATAACTGGCCTTCAGGCCTGGAACCTAACCCCATTAACTAAAATTGGGCGAATGCTATCGAGAATAATTAATTTAAATTCTGGCATACCCCATACTCCACCCCTCTTCAACTTTGGAGGTCCTGACTCCCCTTGAACGAGACTCTTCTCATCCCACTACCTGTTTTATATATTTTACTTTTAGGTACGTATCAGAGGGCTGGGAAGAACATGTTGTCGTACAGGAAGTGAAGCAGGGCTATTGACCGAGCAATGCTATTCAGCCCGAAGGTTTGTCCCGAATTCGCCAGCCCGAAAGATGTGGCAGCGTGTAACTGGTGTTGTTAAAGCTTTTAAGGGTTTCAACCACCAGTTGCACGCTACCACATCTTTCGGGCCGGCAATCGAATTCGGGACAAACCTTCGGGCTGAATCGCATTTCTCCTACTGACCAAATGCACAGGTACGTACCACTCTAATTGAATATGCCAATTTTTCCCTTTTTTAACTCATTGAATTTTTACTGAAATTAAGCCTTTCGCTAATATATTTGACTATATCGTTTTCCTAAATATAGTAAACTCTTGAACTTCCCTTTGCTCCTTCTTCATTTCAGGCTACTAGGCCTCTTGAACTTTTTTTTTTTCTGATGTTTGGGGACCTGCTCCATCTCCTTATATGGATGGATTTCGATATTATGTTTCATTTATTGAAAACCTACTAGAGCATAAAACCAAACTATTTCAAACAGGTGGTGGTGGCGAGTATCTCAACCATCATTTTAAGGGGTATTTATCATCTCATGGTATTTTTCACAAGCTCTCTTGCCCACATATGCCTTAACAAAATGGTACGGTTGAGTGGAAACATCAACACATAGTCGAAAAGGGCTCACTCTGCTAGCGCGGTCCTCTGTGCCTCACAAATACTGGGATTCAGTTTTTGCTACAGCTGTGTAACTTATTAATAGATTGCCATCTACTTCTATGGAGCACACAAGTTCTTGGGAGATTCTATTTCAGTACACATCTTTACGAGTCTTTGGTTGTGCCTGCTACGTACCCGTATCTACGGCCGTATAATGCCTCTAAAATGGAGTTTCGGTCTTCCAAGTGTCTTTTTGGGCTATCATCCAACGTATAAAGGATATAAGTGTCGTCATATATGTTCAGTCTGGTAGGGTTTACTTGTCTCGTTATGTAATTTTTAATGAAGAAGCTTTTCCCTTTGCAACAACATCTACCTCCTCCACAACAACTTCTACAGCGACTCATCCCATGGTCACCCGCTCTATGATTGGGAACCTAAAGCCTAAAAGTTTCACTACTACACGTCACCCACTGTATCTATCCGTCGGATTAGCATCTCCTATCGAGCCTATCTGACACTCCCAAGCTATTAAATGGTAACATCGACCCCAAACATACAAGTTATTGTTTGTTTTGTTCCTGCCCGCACGAGGACTTTTCAGGGGAGTCACCCATCATAGTCCTACTCTCGCCCGAGCACACTTAACTATGAAGTTCATATGAAATCCGTAGCGACACATGATTTTAAAACGCGTCTTCTATGTTTGGAAGGGAAAATTATATAAGTAATTCAGGATCCCATTTTCTCCAGGTGATGTGAGGCTAACTCATGACATTGGAAATCTCATCTCATGCATCTTGACGTTACAGCCTCAGGAGTCTTGGCTCTTGGCTATTGGATATTGGTCGTCACAATCCACCCCCCTTAAGGACTACACATCTATGTGTAGTGTTAGATCCCCCCCATTGTGAGGAGAACCGGCTTTGATATCATTTTATAACATCCACCCCAAACACACAAGATATTACCCGTTTTGTCCATGCCGGCACTAGAACTTTCCACAGGGGTCACCCATCTTAGTACTACTCCCGCCCGAGCATGCTTAACTATAGAGTTCTTACGAAATTCGTAGCGGCACACGATTTTTAAATACGTCTTCTATGTTTTGGAGGGAAAATTATATAAGTAGTTCATAATCTCCTTCTCTCTAGGCCATGTGAGGCTAACTCGTGACCTTGGACACCTCACCTCACCTCATCCATCTTGGCATCACAGCCTCAAGAGTCTTGGCTCTTGGCACTAGGCTATTGGATTTTAGTCGTCACATAAACTCCCTAAGTGGTGCCAATGCATGGTTGTCAAGTTTAATTCTCTCCTCCTTAATGGCACTTGGACACTGGTTCCACACCCTGCATATTAAAATATCATTGGTTGTAAATGGGTGTTTTCATACTCAAATGGAAGGCGGATGGCTCCATTGACAGATATAAGGCTCGCTTGGTTGCAAAAGGTTTTTTCCAACAAGCAGGCTTGGATTTTCATGAAACCTTTAGCCCGGTCATCAAGCCAACTATCATTCGTATGGTGCTCACTATTGCTTTTTCTAAAGGCTGGCCCATTAAACAGTTTGATGTTTAGAATGCATATTTGCATGGGTTTCGTAATGAAGAAGTCTATATGTAGTAACCTCCTAGGTATATTCATACTCGTTTCAGTAATCATGTATGTCGTCTACATATATCTTTATATGCTTGGTTTCATAGACTCATCAGCTTATTATTATCCAAGGGTTTTCACTGGTCTACTGCTGGCACCTCCTTATTTATTTATAATGAAGGGCATGATGTACTCTATATGCTCAACTATGTTGAAAACATTATTCTTACTGGTAACTCTAACTTTCTCATATATCAAGTGGTTTCTCAGATGGATTCACATTTTGCTATGAAAGATCTTGGCCCACTTCACTATTTTCTTGGTATTGAAGCCAGTTATCATGGGTCCCATCTTTATCTTTATCAAACAAAATATATTGTTGACTTACTCACTTGGACCAATATGATTGTTGCTAAACTCATATCCACACCATGCCCTAGTGGTTAGAAATTGTCCAAGGACTCAGGCGATCCTCTCCAAGATCCTACTGCGTACAGAAGTCTTGTTGGTGCACTTCAGTACGTATGTCACACTTATCCGACCGGATATATGCCAGTTTATGCATTCAACCACTACTATTCATTTTGCAATTGCCAAACGTGTATTGCGTTATCTCAAGTCCACTATACAATATGGACTTACACTGTGGCTGTGGGTGCAAATTTTGGCAAGAAGTCTGCCAACAGCGGGACCCACTGGCCCTGCCTGGTGGGCCCCCGAAGACAACAGCGGGACCCACCGGCCCTGCCTGGTGGGCCCCCGAAGACTACCGTGTGGGTGCAAATTTTGGCAAGAAGTCTGCCAACAGCGGGACCCACTGGCCCTGCCTAGTGGGCCCCCGAAGACAACAGCGGGACCCACCGGCCCTGCCTGGTGGGCCCCCGAAGACTACCGCGGGACCCACCGGCCCTGCCCGGTGGGCCCATGAAGGCTTCCGAAGGACCCACCAGCCTTACCTGGAGGATCCCCAGATACGATAGCAGAAAACCGCCATTTACCACCAGAGAATCCTATAAATAGCAGAGCCTTCGAATGTAAAAGGATCCGAAAATTCTGATTTCCACTTCTGAGATCTTATTTTCAGAACCCAGAGCTTTGGAATTTCTTAGCTTTCTCTCTTCCACCTCTCTTTGATCTTCTTCTATCCTTTGAAGAGATCGGTTTCAGTGATACTCGGCCTGTCGAGATCACTTCGATAAAAGTGTTAGTAAATTCGGGTTGCTCCCTATAGCACGGAGACGTAGGCTTCGGCTGAACTCCGAGATCACATCTCTCGTGTCCAACTTTCTCTGCTTGCATATTGAGAGTTCCAACTCCCATCGACAGATCAAACAACGATCCTCGACTCAAAACTTCAATTGACTGGTGAGGAGAAGTCTTCGGGTCGGCACGAAGATTTTCCCCCACAGTGGCGTAGCCATAAACTGGACGTGTCTCACTGCTTTCTCTGATGCTGGCTTAGCAAGGTCCCTTGATGATAGGTAGTCTACTTTTGGCTTCTGTATTTTTCTTGGTAGAAATCTCATCTCATGGAATGCTAAGAAACAGGTCATTGTCTCCCGTTCAAGCGCTGAGTCTGAATATCGGGGTCTAACCCACACTACTGCTGAGTTCTCTTGGATACAAAACTTATGTCACGAGCAGGGTGTATCTCTCTCAAGTGCTCATCTACTCTAGTGTGACAATTTCTGTTTCACCTACATTGCAACTAATCTAGAGTTCCATGGGCGGACCAAACATATTGAAATTGATTATCATTTTGTTTATGAATAAGTTTCTCAAAAGTCTTTTCATATCAATTATGTCTCAAGTACCGATCAAGTGACTGATATATTCACCAAATGACTCTCCAGACGGTGTCATTATCTTCTACTCGCCATGCTCGAAAAGCCTCTTTCATTTGAAAGTGGGTAATAGACCTGTGGGTGCAAAAATTGTACCAGACCAGATCAGAGCAGCATGGGCCCGCGCAACGGCCCAAATGGGTAAGCCCGCCTGGGCTCACATGGGCCCACTCTACGAGGCTCGCAGTTCAAGCCCTACCCCTTATTGGGCCCGAACAACGGCCCAATAAGGGCCCAGCAAGGAGGCCCAGAACCAGTGCCACGTCATCATCGCCACGTCATCACTGCCATATCGGGCACGTGCCTACGCTACAAAAGGACCCCCAAGGCATCCAGGAAGGAGGTTGGTGATTCGATCAGAGGAAGAGAGGATCCAGAGCAAGAGCCAGAGCCCTCTATTCTCCCCACCTTGTTCTCTTCTAGTTGCTCCGTGCAACCCCACTGTATGAAGCTTCTCTCGGCCTGTCGAGAGAACGCTCAACCCTTTATATTCAAATTATAGTGAAGATCAGGTGGCACCTCTCGCCCGGAGACGTAGGTCGTAAGACCGAACTCCGTCACCAATCCTTGTGTCATCGCTCTTTATTATCTCTATCTATTCTCCCATCTCTCTAACTCTGCAAACAATCCAATTCAATCAAGGCTGTGGGGGCGGGATTCTCGATCAAGGCGGCTCGAAAATTTCCCCCCACAAGACCTACCTATCAATCACCATTGAAGATATACCAATTAATCACTGTGAGCGCGGAAAAATATTCGGGTCGTCTTTATTGCGGATCACACGAGATTACAAATTTTTTTGATCAGGAGATTGTGGGAGAGATCCTCTGGAGGGTCCCTTTGATCCGCGTCTCCACGTGGTATTCGTGCGAGAGCTCTGAAGGGGTTGCCCAGGACAGAGGTCTTTACAGGGTGAGGCTTTTTGAGAGGCTAAGGAGTTTCCGCTGTTGATTTTGTCCTGTCCGTGCTTCGCGCTTTCTCGGCTAGGGAGGCTTTGGGCTTCGTTCCTTGGTCTTCGTGTCTTCCTCAATCCTTGCTAGACCTCGGCGTCCTTGATCGTCGGTTCGCGGCGTCGATCGTGTTTTTGGCGTCAGCTTTGGCTTTAGCTTTTGGCTTTGGCGTAGCTTTGGCGTGGCTCTGGCGTTTGCTTTGCTTTGGCGCTTGCGCTTGAACGTAGGCGGGTAGAGACTTGCGATGCTTTAGTTCTTCCGGACTTCGTGTCGTATCGGCTAGAACGTGCGGTGCTTTGCTCGTGACCGTCGTAGTTGCTTGGCTTTGGCACGTGCATTGCTTTAGCGCGGGCTTTACCGGTGCGTTTGCTTTGGCTTCTTGCGTTGGCTTTGACTTTAGCTTTGACTCGATCTTCTTCTCGAACGACTGGCGCTACTTCTTCAAGGCTTCTTTATTCTTCCGGCTTCCTCGACGGTTGTGGCGTCGGTCTTGGCTTTTCGGCAGGGGTAGCACCGATCTTCTTGCGACGGTTGTAGCGTCGGCTTTTGTTGATGAAGACGGCGGGTGTAGCACCGGCTTCGGCACGACGGTTGTAGCGTCGGCTTTTGTTGACGAAGACGGCAGGGATAGCACCGGCTTCAGACTTTCTTCTCCCGGCTTTCTTCTTCGTGCAAGGAGTTGATGCCTTTGTTGAAGACGACGGGTGTTGTCGGCTTCGATCTTCTTCTCCGGCCTTTGCTTATGGCGTCTTTGAAGCTGATGAAGATCGTTGGAGCAGTCAGGGTGATGACGACTTCGGGTCTTCTTCTCCAAGCTTTCTTCTTCGTGCGAGGAGTCGAAGCTTTGATCTTCGAGTGCAAGGTCTTCACGTTGATGAGGACTTGAAGGGCCAAGGATTCCCGTAGGATGTGCTTGCCGTGCCTCGTGAAGCCTTCGGTCTTCGAGCGTTGGAGCTTCTCTTGCGGAGCTCTTTCATCTTCGGCTTTCGGACCTGGCGACGGTTGTGACGTTGGCTTCTTCTCCGGGCGTGTTTGGCTTGATTGGAGTTGAAGGCTTCTTTTGGAGATGGCGGGTGTAGCACCGATCTCTATGCGACGGTTGTAGCGTCGGCTTTTGTTGATGAAGACGGCGGGGGTAGCACCGATCTCCGCATGATGGTTGTAGCGTCAGCTTTGTTGGTGAAGACGGCGGGGGTAGCACCGATCTCCGCACGACGGTTGTAGCGTCGGCTTTATTGGTGAAGACGGCGGGGGTAGTACCGATCTCCGCACGACGGTTGTAGCGTCGGCTTTGTTGGTGAAGACGGCGGGGGTAGCACCGATCTTCGCACGACGGTTGTAGCGTCGGCTTTTGTTGACGAAGACGGCAGGGGTAGCACCGGCTTCAGGCCTTCTTCTCCAAGCTTTCTTCTTCGTGCGAGGAGTCGACGCCTTTGTTGAAGACGATGGGTGTTGTCAGCTTCGATCTTCTTCTCCGGCCTTTGCTTATGGCTTCTTCGGAGTTGATGAAGATCGTTGGAGAAGTCGGGATGACGACGACTCCGGGTCTTCTTCTCCAAGCTTTCTTCTTCGTGCGAGGAGTCGAAGCTTTGATCTTCGAGTGCAAGGTCTTCACGTTGATGAGGACTTGAAGGGCCAAGGATTCCCGTGGGACGTGCTTGCCGTGCCTCGTGAAGCCTTGGGTCTTCAAGCGTTGGAGCTTCTATTGCAGAGCCCTTTCATCATCAGCTTTTCCGACCCTTTGTGCCTTCCCCCACCCACTCTATTTATAGGCAAAGGGGAGCGGTTGGGGGAGATAAATCTGAAATCTTTTTTTGTTTCATCCGATATCTCCCCCCATGACCATCAAGATATTGTTCCTTTATCCAAGGAAACAAACCCGATCCCCTCCTTTTTAGTTGGGGTGGTTATGGGCTAGATGTGACTCGATCTTTAAAGATCGAGTTGTTATTTTTTTGTTGCACTTTTGGATCGGATGGCGACACAACGTCATCTTGTCCGTTGGATCGAGGGATCGTCGCGGATCTACGGCTGCGTAGACGTCCACGCCACCTCCCCCCGCATCGAGGCGGTTTTTGATTTCTTTTTCTTTTTCTTTTCTTTTCTTTTTTTTTCTTTTCCTTTTCTGTTTTCTTTTTCTTTTTCTTTTTCTTTTCTTTTTCTTTTATGGCCGACCCCACCTCTCCATGAGGAGAGGGGCACGGTTTTCAAGAGGGGGGGCCGGTGGGCCCCCCCCTCTTTGTGTTCGAGTCACGGGTCCGGTGGGACCCGTTTGCTTCGAATTGGGCCATGGTGCGCGGATTAAGCTTGCACGCGGGCCGAGTGTGCATGCGGGCCGTTTGTGTGCGGGCCCAATTTCGCATGCGGGCCATCGTGTATGGGCCAAGGTTCGCATGTGGGCCGTTGTGTGTGGGCCAAGTTGCATGCGGGCCGTTGTGTATGGGCCGAGGTTCGCATGTGGGCCGTTGTGTGTGGGCCAGATTTTCGCATGTGGGCTGTTGTGTGCGGGCCCAAGTTGCATGGGCGAGTCGGGTTCGACCCGAAGGCCGTTGGGTGCGGGCCCAAGTTGTAGGGTCGAGTCGGGTTCGACCCGAAGGCCGTTGGGTGCGGGCCCAAGTTGCATGGGCGAGTCGGGTTCGACCCGAAGGCCGTTGGGTGCGGGCCTATTTTTCGTGTACAAATCGGGTTCGACCCGTGGGCTAATTTCGATGCCCACAAGTGCCCCCTCAAGTTCGAGTGCGCCCGCGGGAAACACATAGCGGTTGGACTTGAGTCGCGTATTCGTGTGGGATTAGGTCTTTAAAAGGACCCCCGTTTTTCGTTTCTCTTCATTATCAGCAATTCCCGGCGGCTTGGAGACAAAAGCTCTGCTAGGGTTTCTTGCTTCGCGACGATGCCGCGGAAGATGAAGGTGGTCACGCCATGGGGTTCGCGAAGAAGAGGAGACCGCCGGCCCGTGGAGGGCGGAGGGCTGCCGGCGAGGTGATCCTCCTCCTCCTTCTTCTTCTTCTTCGCATGGTGGGTTGTGGGAGGGCGCAGGCCGGAGGAGGTTTGGCCGGGGGCTGCGGGGTGCGGCCGGTGTGTGGGCCGGAGACGGGACGCGGCCGGGGGCTGCATGGTGCGGCCGGCGTACGGGCTGGAGGAGGGGCGCGGCCGGGGGCTGCTGGGTGCGGCCGGCGCGCGGGACTGGGCTGGAGGCGGGGCGCGATGGGGCTGCGGGCCGGAGGGAGCAGGGCGCGGGGGCCGGTGCAGCAGCGGCGCACGGCGCGGGGGCCAGTGCAGCAGCGGCGTGCGGGCATGCGGGGGCCGGTGCAGCAGCGGTGCGCGGCGGCACGGTGGCCGATGGTGGCGTGGTTGCGCGCGCGGGGGCCAGCGCGGCAGCGGTAGCGGAGTGCGCGCGGGGCGCGGTGGGCCGGCACAGCAGCGGCAGCGACGGTGGCGTGGTCGCGCGCGCGGGGGCCGGCACAGCAGTGGCAGCGGCAGAGGCAGGGTGGCCGGCGGCCGGGGCGGCGCGGTCGTGCGCGCGGGGGCCGGCGCAACAGCGGGAGCGGCAGCGTGGCCGGCGACCGGTGCGGCATGGGCACGGCAGGGTGCCGGTGGCCGGGTTGGCCGAGGACCACAGGAGAGAGAAAGAGAGGGTCGCGGCTTTTTTGCCGTGACCCCCCTCTATTTCTCTTTATTTGCTCGAGGGGTCGGCGCCCTTTTTGCCTAGGCCCCACCCCTGTTTTCTTGGTTTTGGCATTTGGGACCTGCAGCTTTTTAGCCTAGGCTCCCCCTTGTTTCTTTGTCCTGGCTTTTGGGACCTGCGGCTTTTTAGCCGAGGCTCCCCCTCGTTTCTTTGTTCTGGCATTTGGGACCTATGGCTTTTTAGCCGAGGCTCCCCCTCGTTTCTTTGTTCTGGCATTTGGGACCTGCGGCTTTTTAGCCGAGGCTCCCTTTGTGTTTCTCTTGCTATCTGACTTGGGCTTTGTCTCCTTTCTTTTCCAGGTCTCGTCGTTACGAGAGTTTTCCGAGTTCCAGTTAGATCGTCGATGCGGTCTCCCACGGGAGTACGCATCTTCGTTTCCCTTTCGCGCAAGTCTTCAACCACCGAGCTTCAAGACAGGAGGCCAGACTATCAGTACTTCAGTTTTCGACGCACGAGCGAGTTTGTGAGGATGGCGTGGCCGACGGCTCTTGCCGCGTGTTAAAACTGGGCGAGCATATCCTTACCGACGAAGGATCTTCCCGACAAGTTGTACAGCCGAGCTTGGGGCTGCCGTTCCACCACACTAGCGAGGAGTCGGTTTCGGTCCCCGTTGTTGCTTTGAAGATATGCTCCCGCCGTACGCGATGGGGCGCGGAGATTCAACCGCATGGAGATGTCACATACCTGGGAGGTTTTCGGGACTGGATGAGAGAGCTGTCTGGCGCGTTGGAGGCGGAGCCAGGGATGGAGCGTCTGGCGAGGTTTGTAGAGCCAGCTTGTTGGGAGTACAGCCGACCGGACGGTATGTACCGGGCTCTGTGTGAGCAGTGGTGCCCTGAGACCAATACCTTTTTGACCGGAGCTGGTGAAATCGGGATCACCCTTCGTGACGTGCACGTCATCTCTGGGTGTCCAGAAGTTCGGAGCTACTATCAGGAGGAGGTTCCTTCTCTGGAGGTCTTGACGGACCCAGACGAGTCTCCTAGCTTCTGCCTTTTGCTTTTTAAGGCGTATGCTACTATAGCGGCACGCGAGCGGTCAGACCGGGTACTCCACTCGGATTGGGTGGACTTCTGGTTTCGAGGAGAGTATCGTCACGCTCCCCTTTCGAGTCACCCGATGTGGAGGTATGCATCGTCAAAGAGACCGACGCCTGGCACTTTCCGGCGACCGATTGAATCTCTGAAGAAAGAATGGTGCTCCATGGCTGGGGCGCAACGTCCCTGGGAAGTTTTGGGACTTGAGGAATGCAGCGATGCCTGGCGTGCTGCTTACTGGTCAGCGGGGTTGGTACTTTTCCTTTGCCGCTTTGCTTTACCCTGGGAAGGGGATGTGATACGCCCTGGGACCTTCCTTGCAGCTGCTCGGATGGTGAATGGAGAGTTTCTTAACCTGGCGCCGGCGATCCTCTGCTCGTTGTACGGAGGGCTTAGCGGAACCTACTGGAGTTTATCTAGTGCAGGTAATGCAAGAGGGGAAGTAGGCAGAGCCAGCTCCTTTTGCCCCTTGCATTACCTCTACGGCTGGATTGGGCTTCACTTTTCGAAGGGGATCTTTGCAGCGCGTGGACCTTCGACCTCGGTGCCCTTTCTTCCATGTGTGGAAGGTGTGATGAACGCTTATTACGCGTGGGAGCATCCGAAGCCTAGTGCCCGAGAGTGTTTGAGACGTATGGGCCCTTCTGACTTTGAATTTGTATCAGAGAATGCACTTGCACCTTCTACAAGATCCTTGGTATGTGATATGGAGGAAATGCCCGAGCACTTGTACTGGAGCATGGTGAGTTCCAGGCCCGGGTATCTCGTTTGGCGTCGTGGGGATGTAGTGGAGGTGGCACGGTACTCTCCCCACCGGTTTGCTCGACAGCAGGGTTTTCGCCAGGAGTTGCCTGGGACTCCTTTGCGTATGCAGTCACGTTACACCCCGCAGGAAGCGTATCGCCTCTGGGGAGCGCTTTATGACAGATTTACTGGGTGTATTTTCTCGCCGGGGATCAAGTCGGGCGGAAAGGATGCTGCAACTCCTGAGTATCGCCGCTGGGTCAACGTGTCAGTGCTTCCCGTCCTGGCTAGCCTTCCGCTGGACGTCCTTGCTAGCAGCGAGCGGGCTGACTTTTCTTTTGACTCTTTGGCGGGGTCGGAGGATCACCGTCTTTGGTCCGAGGAGCGACGATCGGAGAGATCTTGTGGCCATCGAGAGAGTACTTCCCAGGCTTCACTCTCTGTGCAAGAAGTTGAGATGGCTCCGTCCTCCAAGGTTCAGAGTCTTCCTGAGACTCAGGCTTCTTGGAGTGGGTGTGCTTCTCCCAAGAGGAGAAAGTTGGATCTCTTGTGTGAGGCAGCTTTGGTTGGTGCTGACGAGGCAGAGCCAGCTCGAGAGGTAGAGCCAGGGCTTTTTGTCGATGAGGTAATCCCTCTCTCTGGGGTAGCTTCATCGGATGCTGCAGGTATATCTTGTTTCTAGTTTCTTATGAATTTTTGTGTTTGTACTCTTATTTCGTTGGCTGAGTTGTTCAGCTCTCATTTTGGCAGGGTCTGCTGGACCGGACTGTGAGTCTGCCCCGAAGGGGGTTGGGCAGGAGTGCTCTCCCATCAGAGCAACGTTGATTGAAGGTGGCGGGCTGGATGTTCCCTGGGATAACTTAGAGCTTTTGGGAGCATGTGGAGCAGATTTTGCCGGCAGTGCTGTCAACCTGGACGATATTGACGTGGAGCAGTTGGGCTTTGGGGAGGAGGATGAGGTCTCCAGTGTAGGGAGAGAACAGACTCCTCTGTTAGGTCCGGTACTCCGGCAGAGACTACTCCCGCAATCGTTTTGTCGGAAGGTTTGCCTGTGTCTCCTCCTTCGGCTCCGGTGGTTCCGCTGACTGTTTTCACGGCGATGGTCCAGGAGGCGGTTCCTTCACTTGAGCCTTCAGGACCGGAGCCCACCTTGCCTGTGCACTCAGAGGCCGACAGGAGAAAGTGCAGTTCGCGAGACCTTCTCTCTGTGCTTCTTTTGGAGAGCTGTCGGAAGTATATCCAGGCGACGCTCTCTCCCTTCCAGGAAGAGGGCTTTGATGCTTTGAGCAGCTGGTGCGTTCTCGAGGGGCCTGAGTTTTGCAAGAACCTGGCGGCCTTCCAGGTAGATGGCTCTTTGTTTGAGGCACAGATGCGTGTTCTCTTAGCGGATAGTGAAGCTCATTGCTTGAAACGGGCTTCGATGGAAGATGGCCTTCCCCTGATACTGGCAAAGGCCGAGGACGAGGAGCGTCGACTGGAGGCGCAGCATGCGATTGCCACTGCGAGCCTTGTTCGGGCGCGGAAGAAGCTAGAGGCTGCTCGCGCATCTTTCGAGAAAGTTGAGACGATCGAGAAGTCTTCTGGAGCAGACCTGGCAAAGCAGCGTATCGAGCTGGCGACGCATCGGGAGCGGGTAGCTTCTTGATCTTCAGAGTTGCAGCGCATGGAGGTTACTGGCGGCGAGCTGCTCCAACGTCTCAAAGAATTTCATTCGCTTTACAAGCAATGTCCCATTTCCTTTTCTTTCTTGTCATTTTTGCTGAACAGACTTGTAGTTCTGCTTTTCTTTATCTGGTGATAACTTAATATCATGCATCTATTTTTTTTGGACTTGTCTTCTGGAATGGCAGAGTTTGGTTGTGTTTTTTTTTGTTTGGACTGAACCTTTACAGGCTGCCTACGTACCCTACTGAGAGGGATCAAGTCACACGTAGTTCCCTTTTTTTTTTTTTGCAAGGAATGTAGCCCTGCTTTTAGGCATAGTACCTTTTGAGGTACTTGCCATTGATGGAGCCGAGTGTAAGCCCTTCTGGCGTGGTGAGAAGATATGCGCCGTTGGAGTAGACCTCTTTGACAGCGTGCGGTCCATCCCACTTGGCGTCGAACTTCTTTCCTCCTCGATGCGAAAGGATGATGGGGCGTTTGACTGCGAGCACCAATTCTCCTTTTTGGAAAGATCGAGGGCGAATCCTTTTGTTGAAGGCTCGGGTCAACCTGGCTTGGTAGCATTCCAGGCGTTGCTGGGCTTCGAGGCTCTTCTCATCCAGGGCTTCCAATTCTGCTAGGCGAAGTTGAGCGTTGTCGCCGTTGACGAGGCCTTCCTGGACAGCTATTCTGAGTGACGGAATCTGGAGCTCAAGTGGGCGGACAGCTTCTACTCCGTACACTAGTGAGTACGGAGTCGCCTGTGTTGGCATGCGAAAAGAGGTGCGATATGCCCATAGCGCTTCACCCATGCGTTCATGCTAGTCTTTCTTCGACTTTGAGACGACTTTCTCCAAAAGTTTGCAGAGTGTTTTGTTGAAAGCTTCAGCTAGGCCATTAGCGGAGGCGTTGTACATGGTTGAACACCTTTGCTTGATATCGAACTTGGCTCAAAATTGGTTGACAGCGGCGTTCTTGAATTGCTTCCCGTTGTCCGTAACAATATAGCGAGGGATGCCGTACCGGAAGATGATGTCGTTCTGGATGAAGTTGATGACAGAGTGCCTGGTAACTTCTCGCAATGGTACTGCCTCAGCCCACTTGGAGAAGTAATTTGTTGCTGCCAGGATATAAAGATGCTGCTTGGATGACTTGGGTAGCGGACCGACAATATCGAGTCCCCATCCATCGAAGGGCCATGATGCGATGGTTGGATGCAAAGGTTCTAGAGACTGATGGATGTAATCGTCATGCAGCTGGCAAGTGTGGCATCTTTTTGCAAACTCGAGGGAGTCCTTGATCATAGTGGGCCAGTAGTACCCCATCCGCCTGATATGGAAGTGTAGCTTTGGACCGGACTGATGTGAGCCACAGATCCCGGCATGGACTTCTTCTAATGCTGTTTCCGCTTCTTCTTTTTCAAGACACCTCAGGAGCGCACCATCGTAGCTTCGACGGTACAACTCGTTGTTGAAGTGGAAGAATTTCAGAGACCGTCGGCGAATGTCGACCTTACGCTTTGGATCTTCAGGGAGCTTCCCGTTGACAAGAAAGTCTATGAATGATTGTCTCCAAACTAGCTCGTCAGTCACGAGAACATGTACTGCATTGACTTGGTCCGGGATTCCCATAGGGAGGTCCTCCTCGGTGATCACCATCCTCTTACAGATAGGGACGATGAGTTGGCTTCTTTCTGGGAATGGGAGTGTCGCCGCCAAATTTGCGAGCGCATCAGCATGCTGATTAAGGTTTCTGGGGACGTGCTGGATTGAAGCATTTTTTAGTGTACCAAGGAGTTTCAGGGCTCGCAGGTGTAATGGTACGAGGTCTTCTTTGTTGACTTCGTATGCTCCCAATATTTGTTGAATGATGAGTTGAGAGTCGCCGAAAATTGTGAGCCCTTGAAGTTTCATATCATTGGCGAGTTCGAGGCCAATGATCAAGGCTTGATATTCCGTCCTGTTGTTGGAGCATGGTTCTGATAGTAGAAATGAGAAGGGAAGTACTTCGTCGTTTAGCGTGACGAAGATAACTCCTGCTCCTGCTACGTCTTGCCTGACTGCACCGTCGAAGAACATTTTCCAAGAAGGGGCGATGTCGATGCAGAATACTCCTTCGTCTGGAAGATCTTCCGATAGTTCCCATTCTGCTGGAAGGGGGTACTCTGCTAGGAAGTCCGCGAGAGCTTGACCTTTGACCGCTTTACGAGGGACAAAGGTGATGTCAAACTCAAGGAGGAGCAAAGCCCATTTGGCCAGACGTCTGGAGAGCACTGGTCTCGACATGATGTATTTGAGCGGGTCGGCTTTTGAGATGAGTCTGATGGCGTAAGCTAACATGTAGTGTCGCAGCTTCTTTGTAGCGAAGATGAGCGCCAGACAGACCTTCTCAATCGGGGAGTAGTGTAGCTCCGCGCCGATGAGAGTGCGGCTCAAATAGTAGCATGCTGTTTCCTTGCCTAGCTCGTTGTCTTGAGCCAGGAGTGCCCCCAATGACTGCTCCTGGGCACTGATGTAAAGGACCAATGGTTTTCCTTGGACTGGTGCTGTCAGAACTGGAGGCTTGAGTAAGTAATTTCTGATGTTCTGGAGGGCTTCCTCACAAGCTTCATCCCATTTGAATGGTGCTCCTTTCTTCACGAGGCAACTGAAGGGTCTACATTTTCCAGCTAAGTTGGCGATAAACCTTCTAATATATGCTAGATGGCCCTGGAGACCTCGGAGGTCTCGCACGTTTTTCGGGATTGGCATATTGAGAATAGCATCTATCTTGGATTGATCTATCTCGATGCCTCGATGGCGTACGATAAAGCCGAGAAACTTTCCCGAGGAGACCCCAAATGCGCATTTAAGCAGATTCATGCGGAGCTGGTACCTTCGAAGTCGCTTGAAGATTAGCTCGAGGTCTTGAAGATGTGTTGACTTTTGTCTTGATTTTACCACGAGGTCGTCAACGTAGCATTCCACATTCTGGTGAAGGATATCGTCGAAAATTTGTTGCATGGCCCGTTGGTAAGTGGCTCCTGCATTTTTCAAGCCGAAAGGCATGACTTTGTAGCAGTAGATCCCTTTTGGCGTGCGGAATGCCGTAAGCTCTTCGTCTTTAGGTGCCATCCGGATCTGGTTGTAACCTGAGGATCCATCCATGAAGGTTAATGCTTCATGGCCTGTTGTCGCATCCACCATCAGTTCTGTGATTGGCAGTGGGAAATCATCTTTGGGGCATGCATTGTTTAAGTTCCTGAAGTCCACGCATACTCTGATCTGGCCGTTCTTCTTCTTGACTGGGACCACGCTGGAGATCCACGTTGGGTACTTAACTTCTCGGATAAAGCCGGCTTCAATGAGCTTGTTGACTTCGCCCTCTATTTGCGGTACCAGTTCCGGCCGGCATCGTCTTTGTCCTTGCTTGATGGCGCTAGCTCCATGTCTGACAGCGAGCTAGTGTACTGCAATCTTGGGGTCAAGTCCCGGCATTTCCTTGTAGGACCATGCGAAGACATCTCTGTATTCTTGGAGTAGCTTGATGTATGCGGCCTACTCTTCGGGAGTCAGGAGTGCACTTACGAATGTGGGTCGAGGATCCTCCTGTGTCCCCAAGTTGATTTCTTTCAGATCGTCGACGGTAGATTGCCCCCCTTCTTCGAGGACGGGCGGTGCGTCTGACAGCTCGTCGTCCGAAGTAGAAGTGTCGTCGATCGAGGAGTCCATAATTGTGATATGATTAAGAGAGACCAGAATGATATCGGGAACATTGGCAGTTTGAAAGAATGACATGGGTGGGTGGGTGGGAATGATTTTTCTCACCTCAGTGGGTGGCTTTCCCAAACGGTCGAATACTGACCTTCGCTTTGCTTGTCTGATTGGCCCAAATCTTTTGAATACTGATATGGGATTTTGACTTACCTGGTTTTTGACGCTCTTCTTTTGTTTTTGAGGTATGGTCCGACGCCGAGCTCGATATCGCCTTCTTTTGGCGCCCTTTGTAGCGGGATAAATGATATTGGTGGAGCGTGCATCGGAGGCTGACGATCCCTCTTCCGCTTCATCTACCAACTTCACCTCAATGTAGTTAGAGGTGAAGGTCTTCTCTCCTGTTATCTTGATGACCATCGGGGTTTGACGAGAGCCGATGCCTCGCCGATTTGGTGGGATCTGCTCGCCACCCTGGAGTAAATGGGCTTGAGTCTTAGTCATCCTGTGTGGTATTGGAGCTGGCAGGAGCGTACTCATATGTGCAGCACTGTCTTTGTTGTAGCCAGCTTTGAACAGCAGCATGGCGGCATTTTGCCCCCAGCTTCCTTTTGGCTTGAATGTGAGTTGGCTGGATTCGAAGGGATTGATGGGTTTTGGCGAACTTGAAGCTTGCCCCAGGCTGGGTAGTGGTAGTGTCATCTCTTGCAGAGTGATGAAATTAGCTTCCGATAGCGGCTGGACTATCCCTTTTGGTGAGGCAAAAGGTGGTGGTTCATCTTTGCGAAGCCACTGAGGCGTGAGGCGTAAGACTGTCGTAGCTTGGACAGGTAATGGAGTATGCTTCATGAATCTTGGCTTGGAGCTGATGCCCATTCTTCGTCTTGGCGCTAGCACTTCTTTGACTTCGTGTATCGCCTTAGATGGTGGTACTGGATTTGGAGTTGGCAGAGCTTCATCCTGCTCCGTCCTTTTAGCTTTCTGAGTTCGAGGAGTTTTAGCTGGAAGGACTTCTGCAACAAGGTCCTTTGCTTGGTAAAACTTGGCATCGGCGAGGTGCGCTTCAGCCTCACTGAATGGCTTGTCGTCTGCAACAATACACTTTTCCAGACCTTCCTCGTAGTACTTGAGGCATTGGTGCCAGGTAGACACTACGACACCGTTTTCGTGCAGCCACGGTCTTCCCAGTAGAAGGTGATATGATGTTTAACAGTCAATGACGTGGAAAAGATCCGTCGTGTCAAGCTGACTGATGGAGAGTTTTAGACGAATGCTTCCTATGGTGGACTGTCCGCCTTGGTTAAACCCTTGAATGACCAGCTGGCTTTGCGAGAGCTGGTTGGTGGTGATGCCGAGCTGGCGCATTGTTTGGATAGGCATGATGTTGACGGCGGAGCCGCAGTCCAACAGGATTCGATTTATCGGCTTCTCGTTGATGTATCCCGAGACATAGACAGGTCGATTGTGCAGTCGTGCTCCGAGCTGCAGATCTTCGTCCGAGAAAGTTATTGCTGCGTTACATGAGACAATAGTTTTGTCCTTCTCGGTGTTTTTCTTCTTTCTTTTGTAGCTGTCTGGGTCTGTTAAAGCCTCGGCCATTGCTAGGCGAGCTTTCTCTGGGAGGTGTAGTGCTTCTATGAGTGGCAGGTGCAGGATTGCCTCATCGTAAGCAGCAGTACTGTCTTTGTCGAAATTATCCTCCTCATTGTCGGTGTTGCTTTCTTTGGAAGGCTTGATCCTATCTTCTTCTTCCGGTGCCATGTGAATCTCAACCATGCAACAGGAGGCTTCGTGCTGCTGATTAGCTGGGAGGAAGTAATCGGGGAAGAACTCTTGCAACGTTGCCGGTTCTGGAGGGTTTTGCAGGAGGAGATCATCAGGATCTGCTAGCGGTACTTTGAACATCTTCCTTCCTGGAGCTTTGCTTTTCTTTTTGTAAGTTCTTCGTTCCGGAAGCTTTCTTGTTACCCGATCTAGCTTGCGACTTCTTGGCATCCATGGCCTTCGTTTGCAAGGCAACATGACCCATGCATCTTCATCAGTGGATTCTTCGTTACCAAGGTGAAGATCTGGAGTGGCAGCTGTAGGTTCTTCATGGGTCGGGGAGACCTGCTCCTCTGGGGACCTTGGTGGTTTGCCTTCTGACTCCCAACCGGTGGGCTTGATTTCTTCTATTGAGACAGGTGAAGGTTTGGAATAGAGGACGTAGTAGTCAAATTTACCTGAGGGATGGCCTAATAGACCGACCTCCGGGTCTCCTTGCTCATACCTTGTCTGGAGATTTGTAGGTTCTTCATGGGTCGGGGAGACCTGCTCCTCTGGGGACCTTGGTGGTTCACCTTCTGACTCCCAGCCGGTGGGTTTGATTTCTTCTATTGAGACAGGCGGAGGTTTGGAATAGAGGACGTAGTAGTCGAATTTACCTGAGGGCTGGCCTAACAGACCGACCTCCGGGTCTCCTTGCTCGTATCTTGCCTGGAGATTCCGTTGGGACATAGCTTTGTTTGAGAGAGACGTCGATATAGGCGACGGTTGCCCCCAGGGCAGTGAGGTTTCTTCCTCAGTGAGCTTAGGAGCGTACTGCTGTCGTCTTGAGACTTTTCGTCATGGGGCTAACTTCGCAATTGGTCTTTGGCGATTGATGCGCAACTTGAGCCTTCTCTGGTGGGCAGCAACGAGTACTGGTTGAAACGAACCGAAGGTGATGGATGTCATGTTTGCTGTTGCAACGTCGCTGGAGTCGATCTCGATTTTTCCTTGCTTTGCGAGCGCCATGATCTTTTCTTTGAAGACGAAACATTTCTCAATAAGATGGCTAACCAGTCGATGGTATTTGCAGAAGAGCGGATCGTTGACACGATGCATCTGTTCGGGCCTTTTTGAAGGAGGAAGCTCAATCATCTTTTCTTGTAGCAGTTGATCGAACATGGAGGAGACTTCTGAGTCTGGAAAGGGATACTCTTTGGCCTCGAGTTCTTCTAGAGTCATCTTCAACTGTCTTTGGGGTGGAGGCGGTGGTATGGCTGCTCCCTTTTCTTGATCCGACTTACCGCTGATTTTGAGTGGCTTGGAGGCCGAGGCGATGTCGGTGATGTTAACTTGCTTCGATTTGGGTGTCGGCGGTTTGTCTTTCTTTTCCACCTTCAGGAAGTCTTTGGTCTTTGAGTCCCCGCGATTTGCTAAGCTGAGCTCCATGTCATGGGATCGGGTCGCGAGTTCTTCGAAGGACCGAGGTTTGATCCCCTTGAGGATGTAGAGTAAGCCCCAGTGCATGCCTTGGGTGCACATCTCGATAGCCGAGTCTTCCGACAAACGGTCTCGTGAATTCAGGGCAAGATTCCTCCATCGATCGATGTAGTCGATTACTGATTCGTCATTCCTTTGCTTGACGGCAGTAAGCTCGGTCATGCTAACGATGCGCCGAGTGCTGTAGAAGCGATTGAGGAATTCCCTCTCCATCTGATCCCAGCTGTCAATGGATCCTGGAGGAAGATCAACATACCAGTCAAAAGTATTACCTTTGAGTGTGCGAACGAACTGCTTCACCATCTCGTCGCCGTATGTGCCGGCGTTGTTGCAAGTTTCGATGAAGTGGGCAATGTGTTGCCTTGGGTTCCCCTTTCCGTCGAAGTGTTGGAACTTTGGTGGCTGGAACCCGGTAGGGAAGCGCAGCTGTTGGATCCTTATGGTGTAAGGCTTTGAATATGCTGTCGTAATCGGAGGTAGGTTGCCGCCGTGGGAACGCATCATGTCAGCCACTAGTGCTTGTATTTGTTGGGCATTCATCGTTGCTGCCACTGAAGGTTGCGCGGCCACCGAGATTGGTACGGGAGCCGAGGAAAGTGCAGGAGTAGTTGCTAGTGTCGCCGGACCAACTTCTGCAAGAGCAGGAGTTGGAGACGGGGCTGGAGCAGCTACTGGAGAAGCAGGAGGTTGACCGAATGTTGCAACATCCATGGCACTCAGCCTTTGAAGCAAGGTGTTGATGTGACGTTCTTTCTCTTCCATTAGTCGGGTGAGCTGAGCCATGTGTTCACCCATTTGCATGACTTGGAACTGGAGAGCGGACGGAGGATGATGTCGCAGGACGTCTCGATGTTGCATGCCTGTACTCTCGCCGTCGTCGTCGGAGACATAGTTACGCTGGCTTGCTTCTGCTTGATGACGGATGTTTGCCTCCGGCAAAGGAGGTGCAAAGCTCGCTGGAGAACCCGAACGGGCTCGGGGTTGGGGCTGGTCCTCCCCAAATTTCTGGACAAATGTTCCAGGATTGAGGCTTGTTTCTTCATGCACCGAGGCCTCATTGGCGCCTTGGCGGGCATCTTCGGCAGCAGTTTCTAGTGTGAAGAAGTCCGCAAGAGTTTGATTACGCCGAGTGTAGACGCGTACTACCGGGGGAATGACATCCTCCGGGTTTTCTGGATCACCGTGTTGGATTAGTGGAGACTCGACGATAGGTGAGAGGCTTGTTGGAGCAAACGTATCATCATTCGTTCCGGCCATGGCGAACTTGAAGCAACTCCTTCAAACGTACGGATGAAAGGAGAGGAGGTCCCACCGGGCGTGCCAGAAATCTGTGAGCGCGGAAAAAGATTCGGGTCGTCTTTATTGCGGATCACACGAGATTACAAATTTTTGATCAGGAGATTGTAGGAGAGATCCTCTGGAGGGTCCCTTTGATCCGCGTCTCCATGTGGTATTCGTGCGAGAGCTCTGAAGGGGTTGCCCAGGACAGAGGTCTTTACAGGGTGAGGGTTTCTTGAGAGGCTAAGGAATATCGGCCGTTGATTTTGTCCAGTCCGTGCTTCGCGCTTTCTCGGCTAGGGAGGCTTTGGGCTTCGTTCCTCGGTCTTCGTGTCTTCCTCGATCCTTGCTCAACCTCAGCGTCCTTGATCGTCGGTTCGCGGCGTCGATCGTGTTTTTGGCGTCAGCTTTGGCTTTAGCTTTCGGCTTTGGCGTGGCTCTGGCATTTGCTTTGCTTTGGCGCTTGCGCTTGAACGTAGGCAGGTAGAGACTTGCGATGCTTTAGTTCTTCCGGACTTCGCGTCATATCGGCTAGAACGTGCGGTGCTTTGCTCGTGACCGTCGTAGTTGCTTGGCTTTGGCACGTGCGTTGCTTTAGCGCAGGCTTTACCGGTGCGTTTGCTTTGGCTTCTTGCATCGGCTTTGACTTTAGCTTTGACTCGATCTTCTTCTCGAACGACTGGCGCTACTTCTTCAAGGCTTCTTTATTCTTCCGGCTTCCTCGATGGTTGTGGCGTCGGTCTTGGCTTTTCGGCGGGGGTAGAACCGATCTTCTTGCGACGGTTGTAGCGTCGGCTTTTGTTGATGAAGACGGCGGGTGTAGCACCGGCTTCGGCACGACGGTTGTAGCGTCGGCTTTTGTTGATGAAGACGGCAGGGATAGCACCGGCTTCAGGCTTTCTTCTCCCGGCTTTCTTCTTCGTGCAATGAGTTGATGCCTTTGTTGAAGACGACGAGTGTTGTCGGCTTCGATCTTCTTCTCCGGCCTTTGCTTATGGCGTCTTCGAAGCTGATGAAGATCGTTGGAGCAGTCGGGGTGATGACGACTCCGGGTCTTCTTCTCCAAGCTTTCTTCTTCGTACGAGGAGTCGAAGCTTTGATCTTTGAGTGCAAGGTCTTCACGTTGATGAGGACTTGAAGGGCCAAGGATTCTCGTAGGACGTGCTTGCCGTGCCTCGTGAAGCCTTCGGTCTTCGAGCGTTGGAGCTTCTCTTGCGGAGCTCTTTCGTCTTCGGCTTTCGGACCTGGCGACGGTTGTGACGTTGGCTTCTTCTCCGGGCGTGTTTGGCTTGATTGGAGTTGAAGGCTTCTTTTGGAGATGGCGGGTGTAGCACCGATCTCTATGCGACGGTTGTAGCGTTGGCTTTTGTTGATGAAGACGGCGGGGGTAGCACCGATCTCCGCACGATGGTTGTAGCGTCAGCTTTGTTGGTGAAGACGGCGGGGGTAGCACCGATCTCCGCACGACGGTTGTAGCGTCGGCTTTATTGGTGAAGACGGCGGGGGTAGGACCGATCTCCGCACGACGGTTGTAGCGTCGGCTTTGTTGGTGAAGACGGCGGGGGTAGCACCGATCTCCGCATGACGGTTGTAGCGTCGGCTTTTGTTGACGAAGACGGCAGGGGTAGCACCGGCTTCAGGCCTTCTTCTCCAAGCTTTCTTCTTCGTGCGAGGAGTCGACGCCTTTGTTGAAGACGACGGGTGTTGTCGGCTTCGATCTTCTTCTCCGGCCTTTGCTTATGGCTTCTTCGGAGTTGATGAAGATCGTTGGAGAAGTCGGGATGACGACGACTCCGGGTCTTCTTCTCCAAGCTTTCTTCTTCGTGCGAGGAGTTGAAGCTTTGATCTTCGAGTGCAAGGTCTTCACGTTGATGAGGACTTGAAGGGCCAAGGATTCCCGTAGGACGTGCTTGCCGTGCCTCGTGAAGCCTTGGGTCTTCAAGCGTTGGAGCTTCTCTTGCAGAGCCCTTTCGTCATCAGCTTTTCCGACCCTTTGTGCCTTCCCCCACCCCCTCTATTTATAGGCAAAGGGGAGCGGTTGGGGGAGATAAATCTGAAATCTTTTTTTGTTTCATCCGATATCTCCCCCCATAACCATCAAGATATTGTTCCTTTATCCAAGGAAACAAACCCGATCCCCTCCTTTTTAGTTGGGGTGGTTATGGGCTATATGTGACTCGATCTTTAAAGATCGAGTTGTTATTTTTTTATTGCACTTTTGGATCGGATGGCGACACGTCATCTTGTCCGTTGGATCGAGGGATCGTCGCGGATCTACGGCTGCGTAGACGTCCACGCCACCTCCCCCCGCATCGAGGCGGTTTTTGATTTCTTTTTCTTTTTCTTTTCTTTTCTTTTTTTTTCTTTTCCTTTTCTTTTTTCTTTTTCTTTTTCTTTTCTTTTTCTTTTATGGCCGGCCCCACCTCTCCATGAGGAGAGGGGCACGGTTTTCAAGAGGGGGGGCCGGTGGCCCCCCCCCTCTTTGTGTTCGAGTCGCGAGTCCGGTGGGACCCGTTTGCTTCGAATTGGGCCATGGTGCGCGGATTGAGCTTGCACGCGGGCCGAGTGTGCATGTGGGCCGTTTGTGCGCGGGCCCAATTTCGCATGCGGGCCGTCGTGTATGGGCCAAGGTTCGCATGTGGGCCGTTGTGTGTGAGCCAAGTTGCATGCGGGCCGTTGTGTATGGGCCGAGGTTCGCATGTGGGCCGTTGTGTGTGGGCCAGATTTTCGCATGTGGGCCGTTGTGTGCGGGCCCAAGTTGCATGGGCGAGTCGGGTTCGACCCGAAGGCCGTTGGGTGCGGGCCCAAGTTGAAGGGGCGAGTCGGGTTCGACCCGAAGGCCGTTGGGTGCGGGCCCAAGTTGCATGGGCGAGTCGAGTTCGACCCGAAGGCCGTTGGATGCGGGCCTATTTTTCGTGTACAAATCGGGTTCGACCCGTGGGCTAATTTCGATGCCCACAATCACCATTAAAGACCTAGTTATCAATTACCATCAAAGAAATCTGATTTGATGTTATAGCCACAGAAAATATACACCAAACTTTACTTTAAAAACTCATGATGGGATGAACACAACTCATTGAGGATTCCTCCAAAACTGTCAAGTTCTGTCCATGAATAAATCTCATTGAGAATTCCACCAATACTTCGCTCCAACCGGCGTGGGAAACAGTGGGCATCAACAGGCTGACGTGGCTATCCATAGTTGGACCATATCCCTTCACTGGTGCCAAATAAATCCCACACTAATGATGTACCAGTCCAATCATTGATGTGACAATTAACTATTTACTTGCATCCAACTAGAGATATCTACTTGAGGTTCTTTCCAAACTAATCATCAGATTTATCATATTACTCAAACTAAATACAAAGCCCAAAAATATTATTTTTATGATCATCAAAAATTTCAGACAAAAATATCTTTAATGTAGCGAATCATTTTTTTTTTTGTGAAACCTGTAGAGGCCCAAACGCAAATTTTACGTTTGGTTACTTTTTGTTTACGTTTTCGTTACGTTTCGTCGGAACCTCTTCATCACCGGAACCTCTTCAGAACTCTGTCGTAGCTTCGCCGGAACCTCTTTATTGCCAGAACCTCGTCGGAATCACTTCATCGCTGGAATCAGTTCTTCACCGGAACCTTACCAGAACCTCTCCGGAATCTCTTCATCGAAGTAAACCTCACCGGAATCTCTTCATCGACGAAACCTTGCCGGAACCTCTTCATCACCAAAACCTCGCCAGAACCTCTTCATTGACATAAACCCGACGTAAAACCGACGTATCCCGATATCAACCCGACGAAAACCGACGTAACCGAACGTAAACCCGATGTAAACCGACATAAACCCGACGTAAAATTACTCAACCAATGTTTTTACTACTGTTAAAGGCAAAATGATCAGAAAAAGTTATAAAACACTCATGCCACTGAATCGGCATGTGTAGGTGGTCAAAAAAGTAACGTTTTTGGGCTCTGTACTTAGTTTGAGCAATAGGACAAACCTGGTGGTTACTTTGGGAAAATTCTCTATCTGCATCACCAGTAGACCTCGATGACCGATTGCAGTCCCAAAGCCAACGTTATCTTGTAGTCGGTAAACCCTGCATTAATGAACAACCTCTTCCACTCCTGTTCATCCCGCTCGGCTCCCCCACATGACACCAGCATCATCATGTCTAGGTAGAGCTGCGTCTCCCTTGACTCAGGGTGTGAATCCTTGGATCCTAACACCATGTCAATGATTATGATCTTCCCGCCTTCCACTTTACAAGGGATCGCCGCCTTGCATCGCTGCAGTATCTTCACACATTCCTCGTCGCACCAGTCATGCAGGATCCACTGCCATCCTCGATCCATCCCAAATGATTAGATCAAATCAAATGCGTACGTTTGGATTCAAAAGCATGCACGCAGCCAGCTAGAGAAAATTCACGTACCTTCAAAAGTACCGCGTCCGCAGGGGGGACATACTCGAACATATCCCCCGCAACAAAGGCCACGGTCCCGGCCTCAGGGGCCGTGTTGACCACACGAGAGAGTTCCAACACACTGCACTTCACCTGGGGGAAGGCCTCGGCAATGGCCCTCACGGCGGATCCGGTGCCTCCGACGTCCACCAGCAACCTCAGCCCCCGGAACATGTCGTCGCACTCCTTAATCAGAGCATCCAACACGAAGCATGCATCACTGGCCATGCCGGCGTTGAATATCTGGTTGAACCTAGGGTTTCAGTTGGTGACGTCCCAGAGCCCGCAGCCGTGCGCCAAGGCGAAGGGCGTGGGAGCGTCGCCCCTGAACCACGCGCCCATAGAATGGAACGTCGTTACTTGAATCGGATCAAGCACGGCGAGGAGGAACGGCGACAGGCAGCCGTCGATGCCCTTAACCAGGAGCCGAGAGATGGGAGTGAGGAGATACAGATCTTCATCATCGTCATCATAATCAACAGTGCCTTTCCTCTGTGTGGAGAAGATACCGGAGTGGGTCAGCAAGCACATGACATTAGCTAAGTGGGAGGACCTTGGTGGGGGGACGGCGAGGGCGGCCGAGAGCTCGGAGAGTGAGATGGGGTGGCCGTGGCGGTGGATGATGTCCGGTATCCCGAGCTCCACGGCGCACTTGAGGGACATGGAGTCTATGTGGTTTAATATGTGGTGCCATAGCCCGGACTGAGCTTGAAGCAGTTCAGCAGCACCCGTCGTCTCCCCTCGACAGTGGATTGGCTCCATTGACTGTATGCTTCAGCTAGTAACTGGCTTTGCAGTCTAAGCTTGTTCGGATTGGCGGGTCGGGTCAAGGATTGCCACCCCTAATCACATCTAGCCCCACCCCAAGCCTAAAGGGAAATTTTATTCATACCCCAAAACTACTTCGCATAACTTGTTTCCTCCCAAAAATTTGATTGCCCATAACCCCACCTGGTTCCTTCCTCCACTTCCACATGACCGGAGCTGCCATGACTTCCGATCCTTCTGTAGGTGCAAAAATCGTACCGGAGCGGACCAGAAACAAATGGGCCTACGCAATGGCCCATGCAGGCAAGCCTAGGCTCGTGAGCCTACTCTACAGGACCTGCAGATCAAGCCCCCTTATTAGGCTCGAATAACGGCCCAAAAAGGGCTCAGTGAGGAGGCCCAAAACCAGCACTGCCATATCGAGCGCATTCCTCAGCTATAAAATGACCACTATGGCTTACAGAGAAGGGGTGGTCAATGGATCAAAGGAAGAGAAGATTCTAGAGCCAAAGCTGTCTTCTTCCTTCTAGTCCTCTTCTAGTTGCTCCGTGCAACCCCACTATACGAAGCTTCTCTCAACCTGTCGAGAGAACGCTCACCCCCTATTTACTCATATTATAGTGAAGATCATATGGCACCTCTCGCCCGGAGACGTAGGTCGTAAGACCGAACTTCGACAACTTTCTCGTGTCACTTGTCTCTCTCTCTTACTCTGCATAACGCACACTATCCATATTCAATCAAGAATTATGGGGCGAGGTCTCCGATCAAGACGGCACGAAAATTTTTTCCACAATCTTTGGCACCATTTGTGGGATATTATTAGAGGTCTTACCCACACCTCTACCGACTCCTGCTCAACTTGTTATGATGAGCCACAAGTCCCCCTTCAAATCAACTTTAACGCTTTCATCACACTGACATCAATACGCTCGATGGTGAAGGCTAGCACCAACCCTCCAAAGATGGGTACTGATCGAACAAACGATGTGTTGATTGAAGACGAGCAAGAAGTATCTGCAGCAACCAATCGCAGACATGTACATGAGCGGCTGGGGCCACAAAGGCAGCCAGCAGAAGGCCGCAGTAATCGGCATAACTCGTCATCCCTGAGGCATCGATCTGGCAAAGAGCATGATACCCAAGGAGGCGAAGTTTCGGCTACGTACCAAATCTCAGCTACCGACTTCCAGCTATTGACCCTTCTCAAGAAGAACACAACCCTCAAGCAAGATAGGGATTTCCTGAAGAAGGCGGCTGAAAGAGCGAGGGTTGTGATTCATAACTCTCCTGCTACTAATAAAGATCAACCAAGGACTTGTCCAACCGTGAGTCATCATCTTGAAGAACCATATGTACCGCGCATCGAGAGTCGTTAGGTATCCACGCAAGCACCAAGGGAAATGGTATGGGATTGCCTCGACATCGACGGTGCGCCAAGACATCGCCGAGAAGGATCGCCTCAGTCAACAGGGTCCACTGGACGTCATATCCCCTCATGCACGAAAGCAACAGATGCCCGCGAGCTACTTAACCGACTAAGGCATACCACCGACATGGGACGCCGCCATCAAGACCACAAGCAGCTAATCATCTCGGCGGGGCCTCTATATCCCTAGGTTCTTGCAGCCCCATTTCATGTGGGCTGGAAAAGACCGAGCCTGCCAAAGTTTAACTGCATCATGGGAGACCCTGCTCTCTATATCTTGGCCTTCAAGCAAGTCATGAAGCCATACGAGTATGAGAATCATGTTCTTTGCCATATATTCACGGAAAGCCTCGAGAGACCTGCCCTTGACTGGTACCACATGTTGCCTACCGGTATGGTGGCCACATTTGAAGAGTTGGTAGAACTCTTCATGGATCACTACCGGTTGAACCTGAAACTCGAGAAGAAGCTGGACACCCTCTACCGATTGAAGATGGTCTCTAATGAGTCCTTAAGGAGCTTCAAGATAAGGTTCCATAATGAGCATTCTGAGCTCACTGGCCGTTCTCATAACGAGGAAGCCATCAGGCTAACATTCCAGAATACTATCCAGCTGGAACTCCACATTTACATTGACTTCATCCGGCATCCTCCCGGCTCCTTGGAGGCTATGTTCAAGCGAGTACAGCGAGAGATAGAGGTGAAGGACAATCAGCAGACCAGAAGACTGCACGAGCCTCGCAATTCCTAGCACAAGAAAGTTGATGAAGCCCCAAAGGACGCATGCCGCAAGAAGCATGCCAACACTGCGTCCGACCATAAGGGACTAGCCAAGAGACAGAATGAAGAATCAAAAACCCCTCCAGCAGGGAAAAGGAGAGATTAGAGGAAGCAAAGAGTATTCACCGAACTGAACACCCCGATCGAAGATATATTCACCTATATACAAAATGAGCCATTCTGCAAATGGCCGTAACCACTTCCTCCAAACTCAAAGTAGACCAAGAACACTACGGTGAATTCTATCATAGCCACGGGGACCCAACTTCAACCTGCTGGCGACTGAAGGATCACATCAAAGACCTGGTCCAAGAACGGCGACTTAACGGCTACCTCGCCAACAAAGAACCGAGCCGAGAGAAGGAAAGGCAAATAGTAGAGATAGGGAGTCAGAGCGATACGTGGATGTAGATTCCTCCAAGAAAATGACATTCGCGGATACCTACATTGGCAAGCATCCACCAGCAAAGAGGTTGAGCACTTGGAAATGCGAGTTCACAACGTCCGTCGAGCGAACTTTAAAAATTATAACCGCATCTTTGCCTTATCAATAAAATACCTCTTTTTCTCGAAGTTGAAGTCTCTTAAAATTTTATTCTGCCTGTTCAAGGCACCTAAAGGCTCCTGGCAACCCAAGTCAACCTAAACCTTCAATTCCGCCAATTCAAGTTGGAAGCTCGAAGCAACATCGGCTACGCCCCTTCAAGGCTAAAGTCCGATAAAAAGCTAGGCTCCTGGCAACCCAGGTCAACCTAAGTCTTGGATTTCGCCATTTCAAGTCAGAAGCTCGAAGCAAAAATTGGCTATGTCCTTTCAAGGCTAAAGTCCGATAAAAAGGCTCCTGACAACCCTGGTCAACCTAAGCCTTCGATTCTGCCAGTTCAAGTCGAAAGCTCAAAGCAACACCGGTTATGGCCTTTCAAGGCTAAATTCCGATAAAAAGGCTCCTATCAATCCAGGTCAATCAAAGACCTTTGATTCCGCCCGTTTAATTCGGAAGCTCGAAGGCAATTCGTCTACGCCCTCTCGAGGCTAAAGTCCGGTAAAAAGGCTCCTCGCAAACTAGATCAACCCAATACCTTTGATTCTGCCCGTTCAAGTCGGAAGCTCGAAGGCAATTCGGCTACATTCTCTCGAGGCTAAAGTCCGATAAAAAAGCTCCTAGCAACCCAGGTCAACCCAAGACCGTCTATTCCACCCGTTTTAGTCGGAAGCTCGAAAGCGATTCGGTTATTTCCTCTCGAGGCTAAAGTCCGATAAAAGGCTCCTGGCAACCCAGGTCAACCAAAGACCTTCGATTCTGCCTGTTCAAGTCGGAAGCTCAAAGGTAATACGGCTATGTATTTTCAAGGCTAAAGTCCGATAAAAAGGCTCCTGGTAATCCAGGTCAATCTAAGCTATTAATTATACTCATCCGAGATGATGAGAATAAGCCCAAGGCCTTACCCTAATTGGCACTCGAAGACAAAGTTAGAGGCAACAAATGCCTCAGCACTCTACAAGCCCAAGGCCCTATTCTTGGTAGTAGAAGACAAAGTTCGAGGTAGGCGTCGCCACCTCGGCATATACCAAGTATAAAGAAACAACCTCGACACTCGAAGACAAAGTTCGAGGCAAGCGTCACCACCTCGACCTACACCAAGTCCAAAGAGGCAGCCTTGGCACTCAAAGACAAAGTCTGAGACAGGCGTCGCCGCCTCGGCATACACCAAGTCCAAGGAAATAACCTTGCTCTCGAAGACAAAGTCCGAGGCAGGCATCGCCGCCTAGACATGCACCAAGTCCAAGGAGACAGCCTTGGCCCTCGAAGACAAAATCTGAGGCAGCCTTGGCCCTCCATCCTTGACACTTAAAAACACCGCTAACGTATTGGCACTCGAGCAAAAGTCCAAGCTTATTGTCTTGGCACGCAACGACGACGTCGGAGACCAATGCATCGGCATTCGATAAAAAATTCAGGCTTATTCTTGCCTCTCGGGTCCGAACATCATATTGTCACCGATCATCACCCTCTCTCGATGACAGACAGTTTCATACCAGTCAGGGGGTAGTCGGTCCAACTATTTCAGCGCACACTATCCTTTTTGCCATTGCATTCAAGGCAATGGACAATTGTTAAGCAATCGATCGTCCGGCAGCAATCGAACTTCCAGCAACGATCGATCGACTAAAGGTCAATATTTTGTGAGAGTTGCCGCCATAACAGTCAATCGACTGGACCATCATTGACTAGTAGCGACCAATCGATTGATCATTGGCCGGGGGTCGCCCATGTCCACCCACGTACTCGACGCCTGATGAATGCAGTCAAACTTCGATATTCACCAATTAAAGGCAACTATACAGATCTTCCAAATCAAACTCAAGCTCAATCAGATAATAGTACTTGCAAATCAAGGGACATGGCATCCAATACCATGGTCACATGGGTTGCCAGGTTGAATGCCATTGCCTCAATAATGCCTTAGCATGGTAGCCAATCACTGAGTCCGTTGACTAATCAACGTGACATCAACGGCCAAGGTTCATACTACGCTAAGATCTGATGCTCACTAACCTGATTGACAGGGCATCCAATCACAAGAAATAAAAGATTATGAGTCTCATTCGCAAACAATGCACATCGACCTTAGAGGGGATCACCCGAGTGGCATGGATATCGATTGCCTTCGACCATCTCCTCTTGACCCACCATGGAGGAAGAGGGGAGATCGGGTCAAAGAGATCTCGCATCTCCGATCCCACAAGCTCCCCTCCTTCTCTAATCATGCCAACGGCATACCGAGAGGGGATCTGCCTCTTTCTCCCTCTCGACAATCGACAACCACGCAAGGAGATCGCACACACCCATCCTCCGCGATCTGCAAAGAAGAAGAAGAAGAGGGCTCAGCCTCCCCCTCCGCAATGGTCACCTGCCCAGCAGAGAAAGAGAGGGAGATCGGCCTCCCCCTCCTCCGTGATCTATAGAAAAATCCATGAAAACATAGGGCAAAATGACACTTCCTTGATTATTGCCATGACAAGACCCTTACGCAATCGTAGTGTCAACGCCACTGCTGGGCACGAGCTTCTGTCTTTCATGGATGGATACTCTGGGTACAATCAAATTCCTCTACATCCCGATGATCAAAAGAAGACTTGCTTCGTGATAGACAGAGGCCTCTACTGCTATAATGTCATGCCTTTCGACCTCAAGAACGCTGGATCAACTTATCAGAGGTTAGTCACGAAGATGTTCGAAAAAAAAATCGGCCATAATGTCAAAGTCTATGTCGATGATCTCCTTACCAAGAGCCTCAGTCGTGAGAATCATCTCTCCGATCTGGCAGAAACATTCCAAGTCCTCCGAAAGTATCGCATGAAGCTTAATCCAGCCAAGTGTGCCTTCGGAGTTCAATCGGGGAAATTCCTAGGTCACTTGGTGACTAGGAGATGCATTGAAGCGAACCCCGATCAAATTCGAGAAATTCTTGAAATGCCCTCGCCTTTCAATCTGAAAGAAGTGCAACGCCTTACAGGAAGATTAGCTGCTCTCAATCGGTTTACTTCTAAGTCTTCCGATAAGTGCAAGCTACTCTTCGACAAGTTACGGAAGGCAGACACCTCCAGATGGAATCCAACTTGCGAGCAGACCTTCCAAAGTGTCAAATACTATCTCGCCCGGGCTCCTATCCTAACGGCTCTATTGCCGAAATAAGAACTCTAGCTCTACCTCGCTATCATCGATCAAGCAATTAGCGCAGTTCTGGTTAGCAGAAGAGAAGGCATTGAGTACCCCGTCTACTACATCAGTCATACCCTTCTTCTGGCAGAAACTCGCTACTTGAAGATAGAAAAAATCATGTTGGCATTGCTTATGGCATCGAGAAGGCTCCGACCTTACTTTGTTTCCCACCCGATTACGATCGTCTCAGAGCACCCACTCAAAGATATCCTCGACAAGGTAGGACAAGTTGGTCGAATGACTAAGTGGGTGATCGAGATAAGCTCCCTCGGCATCCAGTTCGAACCTCGAGTTTCCATCAAGGGGCAAGCAATTGCAAACTTTCTTGCCGATTTTCCCATTGAGGATCCCATCACTTTAGAGAATAACGTCGAGATGTACCTCGAAGCTGGTGAAGAACCTACCCTCAATTCCGGTCCAAAGACCATTAATCCAAGCCCTGAGGTTTCCACTACTTTGTCAACTAGATGGAAACTCTATACCGACAGAGCCTCAAATGCAATCAGTTCAGGAATTGGGATAGTCTTGATATATCCCGATCTCGATCATCCCCAAAAGGCCACTCTTCTCAGATTCAACGCTACAAATAACAAAGCCGAGTACAAAGCACTTATTTCTGGACTGGAGATGGCCGAAACCCTGGGGGTGGACCGTCTCACAGTTTATAGCGACTCCCAGCTAATAATCAGGCAGATCAATAGAGTTTATGAAGCACGAGGAGAGATGATGTAGCACTATCTAGCTCTGGTGCAGTAACACAAGCAATGATTCATGGACAATGAATTCGTGCAAATTTTAAGAGCCGAAAATCAAGAAGCCAATGCTCTAGCCAACACTGCTTCAGTGCTTGGAGACTCCCTCGGAGAAAGGCAAATTTTGATTGACTATCAAGAGTCGCCCAAAACTGCCATCGAACAACAAATCGTTGTCATGACTAAAGACTCTGGGGAATGGAGACAGCTAACCTTCACTCTTACCTTGGCAGATGTACCTACAGATTGGAGATAATCACTCTTTGGCTTATTTAAACTAGGCAAAATACCGGAAGATCTGATCCAAGCTAAGACGATTCGAAGAAAGCTTCCATTCTATAGCCTCCGAGAGGAAGATCTCTACTTCAAATCACATGGAGGGACACTTCTCAAATGCATTGGTCCTGGGCAAACAGAAGGGATCCTAGTCAAAATCCATTTTGGAGCTTATGACAATCACTCTGGCGGAAGTTCCCTTGAAGCCAAAGTCAAACTTCAAGGCTATTACTGACCAACTATGGCGAAAGACGTAAGTCGGTTCGTTCAAAGATGTGATCCCTGTCAAAGACAACCCCGAGCGATTCATCTCCCGGCAGACAAACTACACCCCTTGACAAGTCCCTGGCCTTTCCATCAGTGGGGGTTAGACTTCCTGGGTCCGTTCCTTCTATCGCCAAGCAAGAAGAAGTACTTATTGTTGGCCACTGACTACTTCACCAAGTGGGTTGAGACTGTGTCACTCTTTCGAGAAACAGACGACGAGGTTATCAAATTCATTACGCACAACATCTTCTCCAGATTCGGTACACCTCAAGTGCTTATCGCCGACAACGGAGCTTAATTCGATTCAGATAAATTTTAGGAGTTCTGCCTGAACTACGGAATCAAGCTTTTCTACTCCACTCCGAGGTATCCACAATGCAACGGACAAATCGAAGCTTCCAACAGAGCAATCCTCGGTGTAATCAAAAAGAAGTTGAGAGACAATAAAGGGTTATGGGAGAAAGTCCTACCGGAGGTCCTATGGGGCTATCGGACCACTCCTCGACGATCGACTAGATTTTCGCCCTTCCGCCTAACTTACGGGTTAGAAGCAATTCTTCCAACCGAGACTCTCTCCCCAACTTTGAAGACTAAGGCAATCAAAGAAGGAATAAACAACGAGCTCCGTATCAATGACCTTAACTTCTCAAAAGAGCTACGTAACCTAGCATCTGTTCGTGTTGCCAACTATTAATAGAAGATCAAGCAAGCCTACGATCGAAAAATAAAGAGAAGACAGTTCCACATTGGATCTAGTCCTCGGAGCGGTCTTTTCTAACACAAGGCAACGTGGCAGTAAAAAACTAGCTCCCAACTGGGAAGGATCCTACATTATCGAATCCATCGGAGGTAAAGGATCTTATCGCCTAATCTCACCAGAGGGAGATAGGCTGCCAAGGGCTTAGAATACTAGACATCTTAAAATGTTCTATCCCTGATGTAAATTCTGTACTGAATAAATATTTGTTTCAATTTCATTCTTGTCCATTCCAATTCTAAGTCTAAGTGTTTATATAACCACAAATAGTTTTGATGTTGTGAAACAGCACAACTCTTAACTAGCAGATCGATTAAATAGTTTGGGTATTCAAATTGCCACATGGCCCCTTGCAGGAAGGAACAAATAGTTTTGATGCTGTGAGACAGCACAACTCTTAACTAGCAAATAAATTAACAGTTTGGGTGCTTATGTTGCGACATGACCCCTTACAGACAGGAACAAATAGTTTTGATGTTGTGAGATAGCATAACATCTTAACTGGCATACCGACTAACAGTTTGGGTGCTCATGTTACGACATGACCCCTTACCGGCATGAATAAATAGGTTTTTGTGTTGCGACACAGCCTCTAGTTGGCAAATACTCATTCAAACATCCAGACATCAACAATTCCATTCAAAATATTTAACATAAAAGAGATATTTCATTTCATACGTCTAAAACAAGTTTTCTATTATTCGAATTGAACAGATACAAGAAGAGTACATCAAGGCTTCGCTACACTCTGAGCACACGACCTGTCTCCTTCGGATCCTCCATAAGCCTTGCTCGTCGCAGATGCCTTCGAAGACTGGGCGCCACCACCGTGAGCCAGCCTGAGTGCTTCCACCGCCGTTTCTGCCGTCGACCTGAAGCTGGCTAAGTTAATATTGAGTTGTTCGATTCCAGCGCGTGGGCCTCCTCCTTTGCTACGAGCTCTGCCTTCAGCCTCTTGATCTCGTCAGCACGCTCAAAGGAGATTTCTCTAATTTGAAGAACATGTTTTTGAGGCCTTGGAGTTCTTTATTGGCAGATACGAACTCGGCCTCCATCTTCTTTTTTATATGGGCCTCATTACGGAAGATTTGCTGGCTCAAAGAGAGCTCAGCCGATAGCTTTGCCCGCTCCTCGTTAGCTTCCTCCAGGAGGGCATTCAATCGTGAGATCTCAGCAGAAGCCTCCCGCTCACCGGCCTTTTTGAATAACTTGCTGTTTAATTTCAGCACGGCAGACATCTGCATGACAACAAGAGCTAGTTAGAAACATCGAATGGAAGTACTATAACTTAAGGCGAAGTTGAAGCTACTCACAATCACTTCCAGCCTGGTAGAAGCTTCTTCGAGGGTCGCAACGGGAAGATTGCAAAGCTTCCTCAACGCCCCCGTTGGCGGGTTGATGTCAACCTCAAATCACGCAGCACAGGCTGCGGGCTACCAAGAACACCTACAAACAGATATTCGAAGATTCAGACATATCCAATATTCAATCCAAACAAAAGGAAGCTAAGGGTTGGAACCTACTCCTACTGAAAGAGCCTCCGTGAGGGGATTGAGCTGGCCCTTTCCCTTGATCGATCCCTTTCCCCTTGGGGATGGGAGTCTTCGTTGCAGAAGCGGGGATCGGAACCTGCTCGGGCACCTGCTTCTAGGGATGGCAACGGTGCGGTTTAAAACTGCAAATCACGGAAAACCGCACCGCATGGTGCGGCTTTGGTTTGCCAAAATATAAAACCATCGCGGTGCGATGCGGTTTGGTTTGCGATTTCGATGTTGCGGTGCGGTTTCAGTTTTACCCAAAATCGCAAAAAACCACACCGTTTAGATCGTTATAATATAAAACTGCGGTGCACCGCACCGCATGGTGCGGTTTTAGTTTTACATATGGTACACCGTCGCGGTGCGGTACGGTTTCGGTGTGGCGGTGCGGTGTTGCGGTGCGGTTTCGGTTTTACCCAAAACCGCACCGAAATCGCACCGTTGCCATCCCTACCTGCTTCTCCCCCTGCCCCTCTTCTCCCCTTGGTTCGGGAGGAGGGACTTCTGGAGGAGACGAATCTCCCCCTTCGCCACGTATCTCGTATGCCCCCTGGAGGAGGGCAGACATCAGGATGGCGACTTCCGCTGCTACCTTGGCCGTGTCATCTCATGGCGCTAGCCTTAGCTTATCAACTTTCGCCACTCTACTCGCGGAAGCCTTCCTAGTCGAGGACTAACCTTGCCAGAGGCCTTCGAGCGGCGCCTGCACAATCGGCGTCGGGTCATAGACCACGTCGCTCCCTAAATACTTGACCCTAATGCGTGTAGGATGCTTTAGGGTCTCAATATGATATACGAGCGGCATCTTCTTGCCGTCGTCCATCGTATCAATGTTATCCTCCATTTGACGGGCCTTAGCCTCGTCGATAGGAGGGACTTGGCCAGCTCCTGGCGGGGTGGGGGGCATGTCTTCCTAACCTTTGGCCCCCTCCTTTTCACCTTCACCCTCCTCTTCTCCTTCTTCTTCCTCGCTCCCTTCCTCCTCTTCATCCTCATCCTCCTTCTCTTCTTCCCCACCTTCTCCTTCTTCTCCACTCTCTTCCCCACTTTCTTCTTCGCCTCCTTCTTCTTCTTCTTCTTCTCATTTCTTTTCCTCCTCCTCTTTCTTCATTTCTTTACCACTTTCCTCTTCTTGATCTGGCCTCACCTGGTTATGACCAGTTTCTCCTCGCTAGGCACGGCACACCTCCTCTTGCCATATATTTTCTTCTCGACCCGCACAAATCGTACAATCATGCCGGTATTGAGATCCTCCTGATAATCAGAATACACAGTATCGTTATCTTTATACCTCACCAGCAAGCGATGCATCATATTGGCATTGCCGCGAGGAGTCTCGGGCACTGAGCAGGGAGTCCATGCCCCCGAGATGGAGATGGGCCAGTCGGTGTACAGTTTGTCAGAGGGGACCGTGTCGGTAATGGGGCGAAGGGCAGAAATGTCATGTAGGTTGAAGAAGGGGCTGTCTTTCCTTGAAACCCATTTATAGTGGTAGAAGAAATACCTCAACTCGAGCCGGGCTTGCTCGCCTTCGGGGATGCTGGAGTAGCAAGCTCTAAGCTGGCCTCCTAGTGATCAGACTCCACCCGGCAGAAAGCATAGATGATTCTCCACGCATTTCTCATCAGCTATCCGAAACAAAGCCCAGGCGTGTTCAGCAGTCATGCCGCGAACGGCAGAAGGGGCAGACGCAGCTCGCAGTTGAGCTGCCCGATCGTCACGATCGTGCCCATAATTTTCTCTTTGCTGGCCACCTCCGTATAGACAGATCAGTTATCGATGCCAAAGGCAGCTTGCACTCCGGCGAGGGCTGGGCGATGGACGCCTTCAGTGAAGAACCCGAGCAGCTTCTCCCATTTTGCCCTCTTTATGTCAGTGATCTTTCGACCGATGCCATACTCGAAGACAGACTCCTCGGACGACGGCTTCAGTGGCCCCAGAACAAACTCATCTTTGGGGATATGCTCCGGCTTGGAGGGCGCAGAGGCAAATCCCACACCAAGATGCTGCTTCCCAAGGACGCCGAGGTTGCCCTTGCCTTTGCCCACAATCTTAGGCTACGAGGGTTCAGCAGTGGCCTTTCCCTTCTTCGATGGCCTTACCTTTGAAGGAATGATATTCTTTGTGCATCTTGCAGATGTCATCGCAGTCGAACGGAAGCACGAGAGAAACAAAAAGCAAGGATTTGGGAGCAAAAGCAAAGAGCTCATAAAAAATTTTAACAGCGCGAGTGAAAAACGAACTCTGGGACGAGATTTATAAGACCCGAAAAGTTTGGCGGGAAAACCTATGTGACACGTGCCACCACTAGACTTGCAAAAAGATGAAGCACCGTACCAAACGAAATGTCGAACCAGTCGAAACGTCGAACAAGACGAAACGCCACCGAAAGAATTCTGAAAAGACTTCGACCCAAGCTCCACCGGTTGAAATTGACCGATTGGACAAATTTGACCGATCAGACAATTTTGACCGATGGCCCAAAAGACTTTGCCCGATCGACAGGCATACAATCGGGTGATTTTCCAAAGGATCGGACAAAAAACATGGTTTTTTGCCCGATCGCCCCAAGCTCCACCGGTTGAATTGATCGATCGGATAAATTTGACCGATCGGACAATTATGACCGATGGCCCAAAAGACTTCGCCCGATCGACAGGTAGACGATCAAGCGATTTTCCAAAGGATCGGGCAAAAAACGTTGGTTTTTTGCCCGATCGCTCTGAACTCCACCGGTTGAAATTGATCGATTGAACAAATTTGACCGATCGAACAATTTTGACTGATGACCCAAAAGACTTCGCCCGATCGATAGGCAGACGATCGGGCGATTTTCCAAAGGTTCGGGCAAAAAACGTGGTTTTTTGCCTGATTGCTCCAAGCTCCACCGGTTGAAATTGACCGATCGGACAAATTTGACCGATCAGACAATTTTGACCGATGGCCCAAAAGACTTCGTCCGATCGACAGGCAGACAATCGAGAGATTTTCCAAAGGATCGGGCAAAAAACGTGGTTTTTTGCCCGATCGCTCCAAGCTCTACCGGTTGATATTGATCGATCAGACAAATTTGACCGATCAGACAAATTTGACCGATGGCCCAAAAGACTTCGCTCGATCGACAGGCAGATGATCAGGCAATTTTCGAAACGATCGGGCAAAAAACGTGATTTTTTTCCCAATAGCTCCAAGCTCCACCGGTTGAAATTGACTGATCGGGCAATTTTGACCGATGGCCCAAAAAACTTCGCCCAATCGACAGGCAGCCGATCGGGTAAAAAATATGGTTTTTTGCCCGATCTCCCCAAGCTCCACTGTTGAAATTGACCGATCGGACAAATTTGACCTATCGGATAATTTTGACCGATGGCCCAAAAGACTTCGCCCGATCGACAGGCAGACGATCGGGTGATTTTTCGAAGGATCAAGCAAAAAACATGGATTTTTTCCCGATCGCCCCAAGCTCCACCGGTTGAAATTGACCGATCGGACAAATTTGATCGATCAGACAATTTTGACTGATGGCCCAAAAGACTTCGCCCAATCGACAGGCAGACGATCGGGCGATTTTCCAAAGGATCGGGCAAAAAACGTGGTTTTTTGCCCGATCGCCCCAAGCTCCACCGGTTGAAATTGACCGATCGGATAAATTTGACCGATCGGACAATTTTGACCAATGGCACAAAAAACTTTGCCCCATCGACAGGCAAACGATCGGGCGATTTTCTAAAGGATCGGACAAAAAACGTAATTTTTTGCCCGATTGCCCCAAGCTCCACCGGTTGAAATTGACCGATCGAACAAATTTGACCGATCGGACAATTTTGACTGATGGCCCAAAAGACTTTGCCCGATCGACAGGCAGACGATCGGGCGATTTTTCGAAGTATCAGGCAAAAAACGTGATTTTTTGCCCGATCACCCCAAGATCCACCGGTTGAAATTGATCGATCGGACAATTTTGACCGATGGCCCAAAAGACCGCCCAATCGACAAGCAGACAATCGGACGATTTTTCAAAGGATTGGGCAAAAAACGTAGTTTTCTGCCCGATCGCCTCAAGCCCTACAGGTTGAAATTGACCGATCGGACAATTTTGACCGATCGGACAAATTTGACCGATCGGCCAATGTTGACTGATCGAATAAATTTGACCGATCAGAAAAGTTGGTCGCCAGCATTGCTTAACAAGGACTCTATGGCACCAACCCTTAACAGAGGGTTTGAATTTTGCACCTAGGTTCCAAGTCATCCAGATCAGCCTCTAGCTAACTTGGAGGGGGTAACTGTGGGTGCAAATTTTGGCCAACACCCCACAATGGGACCCACCAGTCCTGCCTGGGGGTCTACAGAGACGACAACGGGACCCACCGGCCCTGCCTGGGGGTCCACATGGACGACAGCGGGACCCACCATCCTTGCCTGGGGGTCCACAGAGATGACTACGGAACCCACCGGCCCTCCGCTGAAACCCAGATGATGGCGGTAGAAACCGCCTTCTACCCCCTTTTCTTTCCAAAAAGCTCTATAAATAGCAAGTCCAACAAATGTAACAGGATCAAATATCAGATTTCTGAATCAGACTTCCGAAAAATCCAAAGCTCTGACTCCCTATCTTTTGATCTTCCTTACGAAGAGAAACAGGTGACACTCGGCCTGTCTAGGTCACTTCAATTCAAGTGTTAGTGAATTCAGGTTGCTCCTTATAGCACGAAGACATAGGCTTCGGCTGAACTCCAAGATCACATCTCGTGTTAGCAATCTATCAACCGTTCAGAAGTTCAACTCAAAGGCATTGACCTCTGAACTTGCAGACTATACATACGTTTGATCAGACCTTCGACTCGACTCAATTGACTGGTTGGGTGGAGTCTTCGGGTTAGCACGAAGATCATCCCCCACAAAATCTACACTCAATAGTCTAGTGTCTACACACAAATAAATTTGATAACCTTATTATAGAATCACAATACATATTCACAGAACATCAAAAGAGTACCAAAAAATTAGCCAACTAATCCTCATTGTTGAAAATCAAAAGTGTACCAGAAAAATTAGATAACCCTACTATAAACAAATTAATAGGGCAATTCTCAAAAAAAAAAACTCCAATGACATCAACTTCAATAAACAAATTAACAAAAAAGACTAAAGAATAAAGAATAAAGAGGCAATTAGGCAAAGAGGAGGAGGGGAATCAGGAGATGCAGCCGAGAGCCGAGGAGGGGAGGGAAGAGGACGCACAAGGGAAGATGGCCGAGCCAAGCCATCGAGACACTGAGATTGTGAGAATGTAAGGCGAGGCAGAGAGGACTCAGAGGAGGCTGGAGGAGGTGCCGAGGAGGAGATGCGGCTCCGATTTTGGGCCTTGGGGTTGATCGCTAGTCGCTGACTCGTTGCGGCCACCGCACTTATTGCAGAACCGTAGAGGGCAGAAGGCCAAGCCGAGTCGCTGCCGGTCTGTGGCCGCCAGCCACCACACCCGTTGCCGTTTGTCGTCGTCGGGCCGAGAGGCTATAGAGTCTCAGATAGGAGAGAGCATGTGGTTAGCCGGTTGGGGAGTCAGGAACCTAGGGTTTTCTCAAAGGGTAGCGGAGTGCGGGCTGCAGCGCTGGGCTGATTGCTGAGTGCTGCTGAATCACTGATCCCTCGGGTTTATAACACATACGGAGTCGGGTAGGGTTTTTCGGTTTCAGTTCGGTGTTCCAGAACTGGGATCCGAAACCAAAACCGATTTAATCGGTTTAGTCAGTTCGGTTCCGCTTTGTTTTGGTTTGATATTCAGGTCGGTTTTTTCGGTTAAATTTTGATCGGTTTGAGTTCGGTTACACAGTTTGGGTTGGTTTTTGCACATCCCTAATTTCCAGTGAGGAAGTCTAGGTGGGGGATGGCGACAGATCTGAGCGTGGCGGACATCGAAGGAAACTCAAGAACCGACCGATGGACTGACTTGTTCTAAAAGGGTTAACCCTGAAGAATTCAGTAAGGGAGGTAAACTCCCTGCTTCTTTAACTTCATCCTTCCCACAATGAAGTTACTTTTCTGGAATTGCTGGGGACTTATGAGACTAGTGACATTGGGGACTTTTCTGGGTTTAGGCTGAGTAGAGTTCGAACAATTTTTAAAGGCCGGTATGATACTTACCTGCTACACCGAGTGCAAGAGAGTCCTACACACAGTGATGGGAGGTCTTAATTTAAGCAACGAGACACGATTAGTTAGGATATTGCTTATAGTCCCTCCCTAAGGATACATTTGTACAGTAAATCCCTAACTGTTGGAAGAGTATACATTCATCTCCAGAAAGATATCCATCCATTATCAATAAAAGTATCAATTCGTTGGATGACACTATGCATGTAGCGGTTGCTACAATGATTACACTGTAGTTGCTATAGTGATTTCACTGTAACAAGAGTAGCTCTGGCCAATTATCTAATTGATATTTTTACCAAACCGAATTGATACTCTTGCTATAGCAAAATCACTGTAGCACTTGTCGGGGGAAATTCTCGCTAGTGAGGCCGCTTGATCTGTAAGGCAAGGAAAACGTGAGAACGGCTGGCTCCGTGAGGAGCACAGACCCTCCGACGCTCAAGTCAGTGATGGTTCGAAAGGGATGAGGCTTAGAAGTAGGGAAATGTCTAGGTTTATGAGTTTCGAACCTGTACTTTGGAGCTAGGGGTCGTACCTTTATAGCCTTTTGCAGGCCGCCAGATACTGACACGTTGTCACATATTCCTACACCATCTATACCTTTCGGTGTCAATCCACATGGGCCTTTGATGAGCTTTGTTATCTAGCCTACCAGGCGATGATGAGGGGCCACAAGGGGGGGCGCACCGGTCTTGTCTGTGCCAGGTGGCCGTTCTGGACGGCTCTAGCCGGGTATTCCCTAGACCGATGGGGTGGATGACATCTATTGACTCACTGCCACCTTACTGTAGGCGACACCCTCGAACTGACAGGGGAGCTCCAGAGCGAGCTGAGGGTGATAAAGACGAGCTCCTAGGCGAGCCGAGGGCGATGGAGGCAAGCTCCGGGTGAGCTGAGGGTAATAGAAGCGAGCTCCTGGGCGAGCTGAGGGCAATAGAGGCGAGCTCCTGGGAGAGCTGGGGGCAATAGAGGTGAGCTCCTGGGCGAGCTCAAATAGTGGAGCAAAAGATGGGATTCCTCCATGGGCGAGCGGATCAAGTGTGGCACGGCGAGCTCCTGTGGGCGAGCTGAGAACGAAGACCATTTGTGAGCAAGCTGATCTCGTGCGTAATAGGCGAGCTCCCGGGCGAGCTGATGGGTTTCTTGGATATCCTTCTAAGCTTCCCATTAGCAAGAGGCGATCTCTTCGCATACGAGTTGATCGCGTGCAGACTGATTGAGATCGCGGGCAAGCTAGGAACAGGGTTAACCATGGGCAAGCTGATCGCATGCGGACTAAACGAGCTCCTGGGCGAGCTGTAAGTGCTGAATCTTCTAAAGTATTCTTTGATTACCCTAGGATGGCACATAGCGTGTAAGCTGTTCTCTATTTGAGCTGCGTGCGAGTTGACCGTGTGAGGTCCGACCCGTAGAGCGAGCCGCGGGCGAGCCGATCGCGTGCGGTCTGATCTTTAAGGGAGCTGTGTGCGAGCTATTCGCGTGCGGGTTTGGCATCTGAGATTATTGAATCTTCTTAAGTATTCCTTGGTTCTTCAAAGATGGCACCTCACGTGCAAACTGAATGCGTGCGAGGTGATCGTGATGGTAGAGGCCAACTTCTTTGGGAGTGTTCTTTGAACTCCATGACCCAAAAATCAGGGTTGGCCTTGAATCTCAAGCTCACCCTGGGGGGGGGGGGGGCTTTTTCTTTAGCTACCCAAGGTCGCACAGGGTGCTTCCAAAGACGAGGATGATCTCCCTGAGGAATCCTATTTGTCTCATCGTATTCTCCTACTGCTGCCACATGGACGACAAGCCAGTGACAATTTTGGCACCATCATTACCCCCTTCTGAGGGGGCGGTTGGATAAAGCTCCATTTGCTTAGGAGCCCAGTGCGGTTGTGTACGTAGACTAGTTCGATCCTTCTATCTACTGACCAGCTCCAGCTAAACTGTCCGTAATGTCACCAGGTCGCTCAATGAGCAAAACTGTGTGGCACCAAGCCACGTAAGGTGTTTTCACCGCGTCTGCCCGTGATGTCAGCAGGTCACTCAACGAGCTAAACTGCATGGCATTAGGCCGCGTAAAGTATCTCTGGCGCGTCTACCTGTGATGTCACCAGGTCGCTCGACGAGCTAACCTGTGTGGCATCAAACCGCGTGAAGTATCTCTGACGCATCTACCCGTGATGTCACCAGGTCACTCAATATTTTAGATAAATATAAAATAAATTAAAAAAAAAGCTTTTTAGGGATAGATATCACCATGCATTATTATTGAAAATCTTTACATTGAATTCTCGCTTGTTTTGCTTGAGTACTAGCAAAAATATGGTTGGGGGGTGTGTTAAGTACTCAAATAATACATTTTATCATATTTTTCATATGGTATTATCATTATTTTCTTATGAAAAACTTTTCATATACACATAAAGCGTATCGTTTTCTTTACATCATTGCATAGTACACTTCCATACGAACATTGTGATATATTAGTTAGTACTCATACATTGTATGCATAAAAAATACGGAGCTCGATAGTCCAAATTATCATTTTTGTAGATAATTGCATTGAAACTTTACAAGCGTCATTTTATATGTGTTTTTCAGGGAATTGATCGGATTCTCGAGGCAGCTAGCTCACTGACATCGTGACTAAACAATGGATATTTTCAAGGAGATTCAATGAAGGATACACAGCTCATTTGGAGGCCCTTTTGAAGAACCATACTGTGAGCGCGGAAAAAGATTCGGGTCGTCTTTATTGCGGATCACACGAGATTACAAATTTTCTTTGATCAGGAGATTGTGGGAGAGATCCTCTGGAGGGTCCCTTTGATCCGCGTCTCCACGTGGTATTCGTGCGAGAGCTCTGAAGGGGTTGCCCAGGACAGAGGTCTTTACAGGGTGAGGGTTTTTGAGAGGTTAAGGAGTTTCTGCCGTTGATTTTGTCCCGTCCGTGCTTCGCGCTTTCTCGGCTAGGGAGGCTTTGGGCTTCGTTCCTCGGTCTTCGTGTCTTCCTCGATCCTTGCTCGACCTCGGCATCCTTGATCGTCAGTTCGCGGCGTCGATCGTGCTTTTTGCGTCGGCTTTGGCTTTAGCTTTCGGCTTTGGCGTAGCTTTGGTGTGGCTCTGGCGTTTGCTTTGCTTTGGCGCTTGCGCTTGAACGTAGGCGGGTAGAGACTTGCGATGCTTTAGTTCTTCCGGACTTCGCGTCGTATCGGCTAGAACGTGCGGTGCTTTGCTCGTAACCGTCGTAGTTGCTTGGCTTTGGCACGTGCGTTGCTTTAGCGCGGGCTTTACCGGTGCGTTTGCTTTGACTTCTTGCGTTGGCTTTGGCTTCGGCTTTGACTCGATCTTCTTCTCGAACGGCGAAGGCTACTTCTGCGAGGCTTCTTGATTCTTCCGGCTTCCTCGACGGTTGTGGCGTCGGCTTGGCTTCTCGGTGGGGGTAGCACCGATCCCTGTGCGACGGTTGTAGCGTCGGCTTTTGTTGATGAAGACGGTGGGTGTAGCACCGATCCCCGTACGACGGTTGTGGCGTCGACTTTTGTTGATGAAGACGGCGGGTGTAGTACCGGCTTCAACACGACGGTTGTAGCGTCGGTTTTCGTTGACGAAGGCGGCAGGGGTAGCACCGGCTTCAGGCCTTCTTCTCTCGGCTTTCTTCTTCGTGCAAGGAGTTGATGCCTTTGAAGACGACGGGTGTTGTCGGCTTCGATCTTCTTCTCCGGCCTTTGCTTATGGCGTCTTCGAAGCTGATGAAGATCGTTGGAGCGATCGGGTGATGACGGCTCCGGGTCTTCTTCTCCACGCTTTCTTCTTCGTGCGAGGAGTCGAAGCTCTGATCTCCGAGTGCAAGGTCTTCACGTTGATGAGGACTTAAAGGGCCAAGGACTCCCGTAGGATATGCTTGCCGTGCCTCGTGAAGCCTTCGGTCTTCAAGCGTTGGAGCTTCTTCGTAGCGCTCTTTAGTCTTCAGCTTTTCGGACCCTTTGTGCCTTCCCCCACCCCTTCTATTTATAGGCAAAGGGGGGCGGTTGGGGGAGATATTGCTGAAATCTTTTTGTTTCATCCAATATCTCCCCCCATAACCATCAAGATATTGTTCCCTGATTCGGGGAAACAAACTCGATCCCCTCCTTTTTAGTTGGGGTGGTTACGGGCTAGATGTGACTCGATCTTTTAAAGATTGAGTTGTTATTCTTGTTGCACTTTTGGATCGGATGGCGACACAATGTCATCTTGTCCGTTGGATCGAGGGATCGTCGCGGATCTACGGCTACGTAGACGTCCACGCCACCTCCCCCCGCATCGAGGCGGTTTTGATTTCTTTTTCCTTTCTTTTCTTTCCTTTTCTTTTTCTTCTCTTTTTCTTTTTCTTTTTTTTTTCTTTTTCTTTTAGGGCCGGCCCCACCTCTCCATGAGGAGGGGGGCACGGTTTTCTAGAAGGGGGGGCCGGTGGGCCCCCCTCTTTGTGTCCGAGTTGCGGGTCCGGTGGGACCCGTTTGCTTTGGGTCGGGCCATGGCGAGCGAATTGAGTTCGCACGTGGGCCGAGTTCGCACGCGGGTCATTGTGTGCGGGCCGAGTTTCGCATGCGGGCCGTTGTGTGCGGGCCGAGTTTCGCATGCGGGCCGTTGTGTGCGGGCCGGGTTTCGCATGCGGGTCGTTGTGTGCGGGCCGAGTTTCGCATGCGGGTCGTTGTGTGCGGGCCGAGTTTCGCATGCGGGCTGGGTTTCGCATGCGGGCCGTTGTGTGCGGGCCGGGTTTCGCATGCGGGCCGTTGTGTGCGGGCCGAGTTTCGCATGCGGGCCGTTGTGTGCGGGCCGAGTTTCGTATGCGGGCCGTTGTGTGCGGGCCGGGTTTCGCATGCGGGCCGTTGTGTGTGGGCCCAAGTTGCATGAGCGAGTCAGGTTTGACCCGAAGGCCGTTGGGTGCGGGCCTATTTTTCGTGTACAAATCGGGTTCGACCCGAAGGCTAATTTTGATGCCCACAAATGCCCCCTCAAGTTCGAGTGCGCCCGCGGGAAACGCGTAGCGCTTGGACTTGAGTCGCGTATTCGTGTGGGATTAGGTCTTTAAAAGGCCCCCCCGTTTTCGTTTCTCTTCATTATCAGCGATTCCCGGCGGCTTGGAGTCGAGAGCTCTGCTAGGGTTTCTTGCTTCGCAACGATGCCGAGGAGGATGAAGATGGTGACGCCATGGGGTTCGCAGAGGAGGGAAGACCGCCGGCCCGTGGAGGGCGGAGGGTTGCCGGCGAGGTGATCCTTCTCCTCCTCCTCCTTCTTCTTCTTCTTCTTCTTCCTCTTCTTCTTCTTCTTCGCATGGTGCGGGAGGGCGCGACGGGCGCGGCCGGGGGCTGCTGTGGCGGCCGGCACGCGGGTTGGAGGCGCGGGAGGGCGCGAGTCGGAGGGTGCGAGGCGCGGGTGCGGCCGGGGGCTGCTGTGGCGGCCGGCGCACGGGCTGGAGGCGCGGGGCGCGGGTGCAGCACGCGGGGGCCGGAGGTGTGGGCGCAGCGGGCGACGCGGGGGCCGGAGGCGTCCGGTGCAACAGCGCGCGGGCGCGGGGGCAGCGTGGCTGCTGCGCGGGGGCCGGCGGTGCGGGCGCAGGGCGGCAGGGCATGGGGGCCGGAGCCGGGCGCAGCGGGCGCGGGGCCGGGTCCGCGGGGCGTAGGGCGGCCGGGCGCGGGGGCCGGAGCCGGGCTCGGCCGGAGGCGCGGGGGCTGGAGCCGTGGGCGCAGCGGGCGGCGCAGGGGCCGGAGGCGGCCGGTGCAACAGCGCGCGGGAGCGGGGGCAGCGCGGCGGGGCGCGGGGGCCGGAGCCGGGCGCAGCGGGCGCGGGGCCGGGTCCGCAGGGCGCAGGGCGGCAGGGCGCGGGGGCCGGAGCCGGGCTCGGTCGGAGCCGGGCTCGGCCGGAGGCGCGGGGGCCGGAGCCGGGGGTGGAGGCGGACGGTGCAATAGCACCCCCCCTCCTTTACGTGTTTTAATAGGAGAGGATGGGGTCGTGGCTTTTGGCCATGACCCCCCTCCTTTTTAGTCTTATTTGTTCGAAGGACGAAAGCCCCCCCCGTATGTTTTGATAGGAGAGAGAGAGAGAGGGGGTTACGGCTTTTTCCCGTGATCCCCCTCTATTTTCTTTATTCGCACAAAGCCCCCCCCTGCTATTTTTAACAGGAGAGAGAAGGAGAGGGTCGCGGCTTTTTGCAGTGACCCCCCTCTCTTCTTTTTATTTGCTCGAGGCCCCCCCTGCTATTTTTAACAGGAGAGAGAAGGAGAGGGTCGCGGCCTTTTGCAGTGACCCCCCTCTCTTCTTTTTATTTGCTCAAGGGTCCCCCTGCTAGTTTTAACAGGAGAGAGGAGAGAGAGTCATGGCTTTTTGCTGTGACCCCCCTCTATTTTTCTTTATTTGCTCAAGGGCCCCTCCCTTGATTTCTTCGTTTCTGTATTCGGAATCCATCTGACCTGGGCTTTGTCTTCTTTCTTTTTCAGGTCTCGTCGTTATGAGAGCTTTCCGAGTTCCGGCTGGATCGTTGATGCGGTCTCCCACGGGAGTTCGCATCTTCGCTTTCCTTTCGCGCAAGTCTTCCACCACCGTGCTTCGAGACAGGAGACCGGACTGTTGGTACTTCAGCTCATGACGCACGAGCGAGTTTGCGAGGATGGCGTGACCGACGGCTCTTGTCGAGTGTTGAAACTTGGCGAGCGCATCCTTACTGACGAAGGATCTTCTCGGCAAATTGTCCGGCCGAGCTTGGGGTTGCCGTTCCACCACACTGGTGAGGAGTCGGTTCCGGTCCCTGTTGTTGCTTTAAAGAATGCTCCCGTCGTACGCGCTGGGGCGTGGGGATTCAATCACGTGGAGATGTCACCTATCTGGGAGGTTTTCGGGACTGGATGAAAGAGCTGTCCGGCGCATTGGAGACAGAGCCAGGGATGGAGCGTCTGGCGAGGTTTGTGGAGCCGGCTTGTTGGGAATACAGCCGTCCGGACGGTATGTACCGGGCTCTGTGTAAGCAGTGGTGCCCTGAGACCAACACCTTCTTGACCGGAGCTGGTGAAATCGGGATCACTCTTCGTGACGTGCACGTCATCTCTGGGTGTCCAGAAGTTCGAAGCTACTATCAGGAGGAGGTTCCTTCTCTGGAGGTTTTGACGGACCCAGACGAGTCTCCTAGCTTCTGCCTTTTGCTTTTTAAGGCGTATGCTATTATAGCGGCGCGCGAGCGGTCAGACCGGGTACTTCACTCGGATTGGGTGGACTTCTGGTTTCGAGGAGAGTATCGTCACGCTCCCCCTTCGAGTCACCCGATGTGGAGATATGCTTCGTCAAAGAGACCGGCGCCTGGCACCTTCCGGCGACCGATTGAATCACTGAAGAAAGAGTGGTGCTCCATGGCCGGGGCGCAACGTCCCTGGGAAGTTTTGTGACTTGAAGAATGCAGCGATGACTGGCGTATTGTTTACTGGTCAGCGGGGTTAGTACTTTTTCTCTGCCGCTTTGCTTTACCCTGGGAAGGGGATGTGGTACGCCCTGGGACTTTCCTTGCAGCTGCTCGGATGGTGACTGGAGAGTTTCTTAACCTGGCGCCGGCGATCCTCTGCTCGTTGTACGGCGGGCTTAGCGGCACCTTCTGGAGTTTATCGAGTGCGGGTAATGCAAGAGGGGAAGTAGGCAGAGCCAGTTCCTTTTGCCCCCTGCATTACCTCTATGGTTGGATTGGGCTCCACTTTCCGAAGGGGATCTTCGCGGTGCGTGGACCTTCGACCTCGGTGCCCTTTCTTCCTTGTGTGGGAGGTGTGATGAACGCTTACTACGCATGGGAGCGTCCGAAGCCTAGTGCCCGAGAGTGTTTGCGACGCATGGGCCCTTCTGACTTTGAATTTGTATCGGAAAATGCACTTGCGCCTTCTATGAAATCCCTGGTGTGTGATGGGGCGGAGATGTCCGAGCCTTTGTACTGGAGCATGGTGAGTTGCAGGCCTGGGTATCTGGTTTGGCGCCGTGGGGATGTGGTGGAGGTGGCCCGGTACTCTCCCCACCGGTTTGCTCGTCAGCAGGGTTTTCGACAGGAGTTGCCTGGGACTCCTTTGCGCCTGCGGTTACGTTACACTCCGCAGGAGGCGTACCGCCTCTGGGGAGCGCTTTACGATCGATTTACTGGATGTACTTTCTCACCGGGGATTAAGTCGGGCGGCAAGGATGCCGCAACTCCTGAGTATCGCCACTGGGTCAACGGGTCAGTGCTTCCCCTCTTGGCTGGCCTTCCGCTAGACGTACTTGCTAGCAGCGAGCGGGCTGACTTTCCTTTTGACTCTTTGGCGGGGTCAGAGGATCGTCGTCTCTGGTCCGAGGAGCGATGGTCAGAGAAATCTTGTGGCCGTCGAGAGAGTACTTCCCAGGCTTCACTTTCTGTGCAAGAAGTTGAGATGGCTCCGTCCTCCAAGGTTCAGAGTCTTCCTGAGACTCAGGCTTCTTGGAGTGGGTGTGCTTCTCCCAAGAGGAGAAAGTTGAACCTCTTGTGTGAGGTAGCTTTGACTGGTGCTGGCGAGGCAGGATCAGCTCGAGAGGGAGAGCCTGGGCTTTTTGCCAATGAGGTAATCCCTCCTTCTGGGGTATCTTCTTCGGATGCTGCAGGTATACCTTGTTTTTAGTGTTTCATGAATTTCTGTGCTTGTACTCTTACTTCGTTGGCTGAGTTGTCCAGCTCTTATTTTGGCAGGGTCTGCTGGACCGGACTGCGAGTCTGCCCCGAAGGGAGTTGGGCAGGAGTGCTCTCCCCTCAGAGCAACATTGATTGAAGGTGGCGGGCTGGATGTTCCCTGGGATAACTTGGAGCTTTTGGGAGCGTGTGGAGCAGATTTTGCCGGCAGTGCTGTCAACCTGGATGATATTGACGTGGAGCAGTTGGGCTTTGGGGAGGAGGATGGGGTCTCCAGTGTAGGGAGAGAACAGACTCCTCCAGCTAGGTCCGGTACTCCGGCAGAGGCTACTTCCGCAGTCGTTTTGTCGGAAGGTTTGCCTGTGCCTCCTCCTTCGGCTCCGGTGGTTCCGCTGACTGTTATCACGGCGATGGTCCAGGAGGCGGTTCCTTTACTTGAGTCTTCAGGACCGGAGCCCACCTTGCCTGTGCACTCAGAGGCTGACAGGAGAAAGTGCAGTTCGCGAGACCTTCTCTCTGTGCTTCTTTTGGAGAGCTGTCGGAAGTATATCCAGACGACGCTCGCACCCTTCCAGCAAGAGGGCTTTGACGCTTTGAGCAGCTGGTGGGTTCTTGAGGGGCCTGAGTTTTGCAAGAACCTGGCGGCCTTCCAGGTAGATGGCTCTTTGTTTGAGGCACAGATGCGTGTTCTCTTGGCGGATAGTGAAGCTCATTGCTTGAAACGGGCTTCGATGGAAGATGACCTCCCCCTGATACTGGCAAAGGCCGAGGACGAGGAGCGTCGACTGGAGGCGCAGCATGCACTTGCCGCTGCGAGCCTTGTTCGGGCGCGGAAGAAGCTAGAGGCTGCTCGTGCATCTTTCGAGAAAGCTGAGACGATCGAGAAGTCTTCTGGAGCAGACTTGGCAAAGCAGCGTATCGAGCTGGCGGCGCATCGGGAGCGGGTAGCTTCTCGGTCTTCAGAGTTGGAGCGCATGGAGGTTACTGACGGCGAGCTGCTCCAACGTCTCAAAGGATTTGATTCGCTTTACTAGCATGTCGCATTTCCTTTTCTTTCTTGTCATTTCTGCTGAACAGACTTGTAGTTCTGCTTTTCTTTATCTGGTGATAACTTAATATCATGCATCTATTTTTTTTTTGGACTTGTATTCTGGAATGGCAGAGCTTGGTTGTGTTTTTCTTTTGTTTGGACTGAACCTTTACAGGCTGCCTACGTACCCTACTGAGAGGGATCAAGTCACACGTAGTTCCTTTTTTTTTTTTTTTGCAAGGAATGTAGCCCTGCTTTTAGGCATAGTACCTTTTGAGGTACTTGCCATTGATGGGGCCGAGTGTAAGCCCTTCTGGCGTGGTGAGAAGATATGCGCCGTTGGAGTAGACCTCTTTGACAGCGTGCGGTCCATCCTATTTGGCGTCGAACTTCTTTCCTCCTCGATGTGAAAGGATGATGGGGCGTTTGACTGCAAGTACCAATTCTCCTTTTTGGAAGGATCGAGGGCGAATCCTTTTGTTGAAGGCTCGGGTCAGCCTGGCTTGGTAGCATTCCAGGCGTTGCTGGGCTTCGAGGCGCTTTTCATCCAGGGCTTCCAATTCTGCTAGGCGAAGTTGAGCGTTGTCGCCGTTGACGAGGCCTTCCTGGACAGCTATTCTGAGTGACGAAATCTGGAGCTCAAGTGGGAGGACAGCTTTTACTCCGTACACTAGTGAGTACGGAGTCGCCTGTGTTGGCGTGCGAAAAGAGGTGCGATATGCCCACAGCGCTTCGCCCATGCGTTCATGCCAGTCTTTCTTCGACTTCGAGATGACTTTCTCCAAAAGTTTGCAGAGTGTTTTGTTGAAAGCTTCAGCTAGGCCGTTGGCAGAGGCGTTGTACATGGTTGAACACCTTTGCTTGATATCGAACTTGGCGCAAAATTGGCTGACATCGGCGTTCTTGAATTGCTTCCCGTTATCCGTAACGATATAGCGAGGGATGCCGTACCGAAAGATGATGTCGTTCTGGATGAAGTTGATGACAGAGTGCCTGGTAACTTCTCGCAATGGTACTGCCTCAGCCCACTTGGAGAAGTAATCTGTTGCCGCCAGGATATAAAGATGCTGCTTGGATGACTTGGGTAGCGGGCCGACAATATCGAGTCCCCATCCATCGAAGGGCCATGATGTGATGGTTGGATGCAAAGGTTCCGGAGGCTGACGGATATAGTCGCCATGCAGCTGGCAAGTGTGGCATCGTTTTGCAAACTCGAGGGAGTCCTTGATCATAGTGGGCCAGTAGTACCCCATCCGCCTGATGCGGAAGTACAGCTTTGGACCGGACTGATGTGAGCCACAGATCCCGGCATGGACTTCTTCTAGTGCTGTTTCCGCTTCTTCTTTTGCAAGACACCTCAGGAGCACACCATCGTAGCTTCGACGGTACAACTCGTTGTTGAAGTGGAAGAATTTCAGAGACCGTCGGCGAATGTCGACCTTACGCTTCAGATCTTCAGGGAGCTTCCCGTGGACAAGAAAGTCTATGAATGGTTGTCTCCAGTCTAGCTCGTCGGTCACGAAAACGTGTACTGTATTGACTTGGTCCGGGATTCCCATAGGGAGGTCCTCCTCGGTGATCACCATTCTCTTACAGATAGGGATGATGAGTTGGCTTTTTTCTGGGAACGAAAGTGTAGCCGCCAAATTTGCAAGCGCATCAGCCTGCTGATTGAGGTTTCTGGGAACATGCTGGATTGAAGCATCTTTGAGTGTACCAAGGAGTTTCAGGGCTCGTAGGTGCAATGGCACGAGATCTTCTTTGTTGACCTCGTATGCCCCCAATATTTGCTGAATGACGAGTTGAGAGTCGCCGAAAATTGTGAGCCCTTGAAGTTTCATATCATTGGCGAGTTCGAGGCCAATGATCAGAGCTTGATATTCCGCCCTATTATTGGAGCATGGCTCTGATAGTAGAAATGAGAAGGGAAGTACTTCGTCGTTTGGTGTGACGAAGATAACTCCTGCTCCTGCTATATCTTGCCTGGCCGTACCGTCGAAGAACATTTTCCAAGAAGGGGCGATGTCGATGCAGAATACTTCTTCGTCTGGGAGATCTTCCGATAGTTCCCATTCTGCTGGAAGGGGATATTCTGCTAAGAAGTCTGCGAGAGCTTGACCTTTGACCGCTTTACGAGGGACAAAGGTGATGTCAAACTCAAGGAGGAGCAAAGCCCACTTGGCCAGACGTCCGGAGAGCACTGGTCTCGACATAATGTATTTGAGCGGATCGGCTTTTGAGATGAGCCTGATGGCGTGAGCTAACATATAGTGTCGCAGCTTTTTTGTAGCGAAGATGAGCGCCAGACAGACCTTCTCAATCGGGGAGTAGTTTAGCTCCGCGCCGATGAGAGTGCGGCTCAAATAGTAGCATGCTGTTTCCTTGCCTAGCTCGTTGTCTTGAGCCAGGAGTGCCCCCAAGGACTGCTCCTGGGCGCTGATGTAAAGGACCAATGGCTTTCCTTGAACTGGTGCTGTCAGAACCGGGGGCTTGAGTAAGTAATCCCTGATGTTTTGGAGGGCTTCCTGACAAGCTTCATCCCACTTGAATGCTGCTCCTTTCTTCATGAGGCGACTGAAGGGCCTGCATTTTCCAGCTAAGTTGGCGATGAACCTTCTGATATATGCTAGATGGCCCTGGAGACCTCGGAGGTCTCGCACGGTTTTCGGGATTGGCATATTGAGGATAGCATCTATTTTGGATTGATCTATCTCGATGCCTCGATGGCGTACGACAAAGCCGAGAAACTTTCCCGAGGAGACCCCAAATGCGCATTTAAGCAGGTTCATGCGGAGCTGGTACCTTCGAAGTCGCTTGAAGATTAGCTCGAGGTCTTGAAGATGTGTTGACTTTTGTCTTGATTTTACCACGAGGTCGTCGACGTAGCATTCTACATTCTGATGAAGGATATCGTCGAAAATTTTTTGCATGGCTCGTTGGTAAGTGGCTCCTGCATTTTTCAAGCCGAAAGGCATGACTTTGTAGCAGTAGATCCCTTTTGGCGTGCGGAATGCCGTAAGCTCTTCGTCTTTGGGCGCCATCCGGATCTGGTTGTAACCCGAGGATCCATCCATGAAGGTTAGTGCTTCATGGCCTGTTGTCGCATCCACCATTAGTTCTGTGATTGGCAGTGGGAAGTCATCTTTGGGGCATGCATTGTTTAAGTCCCTGAAGTCCACGCATACTCTGATCTGGCCGTTCTTCTTCTTGACTGGGACCACGCTGGAGATCCATGTTGGGTATTTAACTTCTCGGATAAAGCCGGCTTCAATGAGCTTGTTGACTTTGCCCTCTATTTACGGTACCAGTTCCGGTCGGTAGCGTCTTTTTCCTTGCTTGACGGCGCTAGCTCCATGTCTGACAGCAAGCTGATGTACTGTAATTTTGGGGTCAAGTCCGGGCATTTCCTTGTAGGACCATGCGAAGACATCTCTGTATTCTTGGAGTAGCCTGATGTATGCAGCTTCCTCTTCGGGAGTCAGGAGTGCACTTACGAATGTAGGCCGAGGATCCTCTTGCGTACCCAAGTTGATTTCCTTCAAATCGTCGACGGTAGATTGCCCCCCTTCTTCGAGGACCGGCGGGGCGTCGAGCAACTCGTCGTCCGAAGTAGAAGATGCGTCGATTGGAGAGTCGGAAATGGTGATATGATTAATAGAGACCATGATAATGTCGGTGATGTCGCCAGTTTCGTAGAATGAGAAGGGTGGGTGGGTGGGGATGATTTTTCTCACCTCAGTGGGTGGCTTTTCCAAACGGTCGAATACTGACCTTTGCTTTGTTTGTCTGATTGGCCCAAGTCTTTTGAATACTGATATGGGATTTTGACTTGCCTGGTTTTTGACGCTCTTCTTTTGCTTTTGAGGTACGGTCCGACGCCGAGCTCGATATCGCCTTCTTTTGGCGCCCTTTGTACCGGGATGAATATTGGTGGAGCGTGCATCAGAAGCTGACGATCCCTCTTCCGCTTCATTCACCAACTTCACCTCAATGTAGTTAGAGGTGAAGGTCTTCTCTCCTGTTATCTTGATGACCATCGGGGTTTGACGAGAGCCGATGCCTCACCGATTTGGTGGGATCTGCTCGCCACCCTGGAGTAAATGGGCTTGAGTCTTAGTCATCCCGTGTGGTATTGGAGCTGGCAGGAGCGTACTCATATGTGCAGCACTGTCTTTGTCGTAGCCAGCTTTGAACAGCAGCTTGGCGGCATTATGCCCCCAGCTTCCTTTTGGCTTGAATGTGAGTTGGCTGGATTCGAAGGGATTGATGGGTTTTGGCGAACTTGAAGCTTGCCCCAAGCTGGGTAGTGGCAGTGTCATCTCTTGCAGAGTGATGACATTAGCTTCTGATAGCGGCTGGACCATCCCTTTTGGCGAGGCAAAAGGTGGTGGTTCATCTTTGCGAAGCCACTGAGGCGTGAGGCGTAAGACTGTCGTAGCTTGGGCAGGTAATGGAGTGTGCTTCATGGATCTTGGCTTGGAGCTGATGCGCTCGTCTCGGCGCTAGCACTTTTTTGACTTCGCGTATCGCCTTAGATAGTGGTACTGGATTTGGAGTTGGCAGAGCTTCTTCCTGCTCCATCCTTTTAGCTTTCTGAGTTCGAGGGGCTTTAGCTGGAAGGACTTCTGCAACAAGGTCCTTTGCTTGGTAAAACTTGGCATCGGCAAGGTGCGCTTCAGCCTCATTGAATGGTTTGTCGTCTGCAACGATGCACTTCTCCAGACCTTCCTCGTAGTACTTGAGGCATTGGGGCCAGGTAAACACTACGACACTGTTTTCGTGTAGCCACGGTCTTCCCAGCAAAAGATGATATGATGTTTGACAGTCAATGACGTGGAAAAGAACCGTCGTGTCAAGTTGACTGATGGAGAGTTTTAGACGAATGATCCCTATGGTGGACTGTCCTCCTTGGTTGAACCCTTGAATGACCAACTGGCTTTGTGAGAGCTGGTCGGTGGTGATGCCGAGCTGGCGCATTGTTTGGATAGGCATGATGTTGACGGCGGAGCCACAGTCCAACAGGATTCGATTTACCGGCTTCTCGTTGATGTATCCCGAGACATAGACAGGTCGATTGTGCAGTCGTGCTCCGAGCTGCAGATCTTCGTCCGAGAAAGTTATTGCTGCGTTACATGAGACAATAGTTTTGTCCTTCTCGGCGTTTTTCTTCTTTCTTTTGTAGCTGTCTGGGTCTGTCAAAGCCTCGGCCATTGCTAGGCGAGCTTTCTCTGGGAGGTGTAGTGCTTCTATGAGTGGCAAGTGCAGGATTGTCTCATCGTAAGCAGCAATACTGTCTTTGTCGGAATCATCCTCCTCGTTGTCGATGTTGCTTTCTTTGGAAGGCTTGATCCTATCTTCTTCTTCCGGCGCTACATGAATCTCAACCATGCAACAGGAGGCTTCGTGCTGCTGATTAGCTGGGAGGAAGTAATCGGGGAAGAACTCTTGCAACGTTGTCGGTTCTGGAGGGTTTTGCAGGAGGAGATCATCAGGATCTGCTGGCGGTACTTTGAATGCCTTCCTTCCTGGAGCTTTGCTTTTCTTTTTGTAAGTTCTTCGTTCCGGAAGCTTTCTTGTTACCCGATCGAACTTGCGACTTCTTGGCATCCATGGCCTTCGTCTGCGAGGCAACATGACCCATGCATCTTCATCAGTGGATTCTTCATTACCGAGGTGAAGCTCTGGAGTGGCAGCTGTAGGTTCTTCATGGGTCGGGGAGACCTGCTCCTCTGGAGACCTTGGTGGTTCGCCTTCTGACTCCCAGCCGGTGGGCTTGATTTCTTCTATTGAGACAGGCGAAGGTTTGGAATAGAGGACGTAGTAGTCGAATTTACCTGAAGGCTGGCCTAACAGACCGACCTCCGGGTCTCCTTGCTCGTACCTTGTCTGGAGATTTGTGGGTTCTCCATGAGTCGGGGAGCCTTGCTCCTTTGGGGACCTTGGTGGTTCGCCTTCTGACTCCCAGCCGGTGGGCTTGATTTCTTCTATTGAGACAGGCGAAGGTCTGGAATAGAGCACGTAGTAGTCGAATTTACCTGAGGGCTGGCTTAACAGATCGACCTCCGGGGCTCCTTGCTCGTACCTTGTCTGGAGATTCCATTGGGACATAGCTTTGTTTGAGAGAGACGTCGACGTAGGCGACGGTTGCCCCCAGGGCAGTGACGTTTCTTGCTCAGCGAGCTTAGGAGCGTACTGCTGTTGTCTTGAGACTTTCCGTTGTGGAGCTAACTTCGCAATTGGCCTTTGGCGATTGATGCGCAACTTGGGCCTTCTCTGGTGGGTAGCAACGAGTACCGGTTGAAACGAACCGAAGGTGATGGATGTCATGTTTGCCGTTGCAACGTCGCTGGAGTCGATCTCAATTTTTCCTTGCTTTGCGAGCGCCATGATCTTTTCTTTGAAGACGAAACATTTCTCAATAGGGTGGCTAACCAGTCGATGGTATTTGCAGAAGAGTGGATCGTTGACACGATGCATCTGTTCGGGCCTTTTTGAAGGAGGAAGCTCGATCATCTTTTCTTGTAGCAGTTGATCGAACATGGAGGAGACTTCTGAATCTGGAAAGGGATACTCTTTGGCCTCAAGTTCTTCTAGAGTCATCTTTGACTGCCTTTGGGGTGGAGGCGGCGGTATGGCAGCTCCCTTTTCTTGATCCGACTTACCGCTGATTTTGAGTGGCTTGGAGGCCGAGGCGATGTCGGCGACGTTAACTTGCTTTGATTTGGGTGCCGGCGGTTTGTCTTTCTTTTCCACCTTCAGGAAGTCTTTGGTCTTTGAGTCCCCGCGATTTGCTAAGCTGAGCTCCATGTCGTGGGCTCGAGTTGCGAGTTCTTCGAAGGACCGAGGTTTGATCCCCTTGAGGATGTAGAGTAAGCCCCAGTGCATGCCTTGGGTGCACATCTCGATAGCTGAGTCTTCCGACAAACGGTCTCGTGAATTCAGGGCGAGATTCCTCCATCGATCAATGTAGTCGATTACTGATTCGTCCTTCCTTTGCTTGACGGCAGTAAGCTCGGTCATGCTAACGATGCGCCGAGTGCTGTAGAAGCGGTTGAGGAATTCCCTCTTCATCTGATCCCAGCTGTCAATGGATCCTAGAGGAAGATCAACATACCAGTCAAAAGCATTACCTTTGAGTGTGCGAACGAACTGCTTCACCATCTCGTCGCCGTATGTGCCGGCATTATTGCAGGTTTCGACGAAGTGGGCAATGTGTTGCCTTGGGTTCCCCTTTCCGTCGAAGTGTTGAAACTTTGGTGGCTGGAACCCGGTAGGGAAGCGCAGCTGTTGGATCCTTATGGTTTAAGGCTTTGAATATGCCGCCGTAATTGGCGGTAGGCTGCCGCCGTGAGAACACATCATGTCAGCCACTAGTGCTTGTATTTGCTGGGCATTCATTGTTGCTGCCACTGAAGGTTGCGCGGCCACCGAGACCGGCACGGGAGCCGAGAAAAGTGCAGGTGTAGTTGCTAGTGTTGCCGGACCAACTTCTGCAAGAGCAGGAGTTAGAGACGGAGCTGGAGCAGCTACTGGAGAAGCAGGAGGTTGACCGAATACCGGAGCATCCCTCGCACTTAGCCTTTGAAGCAAGGTGTTGATGTGACGATCCTTCTCTTCCATTAGTCGGGTGAGCTGAGCCATGTGTTCACCCATTTGCATGACTTGGAGCTGGAGAGCGGACGGAGGATGATGTCGCAGGACGTCTCGATGTTGCATGCCCGCACTCTCGCCATCGTCGTCGGAGACATAGTTACGCTGACTTGCTTCTGCTTGATGACGGATGTTTGCCCCCGGCAAAGGAGGTGCAAAGTCCGCTGGAGAACCCGAACGGGTTCGGGGTTGGGGCTGGTCCTCCCCAAATTTCTGGACAGATGTTCCAGGATTGAAGCTTGTTTCTTCATGCACCAAGGCCTCATTGGCGCCTTGGCGGGCATCTTCGACAGCAGTTTCTGGCGTGAAGAAGTCCGCAAGAGTTTGAGTACACCGAGTGTAGACGCGTACTACCGGGGGAATGACATCCTCTGGGTTTTCTGGATCACCGTGTTGGAGTAGTGGAGACTCGGCGATAGGTGAGAGGCTTGTTGGAGCAAACGTATCATCGTTCGTTCCGGCCATGGCGAACTTGAAGCAACTCCTTCAAACGTACGGATGAAAGGAGAGGATATCCCACCGGGCGTGCCAGAAATCTGTGAGCGCGGAAAAAGATTCGGGTCGTCTTTATTGCGGATCACACGAGATTACAAATTTTCTTTGATCAGGAGATTGTGGGAGAGATCCTCTGGAGGGTCCCTTTGATCCGCGTCTCCACGTGGTATTCGTGCGAGAGCTCTGAAGGGGTTGCCCAGGACAGAGGTCTTTACAGGGTGAGGGTTTTTGAGAGGTTAAGGAGTTTCTGCCGTCGATTTTGTCCCGTCCGTGCTTCGCGCTTTCTCGGCTAGGGAGGCTTTGGGCTTCGTTCCTCGGTCTTCGTGTCTTCCTCGATCCTTGCTCGACCTCAGCGTCCTTGATCGTCGGTTCGCGGCGTCGATCGTGCTTTTTGCGTCGGCTTTGGCTTTAGCTTTCGGCTTTGGCGTAGCTTTGGTGTGGCTCTGGCGTTTGCTTTGCTTTGGCGCTTGCGCTTGAACGTAGGCGGGTAGAGACTTGCGATGCTTTAGTTCTTCCGGACTTCGCGTCGTATCGGCTAGAACGTGCGGTGCTTTGCTCGTAACCGTCGTAGTTGCTTGGCTTTGGCACGTGCGTTGCTTTAGCGCAGGCTTTACCGGTGCGTTTGCTTTGGCTTCTTGCGTTGGCTTTGGCTTCGGCTTTGACTCGATCTTCTTCTCGAACGGCGAAGGCTACTTCTGCGAGGCTTCTTGATTCTTCCGGCTTCCTCGACGGTTGTGGCGTCGGCTTGGCTTCTCGGTGGGGGTAGCACCGATCCCTGTGCGACGGTTGTAGCGTCGGCTTTTGTTGATGAAGACGGCGGGTGTAGCACCGATCCCCGTACGACGGTTGTGGCGTCGACTTTTGTTGATGAAGACGGCGGGTGTAGTACCGGCTTCAACACGACGGTTGTAGCGTCGATTTTCGTTAACGAAGGAGGCAGGGGTAGCACCGGTTTCAGGCCTTCTTCTCCTGGCTTTCTTCTTCGTGCAAAGAGTTGATGCCTTTGAAGACGACGGGTGTTGTCGGCTTCGATCTTCTTCTCCGGCCTTTGCTTATGGCGTCTTCGGAGCTGATGAAGATCGTTGAAGCGATCGGGTGATGACGGCTCCGGGTCTTCTTCTCCACGCTTTCTTCTTCGTGCGAGGAGTCGAAGCTCTGATCTCTGAGTGCAAGGTCTTCACGTTGATGAGGACTTGAAGGGCCAAGGACTCCCGTAGGATATGCTTGTCGTGCCTCATGAAGCCTTCGGTCTTCAAGCGTTGGAGCTTCTTCGTAGCGCTCTTTCGTCTTCAGCTTTTCGGACCCTTTGTGCCTTCCCCCACCCCTTCTATTTATAGGCAAAGGGGGGCGGTTGGGGGAGATATTGCTGAAATCTTTTTGTTTCATCCAATATCTCCCCCCATAACCATCAAGATATTGTTCCCTGATTCGGGGAAACAAACTCGATCCCCTCCTTTTTAGTTGGGGTGGTTACGGGCTAGATGTGACTCGATCTTTTAAAGATTGAGTTGTTATTCTTGTTGCACTTTTGGATCGGATGGCGACACAACGTCATCTTGTCCGTTGGATCGAGGGATCGTCGCGGATCTACGGCTACGTAGACGTCCACGCCACCTCCCCCCGCATCGAGGCGGTTTTGATTTCTTTTTCCTTTCTTTTCTTTCCTTTTCTTTTTCTTCTCTTTTTCTTTTTCTTTTTTTTTTCTTTTTCTTTTAGGGCCGGCCCCACCTCTCCATGAGGAGGGGGGCACGGTTTTCTAGAAGGGGGGGCCGGTGGGCCCCCCTCTTTGTGTCCGAGTTGCGGGTCCGGTGGGACCCGTTTGCTTTGGGTCGGGCCATGGCGAGCGAATTGAGTTCGCACGTGGGCCGAGTTCGCACGCGGGTCGTTGTGTGTGGGCCGAGTTTCGCATGCGGGCCGTTGTGTGCAGGCCGAGTTTCGCATGCGGGCCGTTGTGTGCGGGCCGGGTTTCGCATGCGGGTCGGGGCCGGGTTTCGCATGCGGGCCGTTGTGTGCGGGCCGGGTTTCGCATGCGGGCCGTTGTGTGCGGGCCGGGTTTCGCATGCGGGCCGTTGTGTGCGGGCCGAGTTTCGCATGCGGGCCGTTGTGTGCGGGCCGAGTTTCGCATGCGGGCCGTTGTGTGCGGGCCGAGTTTCGCATGCGGGCCGTTGTGTGCGGGCCCAAGTTGCATGAGCGAGTCAGGTTTGACCCGAAGGCCGTTGGGTGCGGGCCTATTTTTCGTGTACAAATCGGGTTCGACCCGAAGGCTAATTTTGATGCCCACACATACATAAAAAGATAATTATAATATTCAGATGAGAAAGGAAGTCCAAGTCACCTTTCATTGCATACATGCCGGGGTGTCGGAGATATGTGAAAATCACATATCTCTGATCAATGTCAGAGATATTTGAAAATCACAACCTTTGAGTGCGATGTATGCCGGTGCTGCTGAGTGCGATACCCGATTGGTGAAAATCACAAATCTCAGCCTTTGAATGCGATACATGCCGGGGCTGCTGATTGAGTGCGATACACCACGGTTTGTGAAAATGACATATGTCTGTATGTTAGAGATATGTGAAAATCACATCCTTTTGAGTAGGGGTGGCTATGGGTCGGGTCGGGTCGGGTTCAGATCGGGTTGAGACATAGGTATAAGGGCCAAACACCCAATCCTAACCTGACCCGTTTAATAAACGGGTCAAAAACTTAAACCCAAACCTGACCCGCCAAATAAACGGGTTGACCCGACCCGACCCGTTTACTAAATGGGTCGGGTCGGGTTGGGTCAAGACAAGTCGGATTGGGCCGGATTTGATCGGATTGGGTCGGGTTGGCTCAAGTTGGTTCGGGTTGGCTCGGGTCGGGTCGGGTCGGGTTGACACGACCCATTTGTTAAACGGGTCAAGTCGGGTTATAACTACAAACCCGAACCCGACCCGTTAAATAAACAGGTCAATCAGGTCAACCCGTTTATGATCCGAACCCGTTTAAGCCAAACCCAAACCCGCTAACTTCGGGTCGGGTTGGCGGGTCGGGTCAAGGATTGCCACCCTTACTTTTGAGTGCGATACACCACGGTTTGAGATATGTGAAAATCGATCACAGTCTTTGGCCGGGTTTGTAGGTGAAACAGGATCATGTGCATGCCAGTTGGGGCTGAGTGCAATCGGGACTACAACCATTAGGTGAAACCCAATCTGGACCACACCCATTAATTGCATCATGCCGGTTGGGGCTGAGAGCCATGCATACACAACCAAATTAGATATATATACAGGTTTCTTTGTTTCCAAAAATCTTGGAAGCTTGCTCCAACTGCAAAACTAGTTAGTAGTCAATGGAGCCAATCCGCAGTAGAGGGGAGACGATGAGTGCCATTGAACTACTTCAAGCTCAGGCCGGGCTATGGAGCCACGTATTCAACCACATAGATTCCATGTCCCTCAAGTGCGCCGTGGAGCTTGGGATACCTGACGTCATCCACCGCCATGGCCACCCCATCTCCCTCTCCGAGCTCTCGGCCACCCTCGCCATCCCCCCTTCCAGGTCCTCCCACTTGGCTCGTGTCATGCGCTTACTGACCCATTCCGGCATCTTCTTCACGCAGAGCAAAGGCGCTCAGGGTTAAGGACAGATTATCTATAGTAGTAAGACGGTTTATGCATCAGTGTCTCAATCACTGAACTGTGCACCATCTTGGTTCATGTTCAACACGATCGTCGTGCTTGGTCAGGTGAATGGGAATTCCATGTTCCCGTGGTGGAGACTTCACCACATCCCCTACCTGCCAACAACTTATTCTTGGTGAAGCGACCGGCATCATCAAAGCTGTGAACTAGTTCTAGGTCTACACAGAACTGATCCACTGGATCTCCCAAGCATGGATCCCAACTTGACCCAACCCGACCCGTTTAACATGTTTACTAAATGGATCGGGTCGGGTTGGCTCGGGTTAGGTCAACAGAACCCATGTAAACATGTCGGGTTGGGTCAAGACAAGTCGGATTGGGCTGGGTTTGATCGGGTTGGCTTAAGTTGGCTCGGGTCGGGTCGGGTTGACACGACCCATTTGTTAAATGGGTCAAATCGGGTTATAAGTACAAACCCGAACCCGACCCATTAAATAAACGGGTCAATCAGGTTGACCCGTTTATGACCCGAACCCGTTTAGGCCAAACCCAAACCCATTAACTTCGGGTCGGGTTCGGGTCGGGTCAAGGATTGCCGCCCCTACTTTTGAGTGCGATACTCCACGGTTTGAGATACGTGAAAATCACGCTTTGGCCAGTTGGGGCTGAGTGCAATCGGGACTACAACCATTAGGTGAAACCCAATCGGGACCACACCCATTAATTGCATCATGCTGGTTGGGGCTGAGAGCCATGATATATATACAGGTTTCTCGTTTTCAAAAATCTTGGAAGCTTGCTCCAACTGCAAAATTAGTTAGTAGTCAATGGAGCCAATCCGCAGTAGAGGGGGGGAGACGATGAGTGCTGCTGAACTGCTTCAAGCTCAGTCCGGGCTATGGCACCACATATTCAACCACATAGACTCCATGACCCTCAAGTGCGCCGTGGAGCTTGGGATACCGGACATCATCCACCGCCACGGCCGCCCCATCTCCCTCGCCGAGCTCTCGGCCGCCCTCGCCGTCCCCCCACCCAGGTCCTCCCACTTGGCTCGTGTCATGCGCTTGCTGACCCACTCCGGTATCTTCTCCACACAGAGCAAACGCGCTGTTGATGATTGTAGACACACGAATTTCGTCGGACCCGAACCCGACTTACGTGTGCCGACGCGGATGCAAACCCGACACGCGGACCCAACTCGCTCGCGCCGACGTGGATGCAAACCCGACACGCGGACCCGACTCGCGCGCGCCGACACGGACTCAGACCCCGCCCCAAGAGGGGCCGGCCCTTACTAGGGTCCGAACCCTATAGGGCCGGCCCTAGTGGGGACCGAACCCCAAGGAGGGGCCGGCCGGCCCTGCAAGGAAAGAAAAGAAGAAAGAAAGAAAAGAAAAAGGAAAGAAAAGAAAGGAAAGAAAAGAAAAAGGAAAGAAAAGAAAAGGAAAGAAAAGAAAGAAAAGGAAAAAATACCGCCATGCGCGGGGGGAGGTAGCGTATGACGTCTGCACACACGCGGATCTGCGCCGATCCCTCGATCCGACGCACAAGACGAAGCGCCCGATCGCCATCGATTTCGTGCGCAAAATCCGGCCATAATTGCACCCGCCAGAAAAGGAAAACAATTAAATGTTATTCCCTTCATCAATGGATGAATAAAATCCGGGTAATTATGAGAGAGATACAAAAGGGATTTAAAATTAAAAAAAGTTTCCATATCTCTCTCCCCACCTCTTTGCCTATAAATAGAGGGGGTGGGGGAAGGAAAAAATGGTCGAGAAATTGAAGACGAAGCGCCAGAGCTCTGCAGAAGAGAGCACGCTTCTTCATCGACCCAAGGCTTCACGAGGCACAGTCAAGCCTGTCCCGAGGGATCGGCTTACTGAAAGTCCTCATCAACGTGAAGACCCTTGCGCACGACGATCACCCCTTCGACTCCGTTCACGAAGAAGAAAGCTCGGAGAAGAAGAACCCTTCGACTCCGAGGACGCCAGAAGCAAAGGCCGGAGAAGAAGAGGAGCGGCACTACCCCGTCGTCTCCAACAAGCTTCGACTCCGATCAAGCCCAAAAGCCCGGAGAAGAAGAGGAGCGGCACTACCCCGTCGTCTCCAACAAGTCCTCGATCCCGATCAAGCCCCAAAGCCCGGAGGAGAGAAGCGAAGCGTCATCACCACGTCGTCTTCGACAAACATCTGCACCATCCACGAAGAAGAAAGGCTGGAACAGATCATCTGAAGCGTCACTACCCCGTCGTCTTCATCAACAAAAGCCGACGCTACAACCGTCGCACGGAGATCGGTGCTACCCCCACCATCTTCGAAAGCATTCTTCGACCCCGATCACGCCAAAGAAGCCCGGAGAAGAAGAGAAGTCCCGTTGACACGCAAACCGTCGAAGCACCGGAGAAGTAGCCCACGTCGTTCGAAGAAGAAGATCGAGTAAACGCCAAAGCTAAAGCAACGCAAGAAGCCAAAGCAAAGCCCCAGTAAAGCCCGCGCCAAAGCAAAGCAAGTGCCAAAGCCAAGCGACTACGCCGGCCACGAGCAAAAGCACCGCACGTTCTAGCCGATACGACGCGAAGTCCGGAAGAACGAAAGCATCGCAAGTCTCTCCCAGCTACGTCCAAGTGCAAGCGCCGAAGCAAAGCAAAAGCCAGAGCCACGCCGGAGCCAAGCCAAAGCCAAAAAGCCAAAGCCAAAGCCAACGCCAAAAGCTCGATCGACGCCGCGAACCGACGATCAAGGACACCGAGGTCAAGCAAGGAACGAGGAAGATGCGAAGACCGAGGAACGAAGCCGAAAACCCCCTAGCCGAGAAAGCGCGAAGCACGGAAGGGACAAAGCAACGGTGGACATTCCTTAGCCTCTCCAAAACCCTCTCCCTGTAAAGACCCCTGTCCTGGGCAACTCCTTCAGAGCTCTCGCACGAACACCACGTGGAGACGCGGATCAAAGGGATCCCCCAGAAGATCTTTCCCACAATCCCCTGATCAAAACTCGCCGCAATCCGGACTCGCTACACCCGAGCAACCCGGGTCCCGGCCACACTTGTAATCTCGTTTTGTGCAATAAAGCCGACCCGTACCTTTTTTGCGCATACAATGATGACGACGACGATGAGGATCTGTATCTCCTCACTCCCATCTCTCGGCTCCTGGTTAAGGGCATTGACGGCTGTCTGTCGCCGTTCCTCCTCGCCTTGCTTGACCCGGTTCTAGTAACGCCGTTCCAATCCATGGGCGCCTGGTTCAGGCACGACGCTCCCACGCCCTTCGCGGTGGCTCACGGTTGCGGGCTCTGGGACGTCACCAACGAAAACCCAGGCTACAACCAGGTATTCAATGTCGGCATGGCTAGCGACGCATGCTTCCTGTTGGATGTTCTGATCAAGGAGTACGGCGACGTGTTCCGGGGGCTGAGGTCGCTGGTGGACGTTGGCGGAGGCACCGGCTCTGCCGCGAGGGCCATCGCTGAGGCCTTCCCGCAGGTGAAGTGCACTGTGTTGGATCTCCCACATGTGGTCGACACCGCCCCTGAGGCCGGGACCGTGGCCTTCATCGCGGGGGATATGTTCGAGTATGTCCCACCTGCGGACGCGGTACTCATGAAGGTACATGTAACATCCGTCCAAAACACACAAAATATTGTCCGCTTTGTCTGTGCTCGCACGAGGACTTTTCAGGGTGGTCACCCATCCTAGTACTACTCTCGCCCGAGCACGCTTAACTACGTATAGTTCTTACGAAATCTGTATCGACGCACGGTTTTAAAACGCGTCTTTTATGTTTGGGAGTGTAAATTATATAAGTAGCTCAGGATCTCCTTCTCTCCAACGATATAGGGTTAACTCGTGGCCTTGTACACCTCACCTTATCCATGTTGGCATCACAGCCTCAGGAGTAGTCTTGGCTCTTGACTCTTGGCTATTGGATCTTGGTCGTTACAATACACCCCCCTTAAAGTCTACACGTCCACGTGTAGGGTTAGACCCCCCGATGCGAGGAGAACCGACTCTGATATCATTTTGTAACATCCACCCTAAACACACAAGATAATGTCCGCTTTGTCCATGACCGCACGAGGACTTCTCAGGGTGGTCACCCATCCTAGTACTACTCTCGCCCGAGCACGCTTAACTATGGAGTTCTTACAAAATCTGTAGCGGCGTACGATTTTAAAACGTGTCTTCTATGTTTGGAATGAAACATAATATAAGTAGCTCAGGATCTCCTTCTCTCCAGAAAATGTGGGGCTAACTCGTAGCCTTGTATACCTCATCTCACCTCACCTCATTCATGTTGGTATCACAGCCTCAGGAGTCTTGGTTCTTGGCTATTGCATCTTGGTCGTTACAGTACATGAATTTTCTCTAGCTAGCTGTGTGCTTTTGAATTCTAACGTACACATTTGATTTGATCTGATCGTTTGGGATGGATCGAGGATGGCAGTCGACCCTGCATGACTGGTGCGACGAGGATTGTGTGAAGATACTACGGCGATGCAAGGCGGCGATCCCTTGCAGAGAGGAAGGCGGGAAGTTGATCATCATCGACGTGGTGGTTCGATCCAAAGATTCAAACCATGAATCGAGGAAGACGCAGCTCTACTGGGATATGCAGATGATGGTGCTATGCGGGGGAGCTGAGCGGGATGAGCATGAGTGGAAGAAGTTGTTCATCGAGGCAGGGTTTACCGACTACAAAATAACGCCCGCTTTGGGACTGCGATCGGTCATCGAGGTCTACCCGTGAATCGTGTTCCTCTCTCCTATGTTGGAGAGGTTCTCTGTTTGACTCCTGATATGGACATTGTGGACAAAACTTTCCCTCAATGCCGATGTGCAATTGTTTGCTTGTTATGAAATTTAATAAAAGGGGAAAAAAGTATGTGACTATGCTACCTTCCCTGTTTCGATCTCCGATCTCTTTTTGCCCTTTCTATAGCCCCCGTCGAAGAACAAGACTTCTGCCACACAAGAACAAGAAATAAATATCTATTTCCAACTTATCCATTATGAAAATAATTTGGATGACTTAGTGATAGATCCCTAGTAAAAGTACATACTTGCAATAAGTCCTCCATAAAGTTTTATATTGCACTCGGTTCCATTCAAAAGGCTAAGAATCCAAAAGAAAAAGAACTAACAATGCCCAATCGAAGTTTATCAAATTTACATTTTATACCATCAAGTCAATCCGAGTGTTTTCTTGCACAAAAAATCGGTTGCGAGCGGACGTCGGAACGACGCTGAGAAGGTCACGTGAAGGTCGGCATCGACTCGGAGGATTCAAGGAAGGTCACAGATTCATCAGAGATCCTTCTAGCCTATGAGTGTAATCTGGAAGGCAGAATAACTAAAAGGGCCACGAAGGTATGGGAGTTAGTTAATTTTGACGTCTATGGTTTCAAGGGCGTCCAGACGATAGGAGTCTCTTCGATTTAATCGAGGGAACGAGAACCTATCGGATGTGTTCAATAGGATCCTGAGGGAGCATGGGATTATCTCCTAGTTAAATACTCCAAAGATGACACGTCAGAATAAAGTCTCCGAGAGAAGGAATTAGACTCTGTTTGACATGGTCCGTAGTATGATGAATATTGCCAAGTGTACTACCCACCTTTTGGTGGGGTTATACCTTAAAACAGTAGCTTATATCTGAAACTATCTCTCATCTAGATCAGTGCCTCAGACCTATAGAGAGCTATGGTCTAAACGAAAGCTGACACTATAGTGTCTCGAGATATAGGGTTGTCCTGTACTTGTGCAAAAGGACAAGAGGGATGAGATGGAGATGTAGTTCCAGGTATATCTGTTTATAGGTTACCCTTAGAAGGCATAAGGTGGACTGTTTTATGATCTTAAGGTTTGGAAGGTAATCGTTTCTATGAATACCATCTACCTAGACCAAGATTGTATTATAGACCATAAGTTTACCGGTAAGGTAGTTCTGGGTGAACTACTGAATACTGGTAGAGAGTGCGCATCTGAAAACGTAGTGGGAGTAGATGATACAAGAAACTAGTATACCAGACACTGTAGAAACGATTCACTTTTATACCACCACCACCTCATCGTTGTGCGACTATCAGAGCTCCTGATAGATACTATGTAGAAACTTCGATAGTTAATCCAGAGTTTCAAAAGGATGATCCCTAGAGCTACGAAGAAGTAGTGGGAGCTTTTGTCAGCTCTAATTGACAAAAGATCATGGAGGCAAGCTTGCATCAATGTCCCTTGGAACAGTCTTGACACTTATAGCACTATCACCCTTCGGGGTGTAGGAGGTGTATAAGAAGAGCACCCGGTTAAGACTTAAGTGGCTATATTAGTTACCAAAGGAGAAGGGATTGACTATGTCAAAACCATCTCACTGGTAGCTATACCTAAGTCTATTTTGGATCCTCTTAATCCATCATTGCCCATTATAGTTGGGAGATCTAGTAGATGGATGTCAAGACAATTATTCCCTAACGGAAATTTGGAAAGGACATATGGATGATGTAGCTCCAGGGTTTGTGTTAGTATGTTAGGAAGATATGGAGTGCAAGTTGCAAAGGTCCATTTATGGACTGATGCAAGCATCCAGGTTGGAATATCTATTTTGATCAAGGGAATCCGCTCACACGGATTTGATCAGAATGAAGATAAACCAAGTTGGTACAAGAAAGGTGAAATAGCTACAAGGGTATATTTAGTACTTTACGTTAACGATATTCTACTGATTGAAAATCACGTAAGAATATTGTTTACGGTAAAGGTTTGTAGTTATCACAATTCGATGTGAAAGACCCTGGTGAGTCAAGTTATGCTTTGGGAATCAAGGTAACTCGAGATAACCAGAGCAAGGTTCTCTTGCTGTCACAGGCTACGCATGAAGATAAGATTCCAGCCAGATTTATCTTACGAGGCTAGATATCTATTGCACAGCAGGATTCATAGGTCAGTTTCAGTCGAACCTGGGTCCAGATCTCTGGACCGATGTGAAGGGTATACTTAGAAATCCTCATTAAGTAAGGATTATGAGTTAGCTTGTACTTTACAGGTTCTGATATCGATTGGACGCACAAGGTCTGACTTTGGTGTCAAATATGTATTCCAGAGAATCGATTTCAGGAATTGTTTTTTTCTTGGGATTAGAAGCCGTAGTTGGTAGAGTGTGAAGCAAGTGCATCAAAGACTCCACCACAAAGACTGAGCACGTTGTTGCATGCGAGGTAGTCTACCAGGTGGTATAGCTTAGAAAGTTCTTAGAGAACTTGGGACGCGTACCAGAGGCTCAGTTATCTGTTGTTACAACAAAAGAGCGATAAGCAAGGTTCAAGGAGACTAGGCACCACAATGAGGGGAAACCCATCAAGTATAAACTCCACTTGATCTGACAGTTATAGGAGGAAATGTAAGTAACGGTATTGAGGTGGAATCTACAGACAATGTTGCCAATTCCTTTAGGGAATTCCTGCAAAGGCTTTTGGACAGCATGTAGAAGCTACAGAGCTCAATACCGTTATTCCTCGTTAGACCTAGTGGGAGATTGTTAGAATTGGTGAGGTCTACAGCTCGTAAAAACCTATAGTTTAGCTATGTATGGTTGATAGCATAGGATTTCATATTGGTACGTACCTTAGTACGTGTTCTGATTACAGAACAGAGAGCCATGGCTACATGATAATCCACTTGAGTGGGAGACTCAAGGGACTAGTCTTATGTAACCTAAATGAGTTCGCAGCTCTGATTAGGGTTAGTCGCTCTATCAGGATAAGCTGTTATAATGACAGAGCGTGGGTGTCTCCATCACGGTAATTACCAGGCACAGTGTCTATGGCCGAACGGAACCAACACGATGCATAGATCGGTGAGCAGACATCGGTGCACTAAATCATGTTTCTGCTTAGGGTAAAACGATCCTAAACCCTGAGGAACCATGTCTGGTGGACTAACCAGTTGTGTGGTGCTTTGGCGCACCAATATGTGAGGATCCGGATGCAATGATCCAAAAACATGGTGTACTAGGTTATCCGGCTGGCGTTGCATCAGCATGTCACTCATGCAGGCTATCCACACCCCTAACAGGAGGTGCGTTCCTTGGTCTGAACAATATCATATTAAACCCTGACTAGGTGGTCATCAGTTGGACTGGTGACGGATTTGGTTGCTCGTTAGAGTAATCGGAGGTACGATGTATGTAGCCAACCTGGAAGGAACCGAGTCATATGAGCACTCGAGTCTAACGGTATTCTCCACCGCTCGAGTTGCATCATGGCACCAGTTGGAGGGACAGCGAGTTTACTATACTCAGCGAAGAGCAGGGGTATGAGGGAGAACATAGTAAGTCCGGGAGAATTGGAGTGCAGCCTGCGTCGCACTCTGGGTGGCCACGCAGGTTAACTCGGACTCAGAGAATCGATGGTACACTCGGGTAGTGTGTCGATCGAGTCTAAGTTGGAAGCCATGAACCCTGGTCCCTGAAAGTTCCACCTTATCGACATTATGTACGGTTCTAATACCATCTCCTCGAAGCACAAAACGTAGTTAGAGGAAGCGAGAAGTCCAACACTACGCTCCGTGAGTGCTTCGCACTAGTGCACGGTAGATGCATAGCTATGTGTGCGCACTAAGGGAAAACCCTAGGTTAGTGCAGAGACGCATGTAGCAATTCCTTGCCATAAGTGGACTTTGCCACATGGATGCGATGCACCGGGATATGTTACGAGTTGACTAGTTGACTTCACTAGGGGCACCCTATGGGAACCTCAGAGAATAGTGAAATCACTGGTGCACTTCACTTATGTGTGCTCGTATACGAGGAATGGCCAACTAGTGACATAAGGGCGTTTTGGTCATACCATGCGTCACTATGTACTAAGGGGGTCGGCCCTAAGTGTTGAGAGACTGGTCGAGGCCGGCCCTATTGGTTTCAGGAGGTTGTTGCCTCCGATGAAAGGGCCGGTCATGAGGCACAGAAAATGGGCTAGTTTTGACCGTTTTCAAAACCAAGGAAAAGATAGAGATAAAGAAGAGATATATAGGGAGAAGGTTTGAATCAGTCAACCCTTATCCGTTAGGGCTTTATCCAAAGGATAGGGCAGCCCTATATACGAGCAATGGGGAGGAGGGGGGCCGGCCATGCTTGGATGCAAGCCCTAGGGCCGGCCATGGCATAGGGAAACCCTAGCCGCCCCCTCTCTCTCCTCTCTTCTCTTCTTCTCTCTCATCTCTCTCTCCCTCGCTTGCGCCATTACATGGCGACTCGTCTTCCTCGTGTGGTTTTTCGTAGAAGGAGAAGGCTCATCGGATGGAGGCACTCTGAGATCCATCGATGAGATGACGTGCATCGTGTGAGATCGGGTGAACTAGAAAGCATCTCCCGCAAGCTTTTGCTGTCCAGAATCTGCACATAAAATCAGCATTGTTTCTATGATTCTGGGAGCTACAGAAGTCAAAACGAGATGAAACTTATTGCAAAAGTTGCGTCTCGATGTTGTCTACTTGCAGTCCACATTTCAGCCCAATCCGAGTTCAGAACAGAACGTTATGGCCATCGCACCGAAGCTATATCAAGTAGATCCGAGCCCGTCTCCATCGACAAAGAAGAAACTTGTCGCGGTGAAAGAATCCGCACGCAGGTATGATCTCTAACATGTAGATCTAACATAGATAGAACATGCATACATGCTAGATTGTTCTTTCACGTTAGATCGACGTTAGGGGTTCACGTAGTTGCCATGCTAGATTCATACACGCACGTGTAGATCGTTTTGATGAAAATTTTGATATGTAACGCACATCGCGCATGGTCTTCGGACCTTCACTTTGCTTCCGCTGCGGGCCTCTACCATGGATTTACATCCAACAACAACAAGTTGAGTAGGAGTCGGTAGAGATGTGGGTAAGGCCTCTAACGATATCCCACAAACGGTGCCAAAGATTGTGGGGGAATTTTTCATGCCGTTTTAATCGGAGACCTCGCCCCACAATTCTTGATTAAATGTGGATAGTGTGCGTTATGCACAGTAAGAGAGAGAGAGAGAGAGAGAGAGAGAGAGAGAGAGGAGAGAGAGAGAGAGAGACAACTGACACGAGAGATATTGTCGAAGTTCGGTCTTACGACCTACGTCTTCGGGCGAGAGGTGTCACCTGATCTTCACGATAATATGAGTAAATAGGGGTGAGCGTTCTCTCGACAAGCCGAGAGAAGATTTGTACAGTGGGGTTGCACGGAGCAACTAGAAGAGGACTCGAAGGAAGAAGATAACTCTGGCTCTGGCTCTAAAATCTTCTCTTCCTCTGATCCATTGACCAACTCCTTCTCTGTAAGCCATATGGGTCATTTTATAGCTGAGGAATGCGGTCGATATGGCAGTGCTGAGTGGCGGTGCTGGTTTAGGGCCTCCTCACTGAGCCCTTATTGGGCCGTTATTCGGGCCCAATAAGGGGGCTTGATCTGCAGGTCCTGTAGGGTAGGTTCACGGGCCTCGGCTTGCCTACATAGGCCATTGAGTGGGCATATTTGTTTCTGATCCAGTCTGGTACAATTTTTGCACCCACAGAAGAAGCGGAAGTCGTGGCAGCTTCGGCGATGTAGAAGTGGGGGAAAGAAGCAGGTGGGGTTATGTGGTGGCAATCAAATTTTTGGGAGGAAACAAGTTATGCGAAGTAGTTTTGGGGTATGAATAAAATTTCCCTTTTAGAGGACGAGCATAGGTTTATAGGGTTGGGGCGGGGATAGGTGTGATTGGGGGCGGCAATCCTTGACCCGACCCGCCAATTTGAACCGGATCCGATTCGAAGTTAGTGGGTTTGGATTTGGTTAAAACGGGTTCGGCTCATAAACGGACTAATCCGATTGACCCGTTTAATTAATGGTTCAGGTTCGCGTTTGTATTTATAACCCGATTGACCCGTTTATCAAACTAGTGCATGCCCGTGCCTATCGGCACTGCAGCGGGCCGCCTTCGACGACAACACACCTGAACGTCTTCGGCAACAAAACACTTATGACGACAACACCGACATTCATAGGGATACCCATTTTCTCGCTCGTGCCAATTGGCACGAAGCAGGCGCCTTCGGCGTGACCAACTCCCCCTCCCCCTATAATCGATCAATCACAACTGTCTCTATTCGAACGGATTCCTCGAGATTGACCAGATGGTTTGGGGTGGCTGAAATTTCAGCAAGCGGGTTTATAGTCGTTGATGCGAACAACGATCATGGGATGAACGGTCAGGTTTAGCACAATTTAAATGGACCGGGATTTTAGGGATTTAGTGCAGTTTAAATGGGTCGGGATTTGAAACCAAGGGGAGGGAGTTGATTGACGGGGAAATAAAGACCAAACGTTGATTTTTGAACAAATGGTTATATCTATTCGGTTCATTTTTGTCCAGTCAGCTTGTCCTAGTCAGCTTCCATTTTGTCTAGTCAGCACAAAACCGACGTGCCATGTTATATAGATGGTCACGTCGACCAAACCAACCCCATCAAACCCGGCCCAATCCGATACGACTTGACCCAATCCGACCAATTTTGCCAGCTGCGATCAAAATTGGCGGTTAGGGCTGAGTGCGATCGGGACCACAGCCATTAATAGCATGTCGACCAAACCAAACCAAACCAACCCCATCAAACCCGGCCCAATCCGATCCGTCTTGACCCAACCCGACCTGTTTTGCCAGCTGCCATCAAAATTGGCGGTTGGGCTGAGTGCGATCGGGACCACAGCCAGCATGTGGGCTGGGAGCTAGTGCCTTTCCAAAAATAAAAATAGTGGCCGAGAACAACAGAGCAACCGACACATCTGTCCCAAAAAGGAAAAAACACATAGTGGCTGAGAACAACAGAGCAACCGACACATCAATGGAGCCAATCCGTCGAGGAGGGGAGACGACGAGTGCTGCTGAACTGCTTCAAGCTCAGTCCAGGCTATGGCACTACAGACTCCATGACCCTCAAGTGCGCCGTGGAGCTCGGGATACCGGACATCATCCACCGCCACGGCCGCCCCATCTCACTCTCCGAGCTCTCGGCCGCCCTCGCCGTCCCCCCACCCAGGTCCTACCACTTGGTTCGTGTCATGCGCTTGCTGACCCACTCCGGCATCTTCTCCACACAGAGCAAAGGTGCTGTTGACGATGATGACAACGACCATGATGAAGATCTGTATCTCCTCACTCCCATCTCTCGCCTCCTGGTTAAGGGCATCGACGGCTGCCTGTCGCCGTTCCTCCTCGCCGCGCTCCACCCGGTTCAAGTAACACCGTTCCAGTCCATGGGCGCCTGGTTCAGGGGCGACGCTCCCACAACCTTCGCGATAGCGCACGGCCGCGGACACTGGGACGTCACCAACGAAAACCCAGGCTACAACCAGGTATTCAATGTCGGAATGGCTAGCGACGCATGCTTCCTGTTGGATGTTCTGATCAAGGAGTGCGGCGACTTGTTCCGAGGGCTGAGGTCGCTGGTGGACGTTGGCGGAGGCACCGGCTCTGCCGCGAGGGCCATCGCTGACGCCTTCCCGCAGGTGAAGTGCACTGTGTTGGACCGTGGCCTTCATCGCGGGGGATATGTTCGAGTATGTCCCACCTGCGGACGCGATACATATAACATCAGCCCAAAACACACAAGATATTGTCCTCTTTGTCCATGCTCGCACTAGGACTTCTCAGGATGGTCACCCATCCTAGTACTACTCTCGCCCGAGCACGCTTAACTACGTATAGTTCTTACGAAATCCGTAGCAACGCACGGTTTTAAAACACGTCTTTTATGTTTGGGAGGGGAAATTATATAAGTAGCTCAAGATCTCCTTCTCTCCAGCGATGTGAGGCTAACTCGTGGCATTGTACACCTCACCTTATCCATGTTGGCATCACAGCCTCAGGAGTCTTGGCACTTGGCTATTGGATCTTGGTCGTTACAATACACCCCCTTTAGGGGCTACACGTACACGTGTAGGGTTTGACCCCCCCATTGCGAGGAGAATCGGCTTTAATATCATTTTGTAACATCCGCCCCAAACATACAAGATATTGTCCGCTTTGCCTGTGCCCGCACGAGGACTTCTCAGGGTGGTCACCCATCCTAGTACTACTCTCGCCCGAGCACACTTAATTACAGAGTTCTTACGAAATCCGTAGCGGCATACGGTTTTAAAATACGTCTTCTATGTTTGGGATGAAAAATCATATAAGTAGCTCAGGATCTCCTTCTCTCCAGAAAATGTGGGGCTAACTCGTGGCCTTGTATACCTCACCTCACCTCACCTTATCCATCTTGGCATCACAGCCTCAGGAGTCTTGGTTCTTGACTATTGCATCTTGGTCGTTACAGTACATGAATTTCTCGAGCTAGTTGTGTGCTTTTGAATTCCAACGTACGCGTTTGATTTGATCTGATCGTTTGGGATGGATCGAGGATGGCAGTGGATCCTGCATGACTGGTGCGACGAGGATTGTGTGAAGATACTGCGGCGATGCAAGGCAGCGATCCCTTGCAGAGAGGAAGGCGGGAAATTGATCATCATCGACGTGGTGGTTGGATCCAAAGATTCAAACCATGAGTCGAGGAAGACGCAGCTCTACTGGGATATGCAGATGATGGTGCCATGCGGGGGAGCTGAGCGGGATGAGCATGAGTGGAAGAAGTTGTTCATCGAGGAAGGGTTTACCGACTACAAAATAACGCCGGCTTTGGGACTGCGATCGGTCATCGAGGTCTACCCGTGAATCGTGTTCCTCTCTCCCATGTTGGAGAGGTTCTCTGTTTGACTTCTGATATGGACATTGTGGACAAAACTTTCCCTCAATGCCGATGTGCAATTGTTTGCTTGTTATGAAATTTAATAAAAGGGGAAAAAAGTATGTGACTATGCTACCTTCCCTTTTTCTATTCTCCGATCTCTTTTTGCCCTTTCTCTAGCCCCCATCGAAGAAGAAGACTTCTGCCACACCAGAACAAGAAATAAATATCTATTTCCAACTTATCCATTATGAAAATAATTTGGATGACTTAGTGATAGATCCCTAGTAAAAGTACATACTTGCAATAAGTCCTCCATAAAGTTTTATATTGCATTCCGCTCCTTTCAAAATGCTAAGAATTCAAAAGAAAAAGAACTAACAATGCCCAATTGAAGTTTATCAAATTTACATTTTATACCATCAAGTCAATCCGAGTGTTTTCTTGCACAAAAAACCGGTTGCGAGCGGACGTCAGAACGACGCTGAGAAGGTCACGTGAAGGTCGGCATCGGCTCGGAGGATTCAAGACCTATATAATCAAATATCACCATTAATAAAAAAACAAAAACTATATATCAGTGATCTCTACCATTCAAAAGAAAAAAATGAAAGAAAAACATAAACATAAACATAGATGTTTAATACCTACAGAAGTTTAAATTAACCTAATTACATAAACATAATATCCAAAAGCTAAAACCCAATTACCGAAACATAATACCAAAGATTTTACTGGTTGTCGGAGGATGTCGGAACTATGTCGGGAAGGTCACGCGAGGTCGGTAGTGGCTATGGGTATTCAAGACTATGGGTGCAATTCGGGTCGGGTAAAACCAAGAACCGATCCAACCCAACCTAAATGAGTCGGGTTGGTTTGGGTATTTTGACTAAACGGGACTAAATATGGTTCGGTTCAGAGTTGGGGCTCGGGTAGACCCAACCCAACCCGAGAACCGAACTTATATATATTGGCCAAATATATATGTAACAGGATGGAATTTTGGGCTACATCACACTAGCACCGTAGTAAACATTAGTTGTTTACTTATTTATTTTTTTTTGGTACATTAGATGTGTCATGACTTAATAACCTGAAAGTCCTCGTGGACGAGGGCTTGAAGTACATATGGGAAGAAACAATCCCAAAAACCTCCCACGTCGGTCAGTCGTGCCTCCTGCGCCGGCCAGTGGGCAATCGAATTAGCCGTCCGCGGGATGCATTGAACTATCATGCACCTCCTCCAATTGCCACCAGAGTTGCTGATAGGATTGAATTACAGGGCTTAACCCTGCATCCTGATACTTTCCCAGCACCAGTGCATCCCGCGTCTGGGTTGCATCCGTCATCACAACTGCCCTCCCACAGTTTCGACAGTGCAACTCCTCAAAATCCCCTCTCAACGCTCCGAGTTCCGTGAAAAGGGGGGATGCTACCTTGCCGACGAAAGACCCTGCAGCAACCAACTCCCGGCCCCCTGGTCATAGCAAGGACCCACGCACCGCTAGGTACTTCCCTGCTCGATCGAAAGGCTCCATCGGTCCACACCAACAACTCTGCCGCAGGACGACTGACCGCAGTTCCCCTTTTCACCACTACTACTTGAACAAACCTCCGTAGCTCCCCCGAGCTGCATAACAAACACCGAGGGAGGCCCCCAGTCAACACCAGGTGAGTCGGGATAGCCGAGGGTATTGACTGAATCAATATTAGACGGCCGGCCTGAGACAAAGTGCTGGTCCTCCACCCAAAGAGATTCGTGAGCATTCAACTCAAGACGAATTGGAAGCGTACAGCCGGCACACGCACCCCATTTAGAGGGACCCCCAGGTGATTACAAAGACTGATTGGTCGAAAGTCTTGGTCACCAGCTGCCAAACCTTAGTGCTCAAATGGAAGAAGTAGGTGTTTTGATTTCCTATCGTGAGCAGTGAGTACACGGGACTTGTGGGCCCAGAGATACTCTTTGTTGTGTCAATGCCTGGTTAGACTCAGAATCCTCAGCCTCCTGGATCTGACTGAGTCGTGCCCACAACATCTCAACCAACTGATGGATATTACCAACCTCAATCTTGTTCAGATAGGCCAGAGCTTGGTCAACAGTTTGGGGCTGGGTGTCAGAGATATGCGAAAATCCCAGCCGTTCATCGCATATATGCCGGGGCTGCTGAGTGCGATACACGGTTTGTGATTTACAAGATCCCTGTATGATCAATGTTGGCTGGGTTTGTAGGTGAAACCAGTGTTTTGAAAACCGGACCAAACCGGACGGTTCAACCGGTTTAGACTGAATCGGAACATGTTTCAGTTCGGTCAAAGGTTCGTACGTTAACTCAGGGATCAAACCTTTTTTTTGAAGAATTTATTATCTATTTTTTTAAAAAATATTTCATACGGTTCAAACGGTTGAACCACTGATTTGAACCGATTTGGAGCGAATCGAATGCCTTTTTGATTCACCTTTCCGGTCCGGTTTTGAAAACACTAGGTGAAACACGATCAGTTGAATGCCAGTTGGGGCTGAGTGCAATCGGGACCACAACCATTCGGTGAAAAACCATCCCATTAATTGCATGCTGGTTGGGGTTGAGTGCGATACACAACGAAATTAGATTTGAGAAATAAATTTTGTCCCTTTCACTTTAGGTAAATAAAGAAGAATCATTGTTTGTCTCTACACATTTGTAACCTATTATATTACTAGTGCATGCCCGTGCTTGTTGGCACTGAGCGGGCCGCCTTCGGCGGCAATACACCTGTCGGCACTGCAACGGATTAGATCTATTCGGTTCATTTTTGTTCAGTCAGCTTGTCCTAGTCAGGTTTTTAGTTTCATTTTGTCTAGTCAGCACAAAACTGACGTCCCTTGTTATATGGATCTCTGTTCGAACGGATTCCTCGAGATCAACCTAATGGTTTGGGGCGGCTGAAATTTCAGCATGTGGGTTTATAGTCGTTGATACGAACAACGATCACGGGATGAACGGTCATGTTTAGTGCAGTTTAAATGGGCCGGGATTTTAGTGGTTTAGTGCAGTTTAAATGGGTTGGGATTTGAAACCAAGGGGAGAGAGTTGGTTGACGGGGAAATAGAGATTGTGCGTTGATTTTTGAACGAATGGTTAGATCTATTCGGTTCATTTTTGTCCAGTCAGTTTGTGTCAGCTTTTTAGTTCCGTTTTGTCTAGTCAGCATAAAATCGTCGTCCTTGTTATATAGATGTTTAGTGCAGTTTAAATGGGCCGGGATTTTAGAGGTTTAGTGCAGTTTAAATAGGTTGGGGTTTGAAACCAAGGGGAGGGAGTTGGTTGACGGGGAAATAGAGATCGTGCGTTGATTTTTGAAAGAATGGTTAGATCTATTCAGTTCATTTTTGTCTAGTCAGCTTTTTAGTTTCTTTTTGTCTAGCCAGCACAAAACCGTCGTCCCTTGTTATATAGATGGGAAATTTTAATCATACCCCAAAAATCTGTAATTAGCCCCCATTTCTAACAAACTAGAACACACCCCAATTTCTTTAATCATACCCCACTCTTATCCCAAAAATACTCTTTTCCCTTACACATCACCTTGAATACACCTCAGTCAAATGACCCGCTATACCTTGATCATACCTCATTTCTTTCAGTTGTTAAGCCACATGAGAAGAGAGAGAGAGAGAGAGAGAGAGAGAGAGAGAGAGAGAGAGAGAGAGAGAGAGAGAGAGAGAGAGAGAGAGAGAGAGAGAGAGAGAGAGAGAGAGAGAGAGAGAGAGAGAGAGAGAGAGAGAGAGAGAGAGAGAGAGAGCTTCTTCTTCCCCCATTGCTGAAGGGGTATGATTTCCTTTGGAGGAATCCGATTGGGAGAAGTGGGCCTTGAACCCCGTTGCCGCCTATGGAGGAATCAGATCGGGGGGAAGTATGATCTTCGAGACCCGTTGTCTATGTCACCGCCACTGACACCACAACCATGCCGTCGTCAACGCTCAATTCCTTCCGAATTGTAGTCGATGTCTATTTATTCAAAATGTTTTGTTTTAAGTTTTAGTTGTATGTGGGGTATACGATAAGAGTAGAATGGCATTTAAAAAATTATGAGTAAGTTACTGTGAAAAGGTTGGGAGACGGTGGCTAGTTACAGATTTTTGGGATATGAATAAAATTTCCCTATATTATAGGGAAAATTGCAATGATCTCCCATGAGGTTTAAGGTAATTGCTTTTAGTCAATGGGCAAACAATTATGGACCTTGTCATCAAATAAGTCCAAAAACAACGTACTATTTTATACCTACCAAAAATTGGAATATAAATCTAATGTTTTTTAAAAAATGAATTTGAAAAGCAAGACGTTAAACTTTACACAAATGATGACTGATTGTATTTTAAGATTTTTTGAAGAGTTTTCAATTTTTTTAAAGAGTTTCCGAATTTTTTAAAGAAAATTTAAATAAAGGTAAAATGGGTATTTTTTGGACATATTTGACGACATAGTCTGTGGCGGTATATCCAAGGGAGATTGGTGTCAATAATAATACTAAATCTGGTCAGTGCAGTATTATATATTAACCTCATGGGAGGTTACTGCAATTATGTCAAACCACATGGGAGGTCAGTGCAATTTTTCCAATATTATCTAATAGTCTAATACTAAAATGGAAGCCTCTCTCCTATATTGTGACACTAGTACATGTTCGTGCCTGTCGGCAGTGCAACAGCCACATTCGGCGGCAACATACCCACCGGGGATCGCCAACTCCACCCCTACCGTATTCATTAGGCAGCTGAGAGTCGCATGTTTAACCGTAGTTTTGGTCGATTCTTTTTTGTGTTTGTTCCTTTTTGTGGTAAAAATATAATTAATGCAAAGTTTCTTTTTGTGGTAAAGTTGTAAATAATGCAAATGGCCTTAGCATGTTATATATATATATATATATATATATATATATATATATATATATATATATATATATATATATATATATATATATATATATATATATATATATATATATATATATATATATATATATATATATATGAGAATACGGGGTATGAGCTGACAACCCATTTGCTCAAATGGGCTGTCAGCGGTATCCGTCCGATGCACCTTAATCACACCGTCCAAATTTAAAAAAAAAAAAAATGTCAACACAGCTGTTAACACATGATAACAGCAACCCCTGCCCCTCTCCCTCTCTTTCTCGACGACCCTCGATCTCCCTGGCGACCCCTGTCCACCCCGGCGACCCCCGTCCACCCCGGCGACCCTCCGGCAGCTCCCTGACCTCCCCAGCGACCCCGTCCGGCCCGGCAGCACCCTTCGGCAGCTCCTCGTCCACCCCGGCGGATCGACCGGTGTTGCGATCGGCGTCGGGAGGTCGGGGAGCTGCCGGAGGGTCGCCGGGGTGGACGGGGTCGCCGGGGAGATCGGGGAGCTACCGGAGGTCGCCGGGTCGCCGGGGTGGACGGGGGTCACCGGGGTGGACGGGCGTCGCCGGGGAGATCGAGGGTCGGTGAGAGATAGAGAGGGGCAGGGTCAGCTGTTAACAAGTGTTAACAGTTGTTTTGATATTTTTTTATTTTTTATTTATTTTGGACGGTGTGATTAAGGTGTATCGGACGGCTACCGCTGACAGCCCATTTGAGCAAATGGGCTGTCAGCTCATACCCCGTATTTTATATTTATATATATATATATATATATATATATATATGGGAAATGAGTTCCTATGACATGTCATAGGGAGTACCCTATGACATATGGTGAGTTAGTAACCCTAGAATATTTAGAATGTTCAGAATTTTTATAAGGACGATCACCCTATCTTAGATAGGACCCCCGCAAAAAATTGCCTCATTCTAAAACTTCTAGAGGCATCAAATATGATTTTCAATTTAGCGGTTAAAATGGATGGCCGATAAAGCTTCTAGCATTTGATGCCCCAACAAGTTTTAGAATGTTTTGATTTTTTGTGGACATTCTATCTAAGGTAAGATGATCACCCTCAAAAACATTCAGCACATTCTAAGCATTCTAGCATTACTAATTCACCATATGTCATAGGGTACTCCCTATGACATGTCATAGGAACCCAGCCCTCTATATACATATATATATATATATATATATATATATATATATATATATATATATATATATATATATATATATATATATAGGGTCAGGAGTAGTGATCGGGTGCGAAACCTCCGAAAATTCTTTATTTGCGAAACCCAGCCGTAGCCGTCCGATCAACCGATCGAACGATCGGTGTTCACCCGCCCACCGACCGCAGCTGTTACTGTTCCGGGCACCGTAACAGTGATTTCGATGGGTGGGGTGAGCCCTGGCCGTCCGATCAGCGTGAATCGAACGGCCAAATATCTCTCCGGCCGGTAAAAATTGTTAACCGTTCGATCGAATGATCGAACGGGTGAGATCCCGTGGGACACCATCAAATAGGACAAAAGGTAATGATTGTAATCATTACCTTTTGTCCTGTTTGATGGTGTCCCACGGGATCTCACCCGTTCGATCATTCGATCGAACGGTTAAAAATTTTAACCGGCCGGAGAGAAATTTGACCGCTCGATTCAAGCCGATCGGACGGCCAGGGTTCACCCCACCCACTACCTTTTGTCCTATTTGATGGTTTCCCACGGGATCTCACCCGTTCGATCGAACGGTTAAAAATTTTAACCGGCTGGAGAGATATTTGGCCGTTCGATTCATACCGATCGGACGGCCAGCGTTCACCCCACCCACCGAAATCGCTGTTACTGTGCCCGGCACAGTAACAGCTGCGGTCGGTGGGCGGGGTGAACACCGATCGTTCGATCGATTGATCGGACGGCTGCGGCTGGGTTTCGCAAATAAGGGATTTTCGCATCTAAACCCGGTTTCGCAATAGATCGGCCCTCATAGGGTCAGGATCGGATGACCCATCAAAATTTTGACCCATTAATAACCCAGCACCCTTTGAGGCACCTAGAGGTTTTAGAATGGGCTGATTTTTTGTAGACATATTGTCTATGATATGTTGATCATCCTCACAAAAAATCAGCCCATTCTAAAACCTCTAGGTGCATCAAAGGGTGCTCTTCAAATCAACGGTTAAAATTGACAGTCAAAAACCATTGATTTGAAGTGCGTATTTGATGCACCTAGAGGTTTTAGAATGAGCTGATTTTTTTGTGAGGATGATCAACATACCATAGACAACATCCCTACAAAAAATCAGCCCATTCTATAACCTCTAAGTGCCTCAAAGGGTGCTGGGTTATTAATGGGTCAAAATTTGTTGGGTCATCCGATCATGATTATATATATATATATGGGCGTGTTAGGATGTGGCGTGTGGTGTCGCGCAATAGTCATCTGATGCACCGCTGCGTGCATCGCACGCACGCAGCAGGTGCATCAGACGGCTGCGGTGTGACACTGCACGCACCGCACGCCGCATCTTACTAATGAAAGTTACAAATCGTCTTTTACCTAACAAAGAAGTTTCAGAATTTGATGAAACTTGGAGGGGATGTTCTCTATGGCAAGTTGATCATCCTCACCAAAAACCAACAAATTCTATAACCTCTAGGGACATGAAATGTTAGAAGCTTTATCGACCGTTCATTTTAACTGTTAATTTGAATAACATATTTGATGCCCCTAGAGGTTATAGAATTTGATGATTTTTGGTAAGGATGATCAACTTGCCATAAAGAGCATCTCCACCAAGTTTCATCAAATTTTGAAACATCTGAAATATATGCCCAATGGCATTGTTCCTCGAATATGGCAAAAAAAAGCAAAAAAAATCAATGGCATGGCAACTGTCGTCATCAGCCAAACCCACCCATGTTTAGTAAAAGAGCATAGTAGAAAAGCATAAAAAAATATGTTATACATAAAAGAATTTTATGAGAGAATGCTCAAAGCTCAATAGATATTCATTGTTACCGAAAATCAACCATCCAAAACACACGATTCAATACGATTATCTCAATTTTATGAGTTGAAAAGACTATACAATTCTTAGAAAAGAAAAAGAAGAGGAATGCTAGGACCCCCTCCAACAAAACAGTACTTGGCTCCAATTGGTGTTGGAGTAACGATCTCCAACACATCAATGATTGGTCCATACTCCTCGCAACCCCCTCCAACCTTTCTCTCATTTTCCCTTTAGGACTCCCACGGGTTTGGGTTTACTAATGGGGTGCGCAAGGTGTGGCGCACCCCTATTGTACCGAAGTTGGGACCCACACCCCCTTAAACCCTTGATCCAATCCGATTGGGCTTGGCTTAAGGTCCAAAAACTAAATACCTCTGGGCCCAATTAAATTTAATTACCCATGAAGCCCAAGTAACTTAGGGTGTAATTGAGCCAAAAGCCAACAAATAGAGTACTATAATGTGTATTGTGGAATATATAATGACAAGAATTAAAAAAAATAAGATTTTTGCATATTTTTTAAAAAATTAAAGTTTTATTTCCGACGGATGATATATTTTTCGTCGGTAAAAATAAATTTATTAAATAGGATATTAATAACTATTACCGACGGTAAAAAATATCCTTCGGTAATACTATTATTATTGTCAGTAATTATATATATATATATATATATATATATATATATATATATATATATATATATATATATATATATATATATATATATATATATATATATATATATATTGAGAGAGAGAGAGAGGAATGATAAAATGCGGCGTGCGGGGCGTGCGGCGTTGCACCGCAGCCGCCTGATGCACCCGCTGCGTGCGTGTGATGCACGCAGCGGTGCATCAGACGACTGCTGTGCGACACCGCACGCCGCATCCTAACACTCCCCTATATATATATATATATATATATATATATATATATATATATATATATATATATATATATATATATATATATATATATATATATATATATATATATATATATATATATATATATATATATATATATATATATATATATATATATATAAAGAGAGAGAGAGAGAGAGGATACGGGGTATAGGCTGGCGGCCTATTTCTACGAAATGGGCAGCCATCCATTTGATGCCCCTAGGAGTCTTAGAATGTGCTGATTTTTTGTGAGTATAAACATCTTATATTAGATAGAACACCCACAAAAAATAAGCAAATTATAAAACTTTTAGGGGCATCAAATGTAATATTTCATATTAACGGTGAAAACGAACGCTCGATAAAACTTCTAACATTTGATGCCCCTAGAAGTTTTAGAATGTGCTGATTTTTTATGAGTGTTCTATCTAATATAAGATAATTATGCTCACAAAAAATCAGCACATTCTAAGACTCCTAAGGGCATCAAATAGGTGGCTGCCTATTTTTTCGAAATAGGCTGGCAGCACATTTCCCGTTTCCTCTATATATATATATATATATATATATATATATATATATATATATATATATGGGGGCGGGGAGCCTGCACCCGAGGTGTAGCATCGTTGTTGCACCTCTCGCTTGTTTACCCCCCCTACAAGTTTTGGAATTTGATTAAATTTGGTGAGGGTGTTGTCTAGGGTAAGATGATCATCCTCGTAAATTTTCATCAAATTCCAAAACTTCTAGGGGGGTCAATTGGTCGAAGCAAAATCTGCAGATTTTAACGGTGACTGCGGACGGCTGATTTAGCTTCGACCATTTGAACCCCCTAGAAGTTTTGAAATTTGATGAAAATTTGTGAGGATGATCATCTTACCCTAGACAACATCCTCAGCAAATTTCATCAATTTCTAAAACGTCTAGGATGGTCAAACAATGCCTGAGGTGCAGCAACGACGCTGCTCCTTAGGTTCAGCATCCCTTTTCCCTATATATATATATATATATATATATATATATATATATATATATATATATATATATATATATATATATATATATATATATATATATATATATATATATATATAGAGAGAGAGAGAGAGAGAGAGAGAGAGAGAATACGGGGTATGAGCTGACAGCCCATTTTCTGATTTGGGCTGTCAGCTAACAGCCCTCCGATGACGATCACGGGCCGTCCATTTATAAAAAAAAAAAATACACCCAACCACAACTCTCTCTCTCTCTCCCTCTCCCTCTCTCTCTCGAGCGATCGGCACTCGGCAGCCCCCTCCCCGACGACGACCACTCCACCTCCAGCTCCCCCCTCCGGCACCGGTCCCCTCTTCCTCTTTCTCGCGCGCGGCAGCGGCAGCGGCAGCCCTGCCCCCTCCGGCACCGGCACCGGATCCGGCCTGGGGACGGCGCGCCGCCGGGGTCGGAGGGGACCGGGGTCGAAGGCGGGCGCAGCGCCGGAGGGAACAGGGGTCGGAGGCGGGCGTAGCGCCGGAGATCTGTGCCGGAGGGGGGGTGCCGGTGGCCGTCGGGGGGCTGCCTGGTGCTAGTCGGAGGGCTGCCGGTGGCCGTCGGGGGGCTCCTGGCCGGAGCCGGAGGGGGCTGCCGTCGGGGGTCTTCCGTCGGGCTGGTGCCGGAGGACCTGGCCGTCGGGGGGATGCCGGTGGCCGTCGGGGGGCTGCCTGGTGCTGGTCGGAGGGCTGCCGGTGGCCGTCGGGGGGCTCCTGGCCGGAGCCGGAGGGGGCTGCTGTCGGGGATCATCCGTCGGGCTGGTGCCGGAGGACCTCCAGGTGGTGCTCAAGATCGAGAGAGAGAGAGAGAGATCGAGAGGGAGAGAGATAGAGAGAGATCGAGAGAGAGAGAGGGACAGTTCTAAAGTTTTTTTTTTTTTAAATGGACGGTTTGTGATGGGGATCGGAGGGCTGTTAGCTGACAGCCTAAAATTGCAAATGGGCTGCCAGCTCATACCCCGTATTCTATATATATATATATATATATATATATGGGGAGGGATACTCTTACTCATGGCCTCTTACTCATATAGTTACCTATGATCCGGGCCGTCCATTAGATCCCGACGTACGGTTCAGATTAGATGGGGAGTTAAAGCAATGGTGTCTGCATTAAATGCGGGCTTTTAATATGAGCTTTTAATACGGGTATTTAATGTTGACACCATTGCTTTAACTCCCCATCTAATCCGAACCGTACGTCGGGATCTAATGGACGGCCCGGATCATAGGTAACTATATGAGTAAGAGGCCATGAGTAAGAGTATCCCTCCCCTATATATATATATATAATAACCCAGCACCCTTTGATGCACTTAGAGGTTATAGAAAGGGCTGATTTTTTGTAGACATGTCGTCTATGGTATGTTGATCATCCTCACAAAAAATCAGCCCATTCTAAAACCTTTAGGTGCATAAAATACGCTCTTCAAATCAACGGTTTTTTATTGTCAATTTTAACCGTTGATTTGAAGATCTGATTTGATGCACCTAGAGGTTTTAGAATAGGCTGATTTTTTGTGAGGATGATCAACATATCATAGACAACATGTCTACAAAAAATCAGCCCATTCTAAAACCTCTAGGTGCCTCAAAGGGTGCTGGGTTATTTGCTGGGTCAAATTTTGCTGGGTCATCCGATCCTGACCCTATATATATATATATATATATATATAGGGTCATCCGATCCTGACCCTATATATATATATATATATATATATATATATATATATATATATATATATATATATATATATATATATATATATATATATATATATATATATATATATATATATATATATATATATATATATATATATATATATATATATAAAGAGAGAGAGAGAGAGAGAATACGGGGTATGAGCTGATAGCCCATTTGCTTAAATGGGCTATCACTGGCAGCCGTCCGATCGTTGGGATCAAACTGTCCAAATATTTAAAAAACAAAAACAAAAATTGTTGACAACTGTTCTCTCTATCTCTCTCGATTTCGAGCAGCAGCAGCCGTCGCCCGCCCGACCTCCGGCCCGGCTCCCTCCCTCCGGCTCCGGCTCCCCCTCTGGCGTCACCACCCCCTCCAGCGTCCACCCCCTCCGGCTCCGACGTCCACCCTCCCGCTCCGGCTCCGGCGTCCACCCTCCCGCTCCGGCTCCGGCATCCACCAAGCCCGCTCGGGTCTCCTTCCCCGGGAGCTTGGAGGAGAACCTCCCCGTGAAGTTGCTGGCGTAGCCGCAGCTCTCGCCGGGCCGCCGCTGCGCGTGGTTGATGACGTGGAAGAACCTGTGCCGCTCGCACGCGTTGCCGACGAGCCTGGAGACCCGCTCCGCAGCGCCGGGCTCCCCCAACAGGAATCCACGAAGGTCGATCAGGGGGACCGCCAGCTCCTCGTGCACGTCGGGGGTCGGCTTGTACTCCTCGGGCCATACGAACTGCGCTGGGATGTCGGGATGCCGGCTGAGGAACGCCGCGTCAAAGACCACCGACGGCGGCTGTTGCCGGGGGTTCTCCGCCAGCAGCGTTGCCTCTTCCGGTTTGGTGTTCGGTGGGGTTAGGAGGAGCCGGAGGGAGCGAGCCAGGCCGGAGGTTGGGCGGGCGGCGGCTGCTGCTGCTCGAGATTGAGAGAGATAGAGAGAACAACTGTCAACAATTTTTATTTTTATTTTTAAATTTTTGGACGGTCTGATCTCAGCGATCAGACGGCTGCCAGTGACAACCTATTTGAGCAAATGGGCTGTCAGCTCATACCCCGTATTCTCTCTCTCTCTCTCTCTCTCTCTCTCTCTCTCTCTCTCTCTCTCTCTCTCTCTATATATATATATATATATATATATATATATATATATATATATATATATATATATATATATATATATATATATATATATATATATATATATATATATATATATATATATATATATATATATATATATATATCGATGGAATAGGTTGGTCCATCGGTAATAATATTTATTAATTTTTGTAATAAATCAGAAATTACAGATAGGTGATAAATTTTCATCGGTATTAATACAGTATATACCGAAAGTAATATTTATTCCGTCGGTATTAAGATTTAATAATTATTTTAAGTAATCATATAGTACCGACGAATACTATTTGTCTGTCAGTATTAAGATTTATTACCGGCGGAAATCGTAACCCGTCGGTATTTTCTTTCCCGATCGATGCCATTTTATATGACGGAAGATGATGGAAAAAGCATCCGTCGGCATAAAATTATACCGACGGTTATTTGTAATTACCGACGGAATTTTCATCAGTAATAATAGGTTTTTTTTGTAGTGAGTTTTAAATTTTTAATAGGATTTATGGGAGTGAACAGCGTTCACACACGAAAGAAAGATTCTGGATCTTCAAAAGAGATCGATCCACGTGTCACGACACAGGAGGTCAAGAGGGCTCCATTTTAGTATTATACTACTAGTAAGAAACCCGAGTAATGCCCTGATAAAGTTGATGCACGCCTCTTAATTGGCACAGGCAACATCGAGCTGTCCAAAAAAATGTGCAATGTGACATGAGTGTGATTTTTAATACCACTTGTACTGCATGCAGTGCATGACCCACACTTGTCCCTACACCTCCTGCATCCAAGAGCTTCTACTGCATGCAGTGCATGATCCACACTTGTCCCTACACTGCACCTCCTGCATGCAAGAGCTTGTACTGCATCAGTGCATGACCGACACTAACTGTCCCAACTTCAAGCCACTTGGCACACAATGAATGCAGAGCTTTCAATGGTATGTTGTGGGCTGGAAAACCCAATCCAGATTTTTACAACAATGAAAAGAGTCTTCTTCCTCATCATCCCATTGCAGAGAACATCTTCTCCTTGTTTTGGTCATGCAGAAAATTAGAGAGATTAGAGTTTTTCCCCATAGATAATACAGAGTCCCCACTTCTACATCATTGTAGAGAGAGAGAGAATGAGAGAGAGAGAGAGAGAGAGAGAGAGAGAATTAACTCTCTCTCAACAACTACTAGATCTCAGTCAGTGTCATCAATATGGGAGGATGCGCCCGAGAAATTAGGGTTAGGATTAGGGTTAAAGGTCTATGATTAGGACCTTTAGGGTGAGGTTTAGGATTAGTGTTAAGTGTTTGTGGTTATTACTAGGGGTCGAGGTCAAGATTGGGGTTAAGGTTAAGGGCTTGGGTTAAGGTTACCGTTAGATTTAAGATTAAGGATTTATAGTTAGGGTTAAGGATCCGGCAATGGTAGAGGTTAGGCCCTTAGGGTTAAGACTAATGGTTCAAAGTCAACAGGGGAAAAAGTTTTTAAAAAAAATCCTTAAATGCACCATGAAATAAGTTATTTTAAAAAAGGGCTATTTTGACTTTGCCCCCAAAATATTTCCTAGAATTAGACCTTAACCCCCTATTTTTATTAATTAGATTTTACCCCTTCAAAACTAACTGTTCCGTCAGCTTACCCCCCAAAACTTTATTTCGTTAGCTCACCCTTTCTCTTAGATGGTGAGCTGACGGAACAGTTAGTTTGGGGGGGTAAAATCTAATTAATGTAAGATTGGGGGGTAAAGTCTAATTCAAGTCAAAATTTGGGGGGCAAGGTAAAAAATAAAACCTTTAAAAAATTAGACTAAAGGGCTCCAGCCCCAGGCACCGAGTTTAGGTGTTCTTCTACAAATTATTCTTTTTGTTAAATTTTTATAAATATAATTATTTATATTAGGGGTAGCTGGCGATCCGGCCCTGGTCAGCATATCAACGAGCCTAAAGGACAACCAAGTTGCAAGGATGAAACCCCTCATTGTACTTCAAATTCTGATTTCATGCCAGTACTTCTTTCTAAACTAAATCTAATCCTAAATTCTAAGATCTCTAGGTCATGGGATATGAATCCTAAACCAAAACATAATCCGAACTGAACCCCTTCATCTGTGGCCAGCCTCTTGTCTCTGCTGATCGCCACCGTCGAGCGGTGGTGGCAAGCAGTTGCAACTTGCGGCCGCTACTGCGCCCGCCGCCACATCCGCTGCTCATGACCACCTTCATCGGCCCTGCTCGATCGTGCTCGATCTCCAGCCACCTGAGCACCTGCTGTACCCTGCTAACTCCTCCACTGCATCTCGAGAGAAACTGAAGAAGAAAAGCGAATGATGAGGATGGTTTCCGATTTTTAAAAATTATCGGGGACCAAACATCAATGGGGATATCTCGTTTGTCCTGTACGTTTGCAGTTTCTTATGCCAGAATTAGTCACCAATTAACCCTTTATCTTATTGACTTTTTGAAAAATTTAAATAAATGACAACTATTTGGCAAACAATTTACACAAACATTTTTGTTTGTTTTTTTAGGGCATAAACAAGTTAGTTTCATCCCCACAAATATTTCAGATCGAGTTTATATTATATATTGTGCCGCACCTAGAGGATCAGATAGGCTAAAGTCACAATCGTTCATCTTGGTGGGTGTCCTGGATCAGAGAGATTTTGGTCTCCTCTAAGATTTCTTGCCTTATAAATGGGGAGCATGGTCGAGACTTCAAGGTTTACAAGGGCCTGAAGCAGGGATGCCCACTTTCCCCTTATCTGTTCATCTTGGTGGTCGACGCTTTCGATGCTGTGGTTCGCAAGGCCAACGCTGAAGGTCTGGTGAAGGGAGTGGGCGGGCATGGTTGGACTACTTCGAATTTGCATTATGCGAACGATTCGTTACTCTTCGCCAAAGCTTGTCCCTTTCAGATGGTCTCTTTGAAGATCCTCCTATACGGGCTGGAATTGACTTCAGGGCTGAAGATCAACATCCAGAAGAGCAGCCTGTACTACATCGGTTCAGGGGAAGTCGGCGGTGGTTTGGCCAGGTTGTTGAATTGCAGAGAAGGTACCTTGCCGATGAAGTATCTGGGTCTTCCGATCAGCGATAGAGCTCTCAGGCGGGAGGACTGGGAACAGCTGATTTTGAAGATAGAGAGGCGTTTGGAGGGTTGGAAGGGCAGATTTTTGTCCTCTGGTGGCCGGCTTGTTCTGGTGAATTCTGTACTTTCGTCAATCCCATCTTACTACCTGTCTTTCTATTTCCTGCCAACCTGGGTCATTGACAGGATCGACAAGATCAGGCGCTCTTTTCTGTGGCATGGTACGGGCTCTTCTACAGGAGGGTACAACCTCATGCATTGGGACCAGGTCTGTCTCCCAAAAAAGCTGGGCGGGTTAGGTGTCTTGGATCTGCGCCGGTTCAATATCTCGATGCTGGGGAAGTGGTGGTGGAGATTACAGCAAGGTACAGATGCTTCTTGGAGGGAAGTTATTATGTCCCGTTATTTCCGGAGGTTTTCCCCACTCCACGTGCGGAGTAGAGTCTCGGGAAGAATTTCGTATTTTTGGCGAGGCGTCCTCAAGGTCAAGGACCTCTACAGAGATGCAACCACTCTCTCCTTAGGTGACGGACGGGCCATCAGGTTCTGGCGTGACACTTGGATCGGTGATAGGCCATTGGAGCACCTCTTCCCGTCTCTCTTTTCTTTGGCCCGGAACAAGGGAGCGTCGGTCCGATCCCAGGCTTGCCGGAGGGGGGACTCTATCGGTTGGAAGATTAGACTCCGAGCTCCTTTAGATCGGGTCGGTCGACGGGAGCTGCAGGATCTTTATGTGATTTTGCAAGCGGCTACCTTCAGTTCCGAGCGGGATACGGTCCGGTGGAACTGCTCTTCCTCCGGATTATTCTCTGTGAGATCCTTCTACGAGCACCTCCTACCTCGAGTGCACAATCATAGACCGTCGAAGGCTATTTGGAGGACGAAGGCGCCTTCGAAGGTCCAGATTTTCTCCCTGATGGCCTCGAGGAATAAGATTCTTACTAAGGCGAACCTGTTGCGGAGGCACCATCCCCAGGCTGTGGACGCTCTTTGTACTTTCTGCAATGCAGAGGAGGAGACCTCATCGCATCTGTTACTTGGGTGCCCCTTCGCTCGGCAGTTGTGGGACCATTTCGAAGGCAAGGCCGGTATTCTCTCACACCCTCGATCTCTTCGAGGTCTTTGGAGCTCCTGGAGGAGGAGGAGGGTTCCGCTAGGCATCAGGAAACCTTGGGATGTGTTGGTCATGGCGATTGTGTGGGTGATCTGGCTTGAGAGGAATAACCGGATCTTTAATGCTTCTTCGGCCGGGCAGGAGAATCTACGTCGTTCAGTGGTTTCTCTTTTCGGGACTTGGATTATTCATTGGCGTGACAAGCTAGGGGAGGAGGCTTCCTTTTTCTGTAACAGCATCATTTCTTGAGTTTTAATTGATTCTGGTCGGGGTCCGCCAAACCCTCCCTCCCGTTGGAGGGGTTCTCAAAAAAAAACAATCGTTCATTTGGGGTTGAGTGTTCAAGTGCGATTCACATACAAGTTTGGTTTAACGGACGGTTATAATTCAGTTTCAGACTTAATAATCTATCTTGATCCAATAAGATTATAACCTATGACTTCAGAGGATCCCGTGCCGTATTACATATTACGTACAAGCAACTTGTACCAAAAAAAAATAAATTGCATACAAGGAAGGACAAACTTTATTCTAGTTTTGACCCTGTTGGGGACCACCGTATCCAAAGGTCATGGGCACCGGAGGACGACTGTCTCGGCGGTCAGCCCCGGGCCGAACCCAAAGAGCACCCCCCATTCGAGCCCCTCCCCGGCGGTGCCCATCCCCCGCTCCTCCGACCTCCTCCTCATCACCTCCATAACGAACAGCACGCAGGCGCTCCACATGTTCCCGTAGTTCCTCAGCACCTCCCTCGTCGACGCCAGCTTCTCCGGCCTCAGCCCCAGCCTGCCCTCCACCTCGTCCAGTATCGCCCTCCCCCCGGGGTGCACCACCCAGAACGCCTCGTTCCAGTCGCTCACCCCCACCGGCAACAGTGCCTCCGCCACCAGCTTCTCGATGCTCCGCGACACGTGCGCCGGGATTTCTGGCTGCAGGCTGAACATGAGCCCGACCTCCCGCAGCTTCCCCACGATCGCCCCCTCGGACCCCGCCAGTATGTTCTGCGACGTCCACATGATCTCGAAGAGCGGGCGCTCGGCGCCGGCCTGCGGGTCAGCCCCGACAACCACCGCGGCGGCGCCGTCCCCGAACAGGGCCTGACCCACGAGGTTCTCGATGTGGTTCTCGGACGGTCCGCGAAAGCTGATGGAGGTTATCTCGGAGGAGACGACGAGGACCCGGGCGCCGCGGTTGTTCTCGGCGATGTCCTTGGCGAGGCGGAGTACGGTGCCGCCGCCGAAGCAGCCCTGCTGGTAGAGCATGAAGCGCTTGGTGGAGAGGGGGAGGCCGAGGAGGCGGATGAAGTCGTAGTCGGCGCCTGGCATGGAGGCGCCGCCGCTGCTGCAGAAGATGAGGTGGGTGATGTGTGACTTGGGCCGGCCCCAGTCCTCGATGGCCTTGACCGCCGCCTCCGCACCGAGCCTCGGGACCTCCCGGTCCATCAGCTCTTGCCGGGCGTCGAGGGAGGGAGCACTGTAGGCGGAGAGGCTAGGGTTTGCTTTCAGCATCTCCTCGGTCAGGCACATGTAGCGCTTCTCGATCATCGACTTCTCGCCTGAAACGGAGCGAACAATGTTTATACAGCATAATCCACACCGTCGAAGCTTGAATTTGAATCACACGCAGGGGATGAAGAAATTATTCAGATGATCCCTGCCGTCCGACTCACAGCACGCCGTCCCACTAAAGCTTTTGCTTAGCCGTTGATGCAGAATCGCACCCAGCCCCAACTTAATGGGTCCCGAATCCCGATGGATGCTTCGGTGGGGCAGGGTGGCTGCATCTGGATGGGGAGGTCCTACGGCGCATAGGGAAATAAATGCTAGGTTGCCAACTCACATGACATCCGCAGGGCTCAACCCATGGCCCCTACAAAAATGTTCCCGGGCCTACTGGCGTGCCACGTCATCAAAAAAATCTATAGGGTTTACTATTCCTATCATGTGGGTCCCATATTACCATTTTCGGCTAGCTAGGACTGCAAAAATTGATCCGGACCGAACCGAACCGAAACCGAGTAAAAATTTAATTAAAAACCCGAATCGATTTAACTGATTATATCGGTTCTGATTTCGATGCCCAGATATGGGTGAACGAATCGAAATCGAAAACCGACTCCTTTATAAATAAAACATTTTGAGAAAACACGTACTAAGCCATATATATATGTTGTTTATTCATTTGTTCATATCCTATTCAAACTTGTATACTTCTTCGTATATTTATATAATTATTAAAAGGCGTGCTTCTAATCTCTATAAAGACATGGAAAAAGACTTGATCAATGATCATAATGAGGCTTATTGTGGTTCTTGTTATAAAACAGAAATGATATTTTTATCATTCTCTGGTGTTTATTTGTTGTTATGCCCTCTCGCTATCCGAGTTATTTTTACTCGTTTCTTTAAAGATATTGATGAGAGATCGAGTTACTGAATTTTTAATAGTGGTATGATTTCAACATCAGACTGATTTTGAAAATCTTGGATGAAAACAAATCGGTGAAAACCAAGATTAAACCGAAAATCGATCATACCGAACCGACAAAAACCAACCATTTTAGTCTTTGTTTCGGCTTTGACTTTTTGAAAACTAAAAAGAAATCAAAATCCGACAAAATCGACACCAAAACTGACCGGCCGTTAAGATGGACGCTCAGTACTCCTACATTAGGCTAAGGGTATTTTTTAAATCGATTTACTAAGGAGTATGGTCCAATCATTGATCACCACATTAGGTGCTGCAATCTAGTGTTATGAGGTGGGCGCACTGCATGCCACTGATATCATCACTATTGTTGTTTACGTGAAAGTGCGGGACTTCCTTCTCTTTGGTAGCTCTCAACGAGTTGTGCTCCCATAAGGTGGCTCATTTTATAAGGTGGTGGGACTGATGCATGTCGCTCTTAGGGGAAAATTTTCAGCACATCATGCGTACAGTATAACCGTGGGGCTCACTGTGATTCAAGAGACATGGGATAATATGCCCCAGCACATGAAGATAGTGGCCCCCCATCACTTAGAGCGTACTGATGGGCTCTGGAGCACAGCTGTAGCTTACGCAAGATGTGGTGAAATTTTTTCCCACCCTTAGAACATTCACAAGAGTCTTCTTGAACTTCTTTACAGTAAAAAACAAGGAGGCGTGGGGGTGGAGGAGGGGGGGCAAATGACAGCTCCAATTTCTTGATTGCTTCCTATCATCAAGGAAGGCGTTGAGGAAATGGGTTGGGCTCCTCTTTGTTGAGGAGCTAGCGGATGATTTGCACCTCCCTCATGGCTCCCTGAAAAATATATATCAACCGCACGATCAAATAATCACCCTTCGTCCATATCATTAGTCGTCTATTTTCTCACTTTGAGGAGCCTATGGAGGAGACTGTTATAGTAGGACGTTTTGAGGAGCATATGAAGGAGATTGTTAGAGTTGCTCTCAGTCTTGGCTGAGTGTCGTTCTTCTTTCGAGCTACCTTCTGTTGAACAGATCGGATTAAACAGACACACCACCACTCGTTATAGGAATTCCTATGAGATCATTTCTTCTTCTTCTTTTTGGTAGATAGTCAAGCTATCGCCTATTGAAAACACAACATGATCGGTACGTACCAACATCTAGTCGATCAGGGTTCGAAACTTGCCTATGGTGTCCATCCTGGATCTGTTAGGATTTTAACACCGCTCCACATCAGGAGCGGACGTCGAACGTGCTCACCTCTCACCCAGAGCAAGAGGTGCTTCGCCGTATTATTTCTTTTGCAAAGAAAAAAAAAATGGCGAAGTACGTTTGATTAGTGTTGTTGTCAGATACAACAGTACTACTCTAAAGAGTAATTAATATATGGTTAATGAAAATAATTATCCAAACAACAAAAGATAATAACACTAACAGAGAAGGCAACGGCTCTATATTAGGAGGAGGATCGGAGCGTGTGAGGGGCTAACTAATTACTATGGACTTACACATGCGAGTGAATTTCTGTTTGAGGTCCACCATGTGATCGCTGCTCGAGACCCTGAAGTAGTAGTCCGGGAAGGTGCTCTGCTCCACCGCGTGCGGCGGCGTGGCGGTGCCGATCCCGAGGACCGCCGCTCTCCCCACCGATCGATCCGGGGACGAGAGCAGTTCGACGAGTGACCCCATGGCGTTAGATCGGTAGGAAGGGGAGGAGGGCTCTGGGTTCGGCGATAGGGTCGAGGAGTGAGCACGAAGAGGGTGAGGGGGCGCCCCCCTTCTTATAGCCTCGTCATCTTCCACGGGGGGAGCCCGGCTTTTTTGAAGGGTTTCCCCCGTTTCCCAACTTTCTCAGATGGTCAGCATTCTTGTACCAAGAGCCAGCAGGGAATCGCTGGAGGAAGCTCCCAGCGTCCGCAGCACATGCACCGTCGTAACAAAATTCTCTCAAGTTTAAATGTGGGACTCAGCGAGCTGTCCTGGCACAGAGACCGTTTAAGCTAAAGGCCTATCAAAACCTGTAGACGAAAATACCCCTTACTTCTTAATGTATCTTAAATTTTCTTTACAATGCCACCGAACCAGTGAACACTGAACGACCATATCTGACCGCCTCCGCTGATCGCCGCTGCCGGACCCCATCTCCCTCCTCAATGGCGGTGGCTGCCGTCGGGCTGGGGTGCGATACACCGGTCGGCAGTAGCTGCCGTCGGGGTGGGGTGCGATGCACGGTCGGCGGTGGCTGCCGCGCGTCGGAGTGGGGTGCACGTAATGCAGCCACCGGAGCCCCACGTCCTCCCTCCTCACCGGCGGTGGCTGCCGTCGGGGTGTGGTCCGATGACGGTCGGTGGTGGCTGCCGTCGAGGTGGGGTACGATGCACCAGCCGGAGGTCAAGCTCGTCGGGGTCGAGCTCTAGCTGTCGCCGTCGCTGCTTGGGAGAGAGATGGGGGGTTAGTTTTGGGTTTATCATGAAAAGGCAGGGTTCTTAGGTTCAGTGAAACCTGTAGGAGCCTTTTTCATGGGATGGATCTTTTGTCAGGGACCTTAGATACATTAGCCTATTTTAAGTAGAATAAATTACATATGGACCCCTGTAGTTTGACTGATTATCACATACACCCCTTCATGTTTAGAACCGTACAAATGCTTGCTTATAGTTTGAAACACCATAAACATAGACCCCTCTGGAGGCTCCTAGAGGGGTGCAAGTGATATGTTTTCAAACTATATATAGGGGGCATTTGTAGGATTTTAAACATGAGAAAGTGTAAGTGATAATCGGTCAAACTATAAGGGTCTATGTGTAATTTAGTCTTTTAAATAGGAAAATTTTATTCATACCCCAAAAGTCTGTAACTAGACCCGTTTCTCACCCATTTCACAATAAATTACTCAAAAATTTAAAAAAATCATTTATACCCTTATCTTATACCTCACATCTAACTAAAACCTAAAACAAACATTGTGGGCATCGATAGCAATTGGAAAAAAATTGAGCGATGACGATGGTATGAAAGATTTCATTTTTCCTGATCGGATTCCTCCATTGGAGATCTGACCTCTCTAGAAATGAAGAAAGAAGAGGGACATCTCTCTCTCTCCCCTTATAAACCTATCCCGACTTCAACATCGAAAAGGAATGGGGTATGATCAAGATGAGACGGGCCATTTAGCTGGGGTGTATTCAAGGTGAGAAGTAAGAGAGAAGGGTATTTTTGAGATAGGAATGGGTATGATAAAAAAAAAATGGGGTGTGTTCAAGTTTGTAGGAAATGGGGGGCTAATTACAGATTTTTGAGGTATGTATAAAATTTTTCTTTAAATATTCATGAACAGTTCATGAATGAAGCAATTAAAAGCGGGACTTTGTGACAGGTCCTTGACAAGGGATCGGTTTAAACTCTAATTGGCATAATTGGACTAAACCGTGGCAAGTGGTGGATTCTCTGTCCTAGACGCTCCCCCTGATTCCTTTCGTTTAATTTTAATCGCTTAATAGTAGTTTCAATTTAGTTTACAATCACCAAACAATTTTATTTTTCTAATCGTCTTAATTCTTAGAATTAGATCATAGCTATCCATTCACAATTTCTGAATAACGATACCGGTATTTAACCCTTACTGTAAATGATTCGGACACAAGATACCGGTGTGATTGGAATCGACCACTCCTCTAAAATATTGTTATTTCATGTACAGGATCTGTACATCATGTACAGTGCATGCTCAATGGGGTGCTCCCCTTACCTGGTTGAACCTCCCCCCCACCCCCCCTCCCCCCCTCCCCTCTCTCTCTCTCTCTCTCTCTCTCTCTCTCTCTCTCAATGCCCTTGTAGGGGTGGCAATGGGTCGGGTCGGGTCGGGTTCGGATTGGGTTGAGATATATATAAGGGCAAAACACCCAACCCGAACCCGACCCGTTTAATAAACGGGTCAAAAACTTAAACCCAAACCCGACCCGTCTAATAAACGGGTTGACCCGACCTGACCCGTTTAACCTGTTTACTAAACGGGTCGGGTCGAGTCGGGTCGGGTTGGCTCGGGTTGGGTCAATAGAACCCATGTAAATTTGTCGGGTTGGGTCAAGACAAGTCGGATTGGGCTGAGTTTGATCGGATTGGGTTGGGTTGGTTCGAGTTGGCTCGGGTCGGGTCGGGTCGAGTTGACACGACCCATTTGTTAAACGGGTCAAGTCGGGTCAATCGGGTTATAAGTACAAACCCGAACCCGACCCATTAAATAAACAGGTCAATCGGGTCGACCCGTTTATGACCCGAACCCGTTTTGGCCAAACCCAAACCCGCTAACTTCGGGTCGGGTTCGGGTCGGGTTGGCGGGTCGGGTCAAGAATTGCCACCCCTATGCCCTTGTCTCCTATCGAGGCCCATGATATATATAAATACTTTTAAAAAAAAAATAGTCATCAACATCTGCGAACGGGAACCACCAGGGGTCGCAGACTTCTCTGTCCCATATAGAAAAGGGAAACATTGATTGGCCAAACTCGTTGGCCATATCTTTCTCTCCACCCATTCATAACAGCAGTGGGACAGTTGTGGTCAAAAGTATGCCTAGGAGTTGGCCAAATAGCATTGCTCCACATTTTTATGTGGGGAAATGCTGCTCAACCAATTCTTCGGATGACATGGCATGATCATAGCCAACAAAAACCCAATTCTTTGGATGACATGGCATGATCATAGCCATCTGTTGCACTCAGCCCAACCAGTGCATCGCATTCAGCCCTAGTCATCACGCAAATGCGACGGCAGTGATAGAATGCCACATCAAATTGACAAACTAGCATCATAATCTCCAGGGTCGATCCTCATCGTTGTATCACAATCGTTCAAGATATCGTAGGTTAAATTAATGTGCTTCAACGTTGCCAAATAAGACTGGATGGCATGTCGGTCGCCCAGTCGCGGATCAAGAAACTTAAAAATTAAAAATTTAAAACTTCAAAGCAGTGTTATCAGAACCGGGCCGGACGGTCAGACCGCTGAACCGTGGAACCAGGTCCTAAACCGGTCCGGTTAAGTCATTGGATCAGAAATGTTGTTGACCCGCAAAAACCGTGTGAAGCGCCCGATTTTTTTATTGACCCTTGACTCGGGAGTTGACAGCGACGGTGGCGACGGAGAATGATGAGGGGAAGGAGAGGGGGAGGAAGACCTAGCGGTCGGCGGCGATGGGGAATGAGGAGGGGCAGGGGAGGAAGGAGAGGTGCCCTCGACAGGGAGGCCGACGACGTCCATGACGATGATGGTGCCTCCTTCGGTCTTGCCCTGCATCAACCCCATGATCTCGATGGTGCCGCCGGAGCAGGCGTGGATGACCATCTTGAGGAGGGCGAGGGCGGAGATCTTCACGTGCCGGAAGAAGTTGGGGTCGTGGGCCCACGGTTTCTCCATGGAGATGAAGTCGTTCTCCAGCTCCCACGTCTGCCGAGCTATCGCCACCGATGACGAGGCGGCCACGAGTGGATCCATGGCTACTCGGAGGCCGGGGAATGGTGGAGTTGAAATTCTAGGGCAAAGTCCGTAAATTTTTAATGGCCTCAAGGGATTTAGGTATAGAGAGAACTAGTAAGAAACCCGGGCAACGCCCAGATGAGCTTAATGCATAGCCATTTGGCAGAGATAACATCACAACTGCTCGAAGAAGTATGAAATCTAAAGTGAGTGTGATTCACTTGTTATAGAGAGAGAGAGAGAGAGAGATTAACATCAAATGATAATTAAATGTCATTGAATGAGTGTTTTATTATCTTTATGGTAGGTTTTTAATATGATTTAAAACTGAGCCGTGTTCACACATGGAAGAATGATTATGGTTATTTAAAAGACGTCCACGTGTCACAACACGGGAGTGAGGCTTCCGTTTTAGTATATAGTATAGATTAGAAGAAAAACATGAGCAGTCGTTTATATCTCTACACCGTTGGATCTAACATGGCCAAAGATCGATTGAAGCAGAACCATTGGTCCAATGTGGAGCTTTGATTCGAATTCCAAGTATCTAAAAGCTGCAGTTACATGTGATCTGCTCCTACGAACGAACGGTGACCTAGCGGTTCAACCAGTTGACCCGACGGTTGAACCAGAGATAAAGATCCATGAACCGGGCCCCAGACCGGGTCAACATCCGGTCCGGGTCTGATAACATTGCTTCAAAGGGACCCTATAAAAATTGTCAGCTTGGGGGTTGTGGGGGTAGCCGAGGAATCACGGCCCCCCGTTTCTACCCAGGCTTGGCACGTGTAATGAACAGTTTTCAATCACAATCATTTTTCAGGTCGGTCAGGTTGGGTGTGATTTTTTTTTTTTGTTGTTGTATTTCAAAGGGGATGATCACCGGACATTCGGGAGGCGCCACAGCCTGGCACAAGCTTACACCTAGGGGCGAACCTACGTTGGGCCCGGGGGGGCTCAAGCCCCTCCCCCTCATTCCCACCCCCACCGTACCATACCTCCCTTACCCACCTTATTGTTGGAATTATATCCTATTATCAAAGTCGCAGTGGAAGCAAAAGATAGATCCGAAGATCTCATGGTGTATGTTTCATTACAATTAATTCTACAAAATAATCTATATGCAAATCAATGATCTTAGCATATGTGCGGACACCCTAGAGACATACTACGATCTACGGAAAACATGCATGCATCTAGTTAGGTGTTTAGAACCATCATACCTTATGGATCTATGATCCGAAGAGAACGGAACAATGATGAACCGCACATGAATCGCAAGGGAAGCTGTCGGATGGCACCTTGTCCTTTGCGAAGGGAGGAATTCTCAAAGTCCTATCTCTGAGTGCAAGGACTACGAGCCGACGAAGGAATTCGTTGCGAAGATGACGACGAGCCGCGAGATCTCGTCCTTCTCTTTCTCTCTTCTTCCTTCTCCTTTCTTTCTCCTTTTTCTTCCTCTTTATTCCTTGGCCGAAACCACAAAAGAGGGAGAGAGGAGAGGGGTTCGGGTTTTTGGAGAGGGGAGAGCCTAGGGCCGGCCCCCTCTCCCTCTAATCCCTTTATAAGGTCGGCCCCAACTCCCATACGCAAGCCAGGGCCGGCCCCCTAGAGATAGGGATGAGAGGGGGCAGTTTTTAGGGTTTTTACATGTCCATCGTGAAGCCTGGACGAAAACACCCCAAACGAAAAGTGAAACACTGTAAGAGAGATTGAGTTAGGTGCGCTACTCGGAATCAAATTCCGTCAGTGCCTATGAGCTCCTGGAATTATTTCACTCATTTTAAGATCCATATTCAATATGTTATGAGCTATATTTTAATATTTACCAAAATACCCCTATGGTCTTTAACACATGAATTAGGTTCTTAGGCTCTGGACAGGCGCTCCATCGCGCTACTTCGCATCCAACGTATCCAACCAGGTCGGGGAACAATTCCAATATGCAATGACAAGGTGAAATCTTCAGGGTTCAGGATCTCTAACTCCAACCGGATCCCTGATTAACAGTTCCGGTGGCACACCGAAAGTTTCGTTAATCAGCCCTAATCCGATTAACCCGCGTAACCACCCAGAGTGCGACATGAGTTGAACTCTAGTGATCATAAACTTATGTTACTCCCTCGTAACCCTGTTCTCTACTATACTCCGATAATCCTTAGTCCCTCCTATTACTGGTGCCATGATTCGACTTGGGCGATGGGGAGCACCGTCAGATCTCGATCGATCATCTGACAAGGATTTGATGACTTGTCATCTATAACACCATACACCTTTCGGTGTTATGTCAAGCATCCGGAACATCGTCAGTTATACTGACAACCACCAGGTCTAGGTTAATTATGTGGACAGATTGACTCATCAAAACCCTATCCAATACTAGACGTCGGATAACTTGTAAGGATTGCATGTCACTCAAGCACCAGCCAGGTAACCCAATGTACCGTTGTATTGGACTATGGAAGGTCCGCACACGTTGACACATTAAAGCACCACTCAACTAGTTGACTTAGTGTATATGGTCTCTCAGGGTACGTTAAGGACAAATTATCTATAGTAGTAAGACGGTTTATGCACTAGTGTCTGAGTTAATGAATTATGCACCGTCTTGGTTCCTGTTCAGAATTATCATCATGCTTGGTTAGGTGAATAGGAATCCCACGTTTCCATGGTGGAGACTTTACTACATCCTCTACCTGCCAACAGCTTATTCTCAATGAAGCGACCGACATCACCAAAGGTATGAACTAGTTCTAGGTCTATACAACACTAGTCCACTGGGTCTCCCAAGTATGGATCCACCATACGCCTCAGTGGCCTACTGTGTTCCCTAGGGTCCTTTAAAATATATAAATTAACAGATACCAAAGTAGTATTCTAATTAGAGCAATAACCAAAGTCATCTTTATTAATATTAATACAGAAAATCCACACTCAGGACACATGAGCTACAACAATCTCCCACTTGGCCTAGTGAGGAATTACAGTCTTAACTTCCATGGCATCTACGTGCTTTTCAAAAGCCTTGGTCGGTAATGCCTTTGTAAAAGGGTCTGCCATGTTATCTGCAGACGCCACCTGAGTCACTGCAACCTTCCCTCGCTTATGCAAGTCCCGGATAATGTAGTATTTTCGCTCAATATGCTTACTCTTCTGGTGATATCTTAGCTCCTTTGATTGTACTACTACTCCACTATTATCGCAGGAAAGGACAATAGGATCTTGAGCTTTCGGTACACATCCTAAGTCCGTAAGGAACTTCTTGAGCCACACCACCTCCTTAGCTGCTTCGCACGTCATAACGTACTCAACCTCTGTCGTCGAATCCGAGATGCATCCCTGCTTTACGCTCCTCCAACTAACAACTCCTTCTCCTAATGAAAACACAAACCTTGACGTCGATCTCCTAGATTACGGATCTGCTGCAAAGTCAGAATCCGTATATCCAATCGGCATCAGTTCCTGTGAAGAGTAAACTACTCATAATCTCTCGTCCTATGGAGATACTTGAGTATACTTTTCACAACAGTCTAGTACTCTGGACCGGATTTGATTGATACCTGCCCATCAAGCCTACTACATAGCATATATCTAGTCTCGTGCACTGCATAGCATACATCAGACTCCCTACAACTGAAGCATAAGGTATCTTCTGTATCTCTGCCCTCTTCTCAAGAGTCTTAGGACCCTCATCCTTGGACAATTTTATTCTATGTCTGAATTGAACTAGTTCCTTCTTAGAGTTGTGCATACTAAATCTGACCAAGATAGTATCTATATAGGCTGATTGCGACAGTAAGAGAATCTTGTTCTGGTGATCTCGAGTTACCTTGATCCTCAAAATATAACTTGCTTCACCCAAGTCTTTTATGTCAAATTGAGAAGACAACCGCACCTTCACTGTAGACAACGTTCCAACATCATTTCCAATGAGCAGGATATTGTCTACGAAAAGCACTAGAAAAACTACTGCAGTCTAATCGCTCCTTTTATAAACACATGGTTCATCCACGTTCTGTTCAAATCCATAAGACTGGATAACCTGATCAAAACACATGTTCCAACTTCTGGATACTTGCTTCAGTCCATAAATGAACCTTTGTAACTTACACACCAGACTTTTCTGACCTTTTACGATAAAGCCTGAAGGTTGAGACATATAGATGTCGTCTTTCAAATCCCTGTTGAGGATTGCAGTCTTGACGTCCATTTGTCAGATCTCCCAATCATAATGGGCTACAATTGATAAGAGGATCTTGATAGACTTAAGCATAGCCACTAGCGAAAAGGTTTCATCATAGTCGATCCCTTCTCGCTGGGTATAACCTTTAGCAACTAGTCTAGCTTTGTAAGTCTCAGCGGTACCATCCGGACTTCTTTTTCTTTTGTACACCAACTTACACCCAACAGGCTTAATATTGTAAGGCGGTGTTACAAGTATCTAGATAGAGTTTTGAGACATCGATGTCAGTTCTGCCTTTATGGCTTTCTACCATGCTGGATGATCAGATGATACCATCGCTTCATCATAGTTCAGAGGATTATCCTCCTAAAACTCTAGATCTACCAAAAACGCTTCTCCAATGTATCTATCAGGAGCTCTTGTGGTCCTCCCACTGCGATGAGCCTACGATGGTTCCATAGGAGTCGATTCTACAGTATCTTTTATCTTAATGGTATCAGCTCCCAGTATATTTTCTGTCTGTGTATTCCCATCAGTACCAAGAAATTCTTTAAGAACTACTTTATTGGTAAGCTTATGGTCTATTAAATAATCTTGCTCCACAAATACGGTGTTCATCGAGATGACAACCTTTATATCCTCATGATTATAAAATAAACCACTCTTTGTCCCTTTTGGATACCCAATGAATAGATATACCTTAGTCTTTGACTCTATCTTATCTCGCTTGTCCTTCTGTACATGTACTGGACAACCACAAATCCTAAAGTGCTGCAGGCTTGGCTTTCGCTTCAACCACAGCTCCCAAGGAGTCAGAGGTACTGACTTTGATGGAACAAAATTCAAGATATATGCTGCCGTCTCTAGGTCATATCCCCAAAAACTAGATGACAATGTTCGGTTTCTCCTCTCAGATACATAACTCATCATAGTCGAAACCATATCTAATAAAGTTCGGTTTCTCCTCTCAGATACACTGTTTTGTTGCGGTGTCCCTGGTACAGTCAACTGGGACACAATCTCATGCTCACGGAGGTACCCAATAAATTCATCCGATAGGTATTCGTATTCTCGATCCGATCGAAGAGACTTGATACTCTTACTCGTCTGCTTTTCTACTTCAGCTCTGAACTCCTTGAACTTATCAAAGGATTCAGACTTCTATCGCATTATATATATATATATATATATATATATATATATATATATATATATATATATATATATATATATATATATATATATATATATATATATATATATATATATATATCCAAACCTCGAGTGATCATTCGTGAAGGTGATAAAATACTCGAAGCCTCCTTAGTACAGACACTTATGGGCCCACATACATCATTGTGTACTAACTCTAATACCTCCTGAGATCTGCTACCTTTAGCTCGGAAATTTCTTTTAGTTATCTTGCTTTCCAGGCAAGACTCGCACGTTGGTGGCTTTCTGAAACATCTGGACTTAAAAGATATGCCTTAACCAACCTGTGAATTCTGTCTGAGGCTATGTGTCCAAGTCTTAGATGCCAAAGGAGTATTGGATTATCTGAGAGATTTTTTCTTTTAGATGAATTAATTATACAGGTTTCAGTTATGTTATCCTGCTTATGAGTATAGTTAATTATATAAAGATCATTCTATGTCTTTTCCTTACAAACAAAGAAACCATTCAATTTAATTGACACACCAGAAGCATCAAATAAAACTGAAAAACCTTCATTATTCAATAAGGAAACAGAAATTAAGTTTCGTTTCAAGGACGGTATATAAAATATGTCTCTAAGTAATAAACTTCTTCCATCAAAAAACTATAAGACAATATCTCCAACTGCTTCAGCCTCTGCCACGGCCTCAGTTTTCATGCTCAGGATGATCTCTCCATCACCTAGTTTTATTGTCTCCTTAAACCCCTACAAATTATTGCAAGCATGGTTAGTGGAACCAGAATCCACAATCCATGAAACTGGAGAACAACTGGATGCTGCAAAGGATTCCACTAAGTTGATATAAGATATACCCATCTCAGCCTTCTTAGGAGCCGCGCAGCAGTCACTCTTCCAGTGCCCCTTCTTACCGCATCGAAAATATTTTTCTTTGGGCTTCACCGGACGATCCTGCTTAGGAACCTGCAACTATATCTGACCCACCTTCACAGGCTTCTTAGAGTTTCTTTTCTGATACTTACCTTTGGCTTTCAGAGAAAACTTCCGCTCTACGTTCAGGGATTGGGCACCTGCCTTTATCCCGTCCGCTGCCACCTGAAGCACCACTAGGAGCTCTGCGTTAGTCATCTCTAACCGGTTAAGGTTAAAGTTGGTAACGAATCCCTTAAACGTTCCTAATAGATACGCAAGAAAAATATCGGTCAGGATCTCTACATCCAAGATGACATCGAAGGAACCAAGTTCATTCATATAGCCAAATAATTTCAGCATATGATCCCGAACTAAAGTTCTCTCTGCCATCATCGTAGACACCAATTTCTTGATGGTCAAGTAACAAGTTACCTAACTACGACCCTCGAACATTTCTTTTAAATAGAGTATCATGTTTGAAGCGAAGGTCATGTCTTCGATTTGCTTCTGAAGGACGATCTGCAAGAATGTCACTATGTAGCACTTGTACATCTCATCAATATCTAGCCAGTCTTTCCATTCCTTCAACTGGGCCTCAGTAGCACTTGATCCCGACATAGCCGGTTAAGGGGTACTTTGGGCAATAGAGTGTTTGCCAACCCTTAGGACGAGCATTAGGTTACGCTTTCAGTCCTCCTAGTTTGGTCCCGTAAGTCTGTTATCATCAAGGATAGAGGCAAGGGGGTCGAGCTTGGTCATAATTTCTGTAAATAATGGTTTAAAGCAAAAATTAGGGTCTACTACAATCAATTTTATATAATTAAAAATATATAATGTTTACTCTAGCCGCTATGTCTTCACTACCTCAAGTGGAGACATCTAGGAATCAAAATTCCCCAGGCTTGAGCACTGAGACTATCGGCCTTGAATTGGTGATAGAATCTCGGTGAGAGCATGCAACTGCCTCTGCTAACGGGGTGTTTACGACCCAGTCTTCATCAGAATTACCCACGACAAAGTGAAAAACCTCCCAGTCTCCTTTTGGCCAGCTTTATGTAATCCGCCATGCACAGCAATGGTGGCTTTATACAAGCTTTTGGATACTTTCCACAAATCTAGGTGGTATCGATAGGGGGTTCATAGGCTCCCGCGGTGTAGAAAAAAAACTGTCACCCACTGCCACCGGTATCCATGTCCCGAAGGAAACTACTAGGTGAACCAATATAGAAGAAAACACATCTCTCACCCAGTAGGAATATCGAACTGCATATCTCCCACCCAGACCCTTAGCCGATTGATTGTGGATGCCAGGGGCTCCCCTTTGGAGGGAACTCTTACACATCCCTTTTTTAGGAGGTTTTATGCATGTCTAGAAAGGTCACGACCTCCTAGACCTAGACCCTGGTCTACCATGATCCCATTAGGATTACAAACCTTCCCGCAAAGTATTAGTTTCCTCGGAAAATATCATAGTCCCTATCTTGAATACTCAGCTTTTGTCTTTCTTGTAAAGATCACATTACATAGATTCCAAGGATCCCGATACTTCACTAGTTTGCTCATAATCCTAAGATCTGGAGCTTAGTCTAAGGTCAACGTAGAAAGGACTCCCACTAGAATGATGCCTCATTCACAATTTGATGCCTGATATCATAATGGACCTCATCTCATTATAGGTTTCGATACTGGCCAAATAGGAATATCCAACAACCTCCGTTGGACCTCCACCTAATGGTGGCATAACCAAATCGTGATGAGTTCATACTACAATCAAACGTCAACTAGAAACGGGTATCACTTAGTGAAATCCTAACCTAACTTGGTCGCTAGGACCATATAGGGAAAGGGCATCCCATTAGAGTTATTGTACCTCTTATAGGGACATTAGTTATCTCTAAACAAATCTAACACTGCGTCTATCTTGGTGCACAGTACTCGGCTACCTGAACTACCACGAGGGTGGTTACCACTTTTTCTTTTAGTTAACCACTGGATTCACGCATGTTAGAAACATATAGAAACGCCGATGAATCCATAAGCTAAGTACTAACCCTAAGTCTGATATAGAGACTAACCCACAATCATGATAGATAATTAAATATTCATCGGGGTTCTCTAAACATTAAGTAAAGAGAACAACAGAAAAAATATCTAAACTGAATCAAGTCTAGGGTCCAACCCCTGAACCTGAATAGCACAGTCAAGATATCATGTTCTTCCATTCTGCACGATCTCCCGATGACGATCCCGATCATCGCCAATGTGCACGTTTTTGTCAGGTTTTTGCACTCCATGGTACCGCTTGCCCGAACAGTGGATGTAGTATCATCTCCTTCTTCCTATGACCGAAAAACTAACATGCTCCGAGCAAGTGCTCGTTCATGTATAATTTTTCTAGAAAGAAAAGAAACTATCTTAGAAATATAGCCAGGGAATCAAGAGTGGTCAACCTCCACCCCCACCTATCTAGAGCCTTAAAATCCATAAGCACAATAATAATCAATACAAAAAATAAATTCGGCATGGCACCTGCAAAAGAGACAATATATAAGCCCATGCATAGCTTATTATTCAGCACGACACCTGCAAAAGAGACAATACATAGCATAATCCATATGCATGATCTACACCGAACTCCGACGAAAATATATGTCATCATATATTCACATGATGTTTTCACGAATTCAGGTATGAAACATACACCGAAGCGTGCTCCGATACCAATTGTTGGAATTAGATCCTATTATCAGAGTCGCAGCGGAAGTAAAAGATAGATCCGAAGATCTCATAGTGTATGTTTCATTATAATTAATTCTATAAAACAATCTATATATAAATCTATGATCTTAGCATATGTGTGGACACCCTAGAGGCATACTACAATCTACAGAAGACATACATCTAGTTAAGTGTTTAGAACCATTATACCTTGTGGGTCTATGATTCGAAGAGAACGAAACAATAATGAACCGCACATGAATCACAAGGGAAGCTATCGGATGACACCTTGTCCTTTGTGAAAGGAGAAATCCTCGAAGTTCTATCTCTAATTGCAAGGACTATGAGCCGACGGAGGATTTCGTTGCGAAGACGACGAAGAGCCGTGAGATCTTCTCCTTCTCTTTTTCTCTTCTTCCTTGTCCTTCCTTCCTCTTTCTTCTTCCTTCTTCTTCCTCTTTCTTCCTTGGCCGAAACCACAAAAGAGGGAAAGAGGAGAGGGGTTCGGGTTTTTGGAGAGGGGAGAGCCTAGGGCCAGCCCCCTCTCCCTCTAATCCCATTATAGGGTAGGCCCTAACTCCCATACGCAAACCAGGGCCAGCCTCCTAGAGATAGGGATGGGGGGGCGGTTTTTAGGGTTTCTACATGTCTATCGTGAAGCCTAGACGAAAACGCCCCTCACAAAAAATGAAACACTGTAAGAGAATTGAGTAAGGTGCGCTGCTCGGAATCGAGTTCCGTCAGCACCTATGAGCTTCTGGAATTATTCCATTTATTTTAAGATTCATATTCAATATGTTCTGAGCTATATTTTAGAATTTACCAAAATACCCCTATGGCCCTTAACACATGTGAATTAGATTCTTAGGCTCCGAACTTGCGCTCCATCGTGCTACTTCGCATCCAACGTATCCAACCAGATCAGGGAACAATTCCTATATGAAACGACAGGGTGGAACATACAGGGTTCAGGATCTCTAACTCCAACCGGATCCCTGATTAACTATTCCGGTGGCACACCGAAAGTTCTGTTAATCAGTCCTAATCTGATTAACCCGCATAACTACCCAGAGTGCGACGCAATTTGAACTCTAGTGATCCTAAAATTATGTTAATCCATCGTAACCATGTTCTCTACTATATTCTGATAATCCTTAGTCCCTCCTATTACTGGTGCCATGATTCGACTCGGGTGGTGGGGAGCACCGTCAGATCCCGATCGATCATTTGACTAGGATTTGATGACTTATCATCTATAACACCAGACACCTTTCGGTGCTATGCCTAGCATCCGGAACATCGTCAGTCATACTGACAATCACCAGGCCTGGGTTAATTGTGTGGACAGATTGAGTCATCAAAACGCACCCATCCAACACCAGACGTCGGATAAGGGATTGCATGCTACTCAAGCGCCAGCCGGATAACCCAACATACTGTGGTATTGGACTATGAAAGGTCCACATACAACGCACATCAAAGAACCACTCAACTAGTTGACTTAGTGTAAATGGCCTCTCAGGGTTAAGGACAGATTATCTATAGTAGTAAGACGGTTTATACAATAATGTCTAAGTTACTGAACTATGTACCTCCTTGGTTCCTATTCAACATGATCATCATGCTGTTGGAATTAGGTTCCGCTAATCAGAGTCACAGCGAAAGCAAAAAAGAAAGATCCGAAGATCATACGGTGTATGTTTCATTACAATTCGTGATACAAAACAATCTACATGCAAATCTATGATCTTAGTATATATGCGGATACCCTAGAGGCATACTACGATCTACGGAAGACATGCATGCATCTACTTAGGTGTTTAGATTCATCATACCTTATGGATCTATGATTCGGAGATTACAGAACGATGAAGAACCGCACTTGAATCGCAAGGGAAACTGTCGGATAGCACCTTGTCCTTTGCGAATTGAAGAATCCTCGAAATCCCGTCTCTGAGTGCAAGGATTTTGAGCCGACGGAAGAATCCGTTGCGAAGACGATAGCGAGCCTCGAGATTTTCTCCTTTCTTCCTTCTCCTTCCTTCCTCTTCCTTCTCCCTTCTTCTTCCTCTCTTTTCCTTGGCCGAAACCACAAAGGAGGAGCACAAATGGTCGGATTTTTGAAGGGAAGGGAGTAGAACCTTAGGGCCGGCCCCTCCCCTCCCTATTTCCTTTATAGGGCCGGTCTCCCATGGCTCCAAGGAGCCTAGGGCCGGCCCCTAGGTGGATAGGGAAGAGGGGGGGTCGAATAAAGGTCTCCCAGGTGTCTATCGTGAAGCCCGGACGAAAACGCCCTTCACAAAAAGCGAAAAACTGAAAGAGAGACTGAGTGAGGTGCGCTACTCGGAATCGAGTTCCGTCAGTGCCTGTGAGCTCATGGAATTATTCCGCTCATTTTAAGATCCATATTCAATGTATTCTGAGCCATATTTCAATATTTACCAAAATACCCCTACGGCCCGTAACACACGTGAATTAGGTTATTAGGCTTCGGGCTTGCGCTCCATCGCACTACTTCGCATCCAACGTATCCAACTAGGTCGGGGAACAATTCCTATTCGCAACGACAGGGTGGAACCTTCGGGGTTCGGGATCTCTAGCTCCAACCGGATCCCTGATTAACTGTTCCGGTGACACACCGAAAGTTCCGTTAATCAGCCCTAATCCGATTAACCCACGTAGCCACCCAGAGTGCGACGCGAGTTGAACTCTAGTGATCCTAAACTTATGTTACTCCCTCATAACCCTGTTCTCTACTATACTCCGATAATCCTCAGTCCCTCCTATTACTAGTGCCATGATACGACTCGAGCGGTGGGGAGCACCGTCAGATCCCGATCGATCATCTGACTAGGGTTTGATGACTTGTCATCTATAACACCACACACCTTCCGGTGCTATGCCTAGCATCCGGAACATCGTCAGTCATACTGACAACCACCAGGCCTGGGTTAACTGTGTGGACAGATTGACTCATCAAAACGCACCCATCCAACACTGGACGTCGGATAACCTATAGGGATTACATGTCACTCAAGCGCCAGCCGGGTAACCCAACGTACCGTGGTATTGGACTATGGAAGGTCCGCACACATTGGCACATCAAGGCACCACACAACTGGTTGGCCCAGTGTACATGGTCCCTCAGGGTTAAGGACGGATTATCTATAGTAGTAAGACGGTTTCTGCACCAGTGTCTGAATCACTGAACTATGCATATCTTGGTTCCTGTTCAACACGATCATCGTGCTTGGTCAGGTGAATGGGAATCCCACGTTCCCATGGTGGAGACTTCACCATATCCTCTACCTGCCAATAACTTATTCTCGGTGAAGCAACCAGCATCACCAAAGCTGTGAACTAGTTCTAGGTCTACACAGAACTAGTCCACTGGGTCTCCCAAGCATGGATCCTCCATGCGCCTCAATGGCCTACTGTGTTCCCTAGGGTCCGTTTATTATATGAGTATTATCATATACCAGAGTAGTATTCTAATTAAAGCAATAACCAAAGTCATCTTTATTAATGTTAATACAGAAAATCCACGCTAAGGACACACGAGCTACAACAATCTCCCACTTGGCCTAGCGGGGAACAACAGTCTTAACTCCCATGGCATCCACGTGCTTCTCAAAAGCCTTGGTCGGTAACGCCTTTGTGAAAGGGTCCGCCTTGTTATCTGCAGACGCCACCTGAGTCACTGCTACCTCCCCTCGCTTCTGCAAGTCCCGGATTATGTAGTATTTCTGCTCGATATGCTTGCTCTTCTGGTGATATCTTAGCTCCTTGGATTATGCTACCACTCCACTATTGTCATAGTAAAGGACAATAGGATCTTGAGCTCCCGGTACGCATCCTAAGTCCGTCAGAAACTTCTTGAGCCACACCGCCTCCTTAGCTGCTTCACACGCCGCAACGTACTCAGCCTCTGTCGTTGAATCCGTGATGCATCCCTGCTTCACACTCGTCCAACTGACAGCTCCTCCTCCTAATGAAAACACAAACCCTGACGTCGATCTCTTGGATTCCGGATCTGACGCAAAGTCAGAATCCGTATATCCAATCGGCATCAGTTCCTGTGAAGAGTAAACTAACTCATAATCTCTCGTTCTACGGAGATACTTAAGTATACTTTTCACAGCAGTCCAGTGCCCTGGACCCGGATTTGACTGATACCTGCCCATCATGCCTACTGCATAGCATATATCTGGTCTCGTGCACTGCATGGCATACATCAGACTCCCTACAGCCGAAGCATAAGGTATCTTCTGCATCTCTGCCCTCTCCTCAGGAGTCTTAGGACCCTGATCCTTGGACAACTTCATTCCATATCTGAATGGAACCAGTCCCTTTTTGGAGTTGTGCATACTGAATCTGACCAAGACAGTATCTATGTAGGCTGACTGTGACAGCGAGAGAATCTTGTTCTGGCGATCTCGAGTTACCTTGATCCCCAGAACATAACTCGCTTCACCCAGGTCTTTCATGTCAAATTGAGAGGATAACCACACCTTCACTATAGACAACGTTCCAACATCGTTTCCGATAAGCAGGATATCGTCCACGTAAAGCACTAGAAAAACTACTGCAGTCTTATCGCTCCTTTTATAAACACATGGTTCATTCACGTTCTGTTCAAATCCATAAGACTGGATAGCCTGATCAAAACGCATGTTCCAACTTCTGGATGCTTGCTTCAGTCCATAAATGGACCTTTGCAACTTGCATACCAGACCTTCCTGACCTTTTGCAATAAAGCCTAGAGGCTGAGACATGTAGATATCTTCTTCCAAATCCCCATTGAGGAATGCGGTCTTGACATCCATTTGCCAGATCTCCCAATCATAATGGGCTGCAATGGACAAGAGGATCCGGATAGACTTAAGCATAGCCACTGGCAAAAAGGTTTCATCATAGTCGATCCCTTCTCGCTGGGTATAACCCTTAGTGACTAGTCTAGCTTTGTAAGTCTCAACGGTACCATCCGGACCTCTTTTCCTTTTGTACACCCACTTACACCCAACAGGTTTAATGTTGTGAGGTGGTGTTATAAGTGTCCAGACCGAGTTTTGGGACATCGATGTCAGTTCTGCCTCCATGGCTTCCTGCCATGCTGCATGGTTAGTGGATACCATCGCTTCATCATAGTTCAGAGGATCATTCTCCTGAAACTCTGGATCAACCATAAAGGCTTCTCCAATATATCTATCAGGAGCACTTGTGGTCCTCCCACTGCGACGAACCTGTGGTGGTTCCATAGGAGTCGATTCTACAGTACCGTTAATCTTAGTGGTATCGGCTCCCACTACGTTTTCTGTCTGCGTACTCCCATCAGTACCAAGCAATTCTTCAAGAACTACTTTACTGGTGGGCTTATGGTCTATTAAATAATCCTGCTCCAGGAATACGGCGTTCGTCGAGACGACAACCTTTCTATCCCCAGGATCATAAAATAAACCACCCTTTGTCCCTTTTGGATACCCAACGAACAGACATACATTAGTTTTTGACTCTATCTTATCTCGCTTATCCTTTCGCACATGTGTTGGACAATCCCAAATCCTAAAGTGTTGTAGGCTTGGCTTTCGCTTCAACCATAGCTCCCAAGGAGTTAGGGGTACTGACTTTGATGGAACAAAGTTCAAAGTATATGCTGTCGTTTCTAGGGCATATCCCCAAAAACTAGATGGCAATGTTGCATAACTCATCATAGTCCGAACCATGTCTAACAAAGTTTGGTTTCTCCTCTTAGATACACTATTTTGTTGTGGTGTCCCTGGTGCAGTCAACTGGGATACGATCCCATGCTTACGCAGGTACCCTATAAATTCATCCGATAGGTATTCGCCTCCTCGATCCGATCGAAGAGACTTGATACTTTTACCCGTATGCTTTTCTGCTTCAGCTCTGAACTCCTTGAACTTATCAAAGGATTCAGACTTCCGCCGCATTACGTATATGTATCCAAACCTCGAGTGATCATCCGTGAAGGTGATGAAATACTCGAAGCCTCCTATGGCACGGACACTTATGGGCCCACATACATTAGTGTGTACCAACTCCAATACCTCCTTAGATCTGCTACCTTTGGCTCGGAAAGACCTTTTAGTCATCTTGCCTTCCAGGCAAGACTCACACGTCGGTAGGCTTTCTAAAATATTTGGACTTAAGAGTCCTACCTTAACCAACCTGTGAATCCTGTCTGAGGCTATGTGTCCAAGTCTTAGATGTCAAAGGAGTGTTGGATTATCTGAGGGATTTTTCCTTTTAGATAAATTAATCACACAAGCTTCAGTTATGTTATCCTGCTTATGATTGGAGTTAATTACGTAGAGACCATTCTGTATCTTTCCCTTACAAACAAAGGAACCATTCAATTTAATTGACACACCAGAAGCATCAAATAAAATTGAAAAACCTTTATTATTAAATAAGAAAATAGAAATTAAATTACGTCTCAAGGACGGTACATAAAGTATGTCTCTAAGTAATAAACTTCTTCCATCAAGGAATTGCAAGATGACATCTTCAACTGCTTCAGCCTCTGCCACGGCCTCAGTTCCCATGCTTAGGATTATCTCCCCATCACCCAATTTTCTTGTCTCCTTGAACCCCTGCAAATTATTGCAAGCATGATTAGTGGAACCAGAATCCACAATCCATGAAACTGGAGAACAACTGGATGCTATAAGGGATTCCACTATGTGGATTTGAGATATACCTGTCTCAACCTTCTTGGGAGCTGCACGGCAGTCGCCCTTCCAGTGCCCCTTCTTGCCGCATTGGAAACATTTTCCTTTGGGCTTCGCCGGACCATTCTGCTTGGGAACCTGCAACTGCACCTGGCCCATCTTCACGGGCTTCTTAGACTTTCTTTTCTGAAACTTACCCTTGGCTTTCAGAGAAGAATTCCGCTCCACATTTAGGGATTGGGCTCCTGCCTTCATCCCGTCCTCTGCCGCCTGGAGCGCCGCTAGGAGCTCTGTGTTAGACATCTCCAACCGGTTAAGATTGAAGTTGGTAACGAAGCCCTCAAACGCTCCTGACAGAGACGCGAGGAAAATATCGGTCTGGATCTCTGCATCCAAGATGACATCGAAGGAACCAAGCTCGTTCACACAGCCAAACAACTTCAGCATATGATCCCGAACTAAAGTCACCTCTGCCATCTTCGTGGACACCAATTTTTTGATGGTCAGGTAACGAGTTACCCGACTACGACCCTCGAATATTTCCTTCAGATAGAGCATCATGTCTGAAGCAAAGGCCATGTCTTCGACTTGCTTCTGAAGGACGGTCTGTAAGGATGCCACAATGTAGCACTTGCACATCTCATCAGCATCTAGCCAGTCTTTTCATTCCTTTAACTAGGCCTCAGTTGCACTTGGTCCCGGCATGGCCGGTTGAGGGGTACTTAGGGCAATTATGTGTTTGCCAACCCTTAGGATGAGCATTAGGTTACGCTTCCAGTCCTCGTAGTTTGGTCCCGTAAGTTTGTTATCATTAAGTATGGAGGCAAGGGGATCGAGCTTGGTCATGATTTCTGTAAACAATGGTTTAAAGCAATAGTTAGAGTCTACTACAATCTATTTCATGGAATTTAGAAATAGATAATGTTTACTCCAGCCGCTATGTCTTCACCACCTCAAGTGGAGACATCTAGGAATCTAAATTCCCTGGGCTGGATCACTGAGACTATCGGCCCTGAATTGGAGACAACATCTCGGTGAGAGCATGCAACCGCTTCTGCCAACGGGGTTTTTACGACCCAGTCTTCATCAGAATTACCCACGGCAAACTGAAAGACCTCCCAGTCTCCTTTTGGCCAGCTTTATGTGACCCGCGTGCGCAGCAACAGCGGATTCACACAAGCTTTCGGATGCTTCCTACAAATCTAGGTGGTGTCGGCAGGGGGGTTCATAGGCTCCCGCGGTGCAGGATAAAACCGTCACCCACTGTCACCGGCATCCTCCATGTCCCGAAGGAAACCACTAGGCGAACCAGCATGGAAGGAAACACAGCTCTCACCCGGTGGGAATATCGAACTGTGTACCTCCCACCCAGACCCTTAGCCAGTTGATTGTGGAGGCCAGGGGCTCCCCTTTGGAGGGAACCCCTTACACATCCCTTCTTTATGAGGTTTTATACATATCTAGAATGGTCACGACCTCCGAGACATAGACCCTGGTCTACCGTGCTCCCACTAGGATTATAAACCTTCCCGCAAAGCATTAGTATCCTCGGAAAATATCATAGTCCCTATCTTGAATACTCAGCTTTTGCCTTTCTTGCAAGGATCACATTACATAGATTCCAAGGATCCCGATACTTCACTAGTTTGTCCATAATCCTAAGATCTGGAGCCTAGCCTAAGGTCAACGTGGAAAGGACTCCTACTACGATGACACCTCGTTTATAATTTGATGCTTGATGTCATAGTAGACCTCATTTCATTACAGATTTCGATGCTGGCCAAATAGGGACATCCGATAACCTCCGCCGGACACTCAACCTAATGGTGGCATAACCAAATCGTGATGAGTTCATACTACCATCAAACGTCATCTAGAAACGGGTATCACACAGTGAAATCCTAACCTAACTTGGTCGCTAGGACCACGTGGGGAAAGGGCATCCCACTAGGGTTATCATACTTCTTATGGAGATATTAATTAATTATCATTAAACAAATCGAACACTGTGTCTATCTCGGTGCACAGTACTTGGCTACCTGAACTACCACGAGAGCGGTTACCACCTTTCCTTTTAGCTAGCCACCGGATTCGCACGTGTTAGAAGCATTTAGAAACATCGATGAATCCATAAGCTTAGTACTACCCTAAGCCTGATTTAGAGACAAACTCACAAGCAAGATAATCATATTATCATCGGGGTTCTCTAAATACGAAATAAAGAGAAACAACATAAAAACATCCAAACTGAATCAAGTCCAAGGTCCGACCCCTGAACCTGAATAGCACAGCCAAGATATCCTGTTTTTTCGTTCTGCATGATCTCTGACAACGATCCCCTTCATCGCCAACGTGCACGCTTTCGCCGGGTCTTTTCACGCCATGGTACCGCTTGCCCGAACCGTGGATGTATCATCATCTCCTTCTTCTTGTGACCGAAAAACTAACACGCTCCGAGCAAGTGCTCGTTCGTGTATAATTTCGCTAGAAAGAAAAGAAGACAATCCTAGAAATATGGCCATGGAACCGAGGATGGTCAACCCCCACCCTCGCCCATCTAGAGCCTTACAATCCACAATAATAATCAATGCAAAATTAAATCCGGGGTCCGACCCCCGGATGCATGCAATTATAGATTACTATTCAGCGTGGCACCTGCAAAAAGACGATACATAGCACAATCCATATGCATGATCTACGCCGAACCCCGACGAAAACATATGCCATCATATATTCACATGATGTTTTCACGAATTCATGCATGAAATATACACCAAAGCGTGCTCTGATACCAATTATTGGAATTGGGTTCCGCTAATCAGAGTCGCAGCGGAAGCAAAAAAGAAAGATCCAAAGATCATACGGTGTATGTTTCATTACAATTCGTGATACAAAACAATCTACATGCAAATCTATGATCTTAGCATATGTGCGGACACCCTAGAGGCATACTACGATCTACGGAAGACATGCATGCATCTACTTAGGTGTTTAGATTCATCATACCTTATGGATCTATGATCCGGAGATTACAGAATGATGAAGAACCACACTTAAATCGCAAGGGAAAATGTCGGATAGCACCTTGTCCTTTGCGAATTGAAGAATCCTCGAAATCCAGTCTCTGAGTGCAAGGATTTCGAGCCGACGGAAGAATCCGTTGCGAAGACGATGGCGAGCCTCGAGATTTTCTCCTTTCTTCCTTCTCCTTCCTTCCTCTTCCTTCTCCCTTCTTCTTCCTCTCTTTTCCTTGGCCGAAACCACAAAGGAGGAGCACAAAGGGTCGAATTTTTGGAGGGAAGGGAGTAGAACCTTAGGGCCGGCCCCTCCCCTCCCTATTTCCTTTATAGGGCCGGTCTCCCATGGCTCCAAGGAGCCTAGGGCCGGCCCCTAGGTGGATAGGGATGAGGGGGGGTCGGATAAAGGTCTCCTGGGTGTCTATCGTAAAGCCCGGACGAAAACGCCCTTCACGAAAAGCGAAAAACTGAAAGAGAGACTGAGTGAGGTGCGCTACTCGGAATCGCGTTCCGTCAGCACCTATGAGCTCCTGGAATTATTCCGCTCATTTTAAGATCCATATTCAATATGTTCTGAGCCATATTTCAGTATTTACCAAAATACCCCTACGGCCCGTAACACACGTGAATTAGGTTATTAGGCTTTGGGCTTGCGCTCCATCGCGCTACTTCGCATCCAACATATCCAACTAGGTCGGGGAACAATTCCTATTCGCAACGACAGGGTGGAACCTTCAGGGTTCGGGATCTCTAGCTCCAACCGGATCCCTGATTAACTGTTCCGGTGACACACCGAAAGTTCCGTTAATCAGCCCTAATCCGATTAACCCGCGTAGCCACCCAGAGTGCGACGCGAGTTGAACTCTAGTGATCCTAAACTTATGTTACTCCCTCGTAACCCTGTTCTCTACTATACTCCGATAATCCTCAGTCCCTCCTATTACTAGTGCCATGATACGACTCGGGCGGTGGGGAGCACCGTCAGATCCCGATCGATCATCTGACTAGGGTTTGATGACTTGTCATCTATAACACCACATACCTTCCGGTGCTATGCCTAGCATCCGGAACATCGTCAGTCATACTGACAACCACCAGGCCTGGGTTAACTGTGTGGACAGATTGACTCATCAAAACGCACCCATCCAACACTGGACGTCGGATAACCTGTAGGGATTACATGTCACTCAAGCGCCAGCCGGGTAACCCAACGTACCGTGGTATTGGACTATGGAAGGTCCGCACACATTGGCACATCAAGGCACCACACAACTGGTTGGCCCAGTGTACATGGTCCCTCAGGGTTAAGGACGGATTATCTATAGTAGTAAGACGGTTTCTGCACCAGTGTCTGAACCACTGAACTATGCACCATCTTGGTTCCTGTTCAACACGATCATCATGCTTGGTCAGGTGAATGGGAATCCCACGTTCCCGTGGTGGAGACTTCACCACATCCTCTACCTGCCAACAACTTATTCTCGGTGAAGCGACCAGCATCACCAAAGCTGTGAACTAGTTCTAGGTCTACACAGAACTGGTCCACTGGGTCTCCCAAGCATGGATCCTCCATGCGCCTCAGTGGCCTACTGTGTTCCCTAGGGTCCTTTTATTATATAAGTATTATCATATACCAGAGTAGTATTCTAATTAAAGCAATAACCAAAGTCATCTTTATTAATGTTAATACAGAAAATCCACGCTAAGGACACACGAGCTACAGCACATGCTTGGTCAGGTGAATGGGAATCCCACGTTCCCGTGGTAAAGACTTCACCACATCCTCTACCTGCCAACAGTTTATTATTGGTGAAGCGACCGACATCACCAAAGCTGTGAACTAGTTCTAGGTCTATACAGAACTGGTCCATTGGGTCTCCCAAGCATGGATCCACCATGCGCCTCAGTGTCCTACTGTGTTTCCTAGGGTCCTTTTATATATATGAATTAACATACACCAAAGTAGTATTCTAATTAGAGCAATAACCAAAGTCATCTTTATTAATGTTAATATAGAAAATCCACGCTCAGGATACATGAGCTACACCACTTATACCCCCCATACCACCGTATACACGTCTTATACTTACCCCCATCCTCCTATACCACCCACTCATACCTTCTCCCACCCAATTTTACCAACCCATATCAACCCCCACCCACCCATAATCATTCATACCCACCCCTACCGCTATACATACCTCAGATACTAACCCCCAACCTTTATACATACCCATACCAACCCTCACCCATCTAAACTTACTCATACCTACCTGAACCCTCCCAAACCCTGTACCCCATCCCTACTCATACCCATGCTAATCCACCTATACCCATTCATACCTACGTCTTAACCCCCCCCCCCCCCCCCTCACTTTGGGAGAAACAAAGAACAAGTTACACTTTGCCCCCTAGAAGTTTAGGTCAAAAATACTTAAACCACATGTAGTCTATTTTGTTCCAAATCACTCCTAAAGCTTGAAATGTTAGCACAACTAGTACATGCCCGTGCCCATCGACACTGCAGCAGGATGCCTTCGGTGGCAACACACCTGTCGGTACTGCAACGGGACGCCTTCGACGGCAAGACACCCTCCGGGCATCACCACCCCCACCAATATCAACGTATTCGCGCGGCAACACATCTGACCGCCTCGACAACAAAACACTTTCGGCGGCAACACTGGCCTACAACAGCTAGCTCAAGGGCATTGTGACTAAGTGATGGATATTCTCGCAGTGAATCGATGGAGGATGCACAACTCGTTTGGAGGTTTTTTAAAAATTAATAAAAACAAATAATTATGGAATTCAATCGAGAAATAAAATTATCGGATCAGCGTATTGCATGATTCAAACCAGAGGAGAACCTCGAACGTTCTACGAAACTTAACGGAGTATGATGGTGACTTGCGAATGTGGCACGGAGAACACCCAAGCCTGCCACCATTCCTCTCACCTCTATTTCTTCCTTTTCTTTTTCTTCTCTATGATGGTGACTTGCGAATATTGCATCACTTCCGTCACCCTATGATACGGGACACCTTATGGAATATATTGGAGGATCTTGGAAGTGCATGTGGTTAAAGGGTTTCATAAAGAAGTACATGTGATGACTCTGTTGAACACCGGTTTTAAGGTTGGCAATCAGACGAAGTAATTAACTGGATAATCGGGGGAATTAATGGTCCATGCTAGTCTACTTCATCGTACATTAATTAAAGACCTTAACTTAGTCATCCTGAGCAGGTTCGGGGTCCGGCCATCGATACCTGTTAGTTCGGTCCAAATGGACGGCTTAATAATTCCAGGGGAATCTCATCACAAGGGCCGGATGATCACAGCTTGGTTTAATGGACGGTTGTGATTAAGCTTTTGGCCCTAATCTTATAGAATATTTGAGGTGGGAATCTTAGAGAGGATCTCGTGTCTATGTCTGCGTGTATGTCGCGTTGTATGTTTAGATAGTATTTTCCATGTTAAAAAATGCCTGTTCTCGTGTAGGGGTGGCAATGGATTGGATCGGGTTGGGTCGGATTGAGACATAGGTATAAGGGTAAAACACCCAACCTGAACCCGACCCGTTTAATAAATGGGTCAAAAACTTAAACCCAAACCTGACCCACCTAATAGGTCGGGTCATGTCAGGTCAGGTTGGGTCAACAGAACTCATGTAAACTTATCGGTTTGGGTCAAGACATGTCGGATTAGGCCGGGTTTGATCAGGTTGGGTCAGATTGGCTTGGGTCGGGTTGACACGACCCATTTGGTAAACGGGTCAAGTCGGGTCAATCGGGCTACAAGTACACAAACCTGAACTCGATCCATTAAATAAACTGGTCAATCGGGTCGACCTGTTTATGACCCGAACCCGTTTAGGCCAAACCCAAACCCGTTAACTTCGGGTCAGGAAGTCAAGGATTGCCACCCCTATGCTCGTGACCTTGCCTCAGAAAAAAAAAAATTTGATGATTGGTTTTGACGACCAGAATTACGACCGGTCATGGCGTTGTGCCACATGCACCGCAACCCCAATTCAAATTACCTCCTTACCCTTTAAATTACCTCCATAACCCTTTATGTAGACCATTGTCACTGGACTATTGTAATTCCAGTCGTCAAATTTTTTTATATCCTTATTGCCTCTATAAGATCTGCCGTTAGTCAAGTGAGTGCGACAACCACAACGACTCACAGCTGAACAACCTGCCAATGCACGTGGAGCGACGAAGGGGGAGGGAGAGAGAGAGAGAGAGTCCATCCATCTAACTTCAGCCAGAGAGAGAGTCCATCCATCTAACTTCACCCAGAGAGAGAGAGAGTCCATCCATCTAACTTCACCCAGAGAGAGAGATAGCATCCATCTTACTTGGCCCAGAGAGAGAGAGACCATCCATCTAACTTGACCCAGAGAGAGAGAGAGAGTGTCCATCCATCTAATTTGACCCAAACCCACCCTCCCCCCCCCCACCCACCCACACATGGGCGGCGAGCCAGTATGGTCTTGGTAAAAATTAGAAAAGAAACTCCGAGAGCAGAAAAGTCAAGTGTCAAGTGCATTCACAGCATTAGCAATAGATACCTCGAATGGATGAGGATCAATTTTTTCCACCAGACTTAGCAAAAAAAAATTCATTCTACGAAGGATCTTTGTCCTCTGCGTATTAATAACGGAGAAATATCGGAGCATCTCTTTTTCTTGTGCTCCTTTGCTCTTGCCATCTGATTCGGTTCCCCACTCACGCTGGATACAAGATCTACCAATTGACGGTTCAGAAAAGGAGTCAACATGGTTGAATATGAAGTCCAACCCGGAGCTCTTCCGACTAGCAGCGACTAGGGGTGGCAATGGGTCGGGTCGGGTCGGGTTCGGGTCGGATTGAGATATATATATAAGGGCAAACACCCAATCCGAACCCGACCCGTTAAATAAACGGGTCAAAAACTTAAACCCAAACCCGACCCGCCTAATAAACGGGTTGACCCGACCCGACCCGACCCGTTTAACCCGTTTACTAAACGGGTCGGGTCGGGTTGGCTCGGGTTGGGTCAACAGAACCCATGTAAACCTGTCGGGTTGGGTCAAGACAAGTCGGATTGGGCCGGATTTGATCGGGTTGCGTCGGGCTGGCTCGGGTCGGGTTGACACGGCCCATTTGTTAAACGGGTCAAGTCGGGTCAATCGGGTTATAAGTACAAGCCCGAACCCGAACCATTAAATAAACGGGTCAATCGGGTCGACCCGTTTATGGCCCGAACCCGTTTATGCCAAACCCAAACCTGCTAACTTCGGGTCGGGTTGGCGGGTCGGGTCAAGAATTGCCACCCCTAGCTAGCAGCGATTGCGTTATGGCAAATGTGAAAAGCTAGTTGCAAACAAAGAGCCTAACCCTATCAGAGTGATTCAATGTATCAATTCCCTCGCCAACGAGGTCTCGAAAGCCTGGTAAGAAGACTTGGGCCACCATAGGGAACCGGGCCTCACATCAGTGAGGGAGTATCCGAAGGTCGCGTGGGCACTTGAAAACTGAAGATCAATGTGGATAGAGCACTCGAAAACTAGCTCACACTCTACAACAGCAGCTATAGTCAGAGACGCCAGTGGGCGTGTTGTCATGGGATGCTCAAAGAAACTCCCTCACCACCTCCCCATCGTTTGCTTTCGATGTTGGAATGGGGGCCACCCGATCGATAGCTTGCCAGATGGGGCCATGTAGGGTTCCACTGGCTTCCAGCTCTGCCAGTGTCAACTTGCCTCCCAGGCCTTCTGTCGCTGGCGCCTTCGACAGGGAAACCCCTTACGATGATGCGATTCAGGCCAATGTTCGGGCAATAGAGAGATTTGGGGTCTGCACGGTGGTCAGCGGCTCGACCACATTTTGGGAGCTTCAGCCGCTCTTGAACGAGATGTGGGGCGATGAGTGGGATTGGAATGTGAAGAAGTTATCTCCAGAGTCTATTTTAGTTAAGTTTCCTTCAGTTTGGGCGCTTGGAGCGGCTACGCGTGAGGACGTTCTCCGTCTGCACCACCTACAGGTCTCCTTCTCCTGTTGGTCAGTTCATATTAGGGCGTTACAACCATGGAAGGGTACCCATCTGTCTCCATATTTTTGGCCTATCTCTTCTCGTTTGGTGAAACAAGAAGGTAATCGAAGAGCTGGCGAGCTGCTTTGGGACTGTGCGTGCTGTTCTCAACAACTTCGATAAGGCAGATGATGTCTCGGATCTGATGGTCTTGCTTGAGACCAACCACACGGAGCGCATTCCGGAGAAATCGATGGAGCGGGTGGGCAGGATGCTTTATGAGCTTCGTTTTCAGGTGGAGATTGATGATCCGGCCGAATATAAGAGATTTTATGTGACGACCAAGTTCCAATAGGCCAATAGTCAAGAGCCAAGACTCCTGAAGCTGGGATGCCAAGATGGATAAGGTGAGGTGAGGTGTACAAGGCCATGAGTTAGCCTCATATCGCTTGTAGAGAATGAGATCATGAGCTACTTATATAATTTCCCCACCCTGTGAAGTTCTCATGCGGGCACGAGCAAAGCTGACAAAATCTTGTGTGTTTGGAGCAGATGTTACAAAATGGTATCAGAGCCGGTTCTCCTCGAGATGGGGGGTCTAACCCTATATAAGGATGTGTAGCCCTAAGGGGGGTGGATTGTGACGACCAAGATCCAATAGGCCAAGAACCAAGACTCCTGAGGATGAGATGCCAAGATGGATGAGGTGAGGTGAGGTGTACAAGGCCATGAGTTAGCCCCACACCGCTTGGAGAGAATAAGATCATGAGCTACTTATATAATTTCCCCTCCCAAACATAGAAGACGCGTTTTAAAACCGTGCGCCGCTACGAAATTCGTAAGAACTCCGTAGTTAAGCGTGCTCGGGCGAGAGCAGTACTAGGATGGGTGACCACCCTGGGAAGTTCTTGTGCGGGCACGGGCAAAGCGGACAAAATCTTGTGTGTTTGGGGCGGATGTTACATTTTATGCCAGCCGAGCCAGGCAGGCCTTTGGTGGAGGGAAGTGTTGATCCATTGGCAAGGGGCGGAGATGGGGAGGAGGAAGGCAAGGATGCAGATGTGGAGGAGTCGGCTTCAGAGAGGGTCTCCCTGAGCCCTAGGGAGGCTTCCCACTCTCAGAGATGCATGAACTTATGCTTGAAGATGATCCAAAAGTGCATCGGAGCGGGAGCAGTGCCAACTCCGACGATGACGCAGTGGTGGACTTGGCTAGGTTGTGTTCAAACTCGAGCTCTGGCTCGGCGGCCTCGTAGAGGCGCTGTAATATCCGGTACGTTTAATTCCAGGGCAGCCCAGTTATTTTTTTTTTATCTGTTGCTAAATTGTTTGATTTGCTTTCGTATTATGATCGTCATTGGTGTGTGCTTGAACCTGAGTTGGACCGGGCAGTGGGCCCGGGTCCGGGTCGCTAGGCGACGCTGGAGGCATGGTGATCGCTACACGAGCATGCGAGCACGTGTAACAAGGCAGGCATGATCGTTATGGAGAATAATATAAACAAATTATATAGCGGGTGTTACAGGCGAGTCTGTCAGACTCGTGAGGTTTGCACACCGGCCGTCTCGGTGCGATGCAAGCTCGACTGCGAGCAATGCGTGATTGCTTAGAAGAAAATAAAATAAAATAAAATAAAATAAAAATAAAAACCCAAACCCCATCTCACCCAACCCAACCGAACCAACCTCTCTCTATTCTCTTCCCTGAAATCCAAAACCGAAACCCACCTTATCCTATTCAAATCTGTATTTTTTTTTCTTACCAACCCTTTTAACCAACCCAATCAACCCAACCCCACTCAACAGCAGACCCTCTCTCTCTCTATCTCTCTTTCTCTCTTTCCTCAACTCCAAAACCCAATCCGAGCGCAACCTGTTCCCCCTCAAACCTGAGACTACCTCTCTCCCTCTCTAAACCGTTTCTCTCTCTATATCTCTCCCTCTCTCTCTCTTAATCCTAAACCCAAACCCATCTCAATCCCGATCTCTCCCTCTCTATCTCCCCCTCCCATCTCACGTCCAGCCCTCCCTCTCTCCCTCTATCTCTCAGCCGACCTCCCCTCAACCGATCCGATCTCTTCCGCGAGATTCCCTCCGTATCCCGCAGCCCCCATCAACCCGATCCCCTTCCGAAATCCCCACGATTTTTTCCCCTTATCTCTATCCCGTCGGTCCCCCTCTCCCCTATAAAACCAAGCCCTAAACCCAGCCGAACCCCCCCTCATCCCTCTCCGATCTCCCTCGTCATCTTCCCTATTTCTCTCGTTTTCTCTCTCCTGCGGTGGGGCTCTACTCGCACAGCGCCGGAGAGCAATCGGTCGGAGCGCAGCCGGAGGAGGAGCTGTAGCCGGAGCTAGAAACTCCCGATCGACTAGGTTGGCCATCTCCCCTCTTTCCCATGTTTTTCTTTTGTACTGTTGAGAGCCCGACGAATCCCTGTTTTTCGTCTTTTTTTTTTTTTTTCCTCTGTGCTGATCCGACCAGCACCCCGCCCCGATCGCCTTCGGTTATGCACGGCCATGGCCACCGGCCAAGTGGCAGTTGGCTGTGCAGTCAACAAGCCCAACCCATTGCAGAATGCCTTTTTCCCCACACCTTGGCAGGTGGCTGTGTAGTCGACGAAGTCGTCCCAACCACCTGTGGTCTATCACCTCCCAGCGCCCAGCCTTCCTTGTTTGCCATAGCCATAGCCACGGGTTTGTTGGTCAACGGCTGTGTAGGCGACGGAGCCGCATCAACCCAACCAATTTTTATTTTTTATTTTTTTTTTATTTTTTTTCGTTCTTGTCTCCAATGCCGTCAATGTTTACCGAAACCCGTGGGAACCCTTGATCAGGGTTGTTTGATAATGCGATTCATCGGCCCTTAGTGGCTGATGGTTTACCGTCTGTTGGCACCTTATTCGGTTTTGGCATATGAACCATCGTGCCATGCACGTCGGTGGCCGCCAAGTGACTCATAGGCCAAAACTTGTCAATTCCCAGATTCGACCCATCGAGACTAGTTGTTTACCCCCGATCCGAGTTTAGACTCGGTAAGGCCCACAAGTCCGTCCGCAAAATATTTTTTTTCTAAACCCAAAACCCTAGCCCGAGGACGTCTCGGGCGAAAGACAAACCGAGCCCCGACTTGGCTTCCTCACCCTTTTAGAAACCCACCGACTTAGGTTTTAATGTATGCTCGTGTGTTTGAATTACTAGTTTGTACCGGGACGATCCGGCCGTGGACGGAGCAGAGGCCAGAGACAGGAGTCCGCGCACGTCGACCAGGTGACACAGCACGCTTTCTTTAATAATTAATAATGTCGATATAGAAATTAAGGGTAGGTGTCCATAACGCTACATGCGGGTCCCGCCGGACGTCGTCGCATGTGGTCGAGTGGACCCCGCCTTGCATGCGGAGTCGCGAGTCCGGCGACGCATGCATAAAAAGTTAATAATTTAACAGTAAATATTCTATTGTTTGCATGGACACCATAGATAGGTATTTCCCTTAATTTGAATAAATAAATAATTAAAGAATTATCAGGACCCACCCTCCTGAGGGGAGCGTGGTAACCCTAGTAAAGGGATTTTGGGCGAGATTGCTTTATGATATTTAATTTTGATGTTGGGTTGTGAGCGGGTGCGAATCCCGGGGTAATCCATTGAAAATGATTAAACACTGTTTAGTTCTTTCATCGCCATGTGTTATGTTAATGATTGTTAATCTACCTGGTTAGAGGGTAGAGACCCCGTGCGTGCAAGGGTCGTGAACCACCTTGCGCGTACAGCTGAAGTTAAGTAGGTTAGGGGTCACGGGCAAGGGTTGTGGTAAAGCCAATAGGAGGTGCCCTCGAGTAGGTATTGGCCTAGCAACCCCGTCCCGGGGAGTTGAAGTCCCCATAGTAAAGCAAGTTGGGCGGTAGAGCTCCACCGTGAAAGACGGGAAACCCCTTATGATCATCTGGGTGAATTGTGCATGGAGTTGGTGGATGCACGGCGAGAGAGCTGGCCCTCTACATCGAAATAAAAGGCCCGATAGTAATGCCCGACCGGGGGCAGGTTGAACAAAATATCCGGGGTTCATGTTTGAATGTATAATTGTTTGATTATTAAATTTTGAATTGTATGACTGTTCACACGATGACCTAGTGACAGTAGGATTTGCATGTGAATGTAGAAATTGCATGGACACATAGGACGTGATTGAGAACATAGCTTGACAATTAGGTTAATCAATAATTTGTCTAAAAATTTGAGCGTTGTTAATTATTAAAATTGTTAGCTTGTCACTAGCCATTTATTTGGCTAATCTCCCAAATGTATTTTTGGGGGCTACTCATTCCAACGAGTAGACTCTTCTGCAGGAGCTGAGGCACAGGAGCAGCAGTAGGAGTCCAACAGTCAGTAGAGTAGCAGCTTATTTTTTTCTATTTGTGTCAATCTTAGTAGTGGTACCTTTTCATCGGATGTAATCGAATTGGATTGGAATAAGTTTCTATTAGTTAGTTAGTTTGATAAGTGGTAATGTGCCAGCTGAATTTTCTTTGGGTAGGCCTCTCCTCAAGGCCCCAAGCCTAGGTTAGATCACCACAAAAATATAAAACGAATAACTGACCAAATTTGACAAGCCCAGTAGATAGGACCTTCAGACAGATGCACCAAGGGTTCGGGAGCGGGTGAGATACTCGGCTCGCCGTCGGAGGCTTGAGCCGCGTGCTCCTTTAGAGTATATTCTGTCAGTATGTTGTGACACCGTTGAGTCGCATGTACTGAAAGGATATCCCTTTTAAAGGTCGAGCCTGATCTTTGTTTCTCCCCCTTCTTTCATTTGCTTGTGTGTGAGCGTAGAAAGAGCCCAGTGAGAATCCTAAATTGGCATAGTTAAGTAACTATACCCATAACCCTCTTCCTTTCTCACCTCACACCCCAGGAATCGGTCTTCAGATTTCTGGGGCGTGACAGACGCCATAGCCTAGGTACGTTATTTCTCGAACCTGTACCTCTAGGTCGAGGGTCGGGTGTGGTCCAAGCTTGGAACAACCTAGATTTTGACCCGGGGTCATGGGGGAGCAGGGCCCTTCAAGGACTTGTACCTGGATCTGGCAGATTCAGAGACTTCGAGCTGTGGGCTAATCCAAGGGGGGTGAGGGGAGCGGTGGAAAAGACAATAGGGATCGGGCTTTTGTTCCATTCCTGTCGTCCCCTAGGGTAGACCAGGCTTTTGTTGGCAGTGGTGGGGGTCAGTTAGGACCCTTCTTAGGGACAGATGACGCTTTGTCCTCGGGTCTCGACGCAAACTCTGCTCATGATCCTACTGCTATTTTGAATAATCAGTCTTCTTCTTTGCCAAATAGCCTGCTGACCACCCCTAGTAACAAGGGGACCCTCGACACAGGGGAGGTGAGGGGACTGCTGGTGCGGCGGAGTATGCGGTGGATGTTCCAATGTTTTGGGGAGACAGATCCGGTCTTGGCGAGTAGCGGCTGGAAGGGCAAGGCTTCTCTGCCCCTCGACGCGGTCTTGTCCAAAGTTGTATGCCTCCCTCTCAACCTTTTGGATGATGAGGCTATCCTCCAGATCGCGGTGGGGTGGGCTTCTAGGAAGGCGATGCATCCTAGGCGAGGCTCTTCCTAACAGTGATCAGAGATTTGGAGCGTACACGTGGGGAAACTTCGGTGAATCGATGAGGAGGCTCTTTTTGGTTTGGGGTTGGGGGGCTATGGGGGGGGGGGGGGGGGGGGGGGGTCATAGTCCGATGTATTTCTGGGTGTATCGTTGGTTTTGTGCTGTGCTACGCCACTCTTTTGTTTTTTAATCGATGGGTCCCCTTTTTGGTGATGAAAATTTTATCGTGGAATGTTAGGGGGTTGGGCGGGGGGAGACAAGCGGAGGGCTACCAGCGCTTTTGGATCCATCAATGTGGATGTTATTTACCTCTAGGAAACTAAAACCGCCAACCCTTCGGGGTGTCTGCTTAACTCGTTGGGGGGAGGCCGGATTGATTCATGGAAAAGTCTAGATGTAGTGGGGGCTTCAGGTGGTATCCTAGTGGGTTGGAGTTCCAGGAGTTTCGATCTGGTGCACAGTGTGATCGGGACCTTCTCCTTGACTGTTCATCTAACTAACAGATCTGACAACTTAAATTGCCATATTACTTTCGTTTATGGGCCTAACGAGGTGGTTTTACATAGAGAGTTTTGGGTGGAGTTATCGGCTCTTTGGCAGTCCATCGCGGGTCTCTGGGTCATTGGTCGTGATTTCAATGTGGTGAGGTTCATCGCAGAAAGGAGTGGGGACCCGGGATATACGTGGTACAGACAAGCTTTCTTTGCTTTAGTGGAGGTGGCCAAGCTCTTGGACCTGCCTCTAGCGTCGCTCTTTCACTTGGTCCAACAAGAGAGAGGACACTATCTTTGCCAGACTAGACCGATTCTTGATCTTGGAGGAGATGGATGCTTCTTTCCCCGATACGACCCAGTTGGAGCTTTCTTCTTTTGTTTCGGACCACACGTTGTTGCTCCTCTCGACCTCGTCTGGTCGGATCTTCAAACCTTTGTTTCATTTTGAGATCATGTGGACCACGAGGTAAGGTTTTGATGACTTGATTGCAAGTTGGTGGGGGATGGTGCCTTCGAAACCCAGCTCGGTTCTCTCCTTGGTGGCCAAGCTGCGTTTCCTTCGTGCTAAGGTTAAGACCTGTGAGGGAGCGGAAAGTGGGACTTCTTGGCAGGATGGGCATTTTGGAGGCTAGGGCGGAGTTGGGACCTCTTTTCTGACCTAGAGTGTTCTGACCTGGCTGTAGCCTATACTTAGTTCACAAAGGTTCTCAAGGAGGAAGAATTAATGTGGAAACATCGCTCGAGGGAGAGATGGTTGAAGGAAGGGGACCAGAATTCCAAGTTCTTTCATCGCTTAGCGAATATGAGGTGATGCTTCAATTTTATTCCGGGGATTCAGATTTGAGAGCAGCGGTTGCCAAACAAACAAGACATTCTTCAACGAGTGTCTGACCACTTCAAGCGCTGTTTCTCTTCTCCATCTGATCCTACAGTGGACCTTGACGCGGATGCTCTGCATATGCGAAGACTAGGGGGACAGAATTCATTAGACAATGCTTTCTCTGATGACGAATTCAAGAAGACCGTCTTCAGTATGCATCTGGATGGAGCCCCAGGGCCAGACGATTTCCCCATCCTCTTTTTCCGGCATTACTAGTCAATGGTTGGAGCTAATATTTGCCTCCTTCTCAGTGATTTCTTTGTGGGGTACGCTTCTATACACTCAATCAACTTCTCCTGGTTATCGCTGATCCTAAGAAGGAGGGTGCGGAGATGATCGGCGATTTCAGGCTAATCAGTCGATCCAATTGCATCTACAAGACCGTTGTGAAGGTCCTTGCTATCCCTCTAGGCTCAATTGTTGGGCAGATCATCAGTCCCAACCAATCGGCTTTTATTCGGGGTAGGAATATCCTAGACAGCGTTACTTCAGCGTAGGAGGTCATTTTCCACATGATGGAGAAGAAGGAGGAGGGTATGCAGATCAAGCTGGACTTCGAGAAGGCTTTTGATCGCCTTAGATGGTCTTTCATTGAGTAGGTGCTCCAGGCACAGGGGTTCTCCGACAACTGGCGTGATTGGATCATGGAATGTCTTTCTACCTTGAAGATGTCATGTTTACTCACCGGTGAGAGTGGGGGGCATTTCAAGATGAAGAGGGGTCTGAAGCAAGCTTGTTCGCTTTTGCCTTTTCTCTTCATCCTCACTGTGGACCTCCTCGACGATGTTCTGGCAATGGCCCGCTCGCATGGAATGCTCCAATCAGTGGGAGGCCAGCCTTGGGAGGTGTCCAACCTTCAATTTGCGGATGACACTTTGCTTTTTTGCAGGGAAGAGGAGACGCAAGCAATTGTGATTAAGGTCCAGTTGTATTACTTTGAACAAGCATCGGGGCTCTCTATCAATTTCTCGAAGACTACAATCTACTACCTCAATAATGACCCTGTTCATGGGGAATGGTTGGCGGGCCTGCTCAACTGCCAATTGGGGGAGTGGCCGCTCAAGTATCTAGGTCTTCCAATAGCAAGACGTTTACTTGCGACGAGTGGATTGGGAGATTCTGGTAGAAAAGGTGGTGCTTAGATTGGCTTCTTGGAAGAGCTCATGTCTTTCATCGGGTGGGAGGCTAACCTTGGTGAACTTAATTGGTGCTTTCCTCCATACCCTCCTACTATCTGTCCTTTTACTACTTGCCAGAATAGGTAATCAAGCAGATCGACAAGGTGAGGAGGGACTTCCTCTGGCGAGGTAACATACCAGATCGGCCAGCAATTCCTCTAATGAAATAGGGTAGGGTGTGTAAGACTAAGGAATAAGGAGGCCTAGGGGTCCTCAACTTGAGAGACTTTCACGTTGCAATGCTCGAAAAATGGTGGTGGCGTCTTTAATCTAGTCCGGAAGACAATTGGGCCCACATTGTTAGGGGTCGTTACTTCAAGAGATCTTCCACGCTCCAAGCTCAGAGGAGGCAGACTGGGAAAATCTCTACTTTCTGGAAGGGCGTTTCGAAAGTTCAAGAGGCTTACAAATGCGGGACTAGCATTGTCGTAGGCCATGGGCGCACCACGAAATTTTGGGAAGACATTTGGTTGGGCGATTGCTTTCTTTGGACCTTGCTGCCTGATGCTTATCTGCACGCAAAATGCAAGGTGGGGACGATTAGTTCCAGCTTCCTCCGGGGGAGGGCGGTCATTGGTATGTCAAATTCAGGGGTCCTCTAACTTGGGAGGCTCATCAGTAGGTCGCTCAGATGGAGGCGCTGCTGGGTAACATCTCGTTGTCCAACCAGCATGACAAGGTGGCTTGGAGGTGGAATAGTACAGGAAGATTATCTGTCTAGTCGTTCTATCATTTCCTGAATGGTGGAGGAACAAGGTTCCCCTTGGATAAACATCTGTGGTGGTGCAGGGCCTCTCTCAAAACGAAGATTTCCTCTTGGCTAGCCATCCATAACAGGATCCTCACCAAGCACAACTTGGTCAAGCGGAACATACCCATAATTAATCGACCTAGATTGCCCATGTGTGGGGCGGCCCTGGAGAGCGTGGACCATCTTTTCCTATCTTGTTCTTTTGCTAAGCGGATTTGGGCTTTTATACTAGGAAAAATGGGTGTTTCCAAGGTGCCTTCTTCGATGTTCGCTCTCTGGATGGCTTGGCGGTGACGGTGCATTTCTAGAGAGCGCCGAGAAGGCTGGGATCTATTGGTGGTGGCAATCGTCTGGTCTATCTGGTTGTAACGGAACAAGCGGATCTTCTCAGGTAAGGCCACTGGGACGTTACTCTATGAAGATCGGGTTATTGGTCAAGGAGTGGTTCCCGTTGGTTAGGCGAGGAGGAGCGGCGGTTGTTGTCTCTTTTTTGTCTTCTTTCTTTTGACTAATTCTTACCGATCGATCAACTTCTCTTGTACTTAGTTGGCTTTTAATCTATAGGTTGGGGTCCTGTCTAAACACCCCCCCCCCCCCCCCTCTCTCTCTCTCTCTCTCTCTCTCTCTCTCTCTCTCTCTCTCACACCCCCAAACAAATGGACCCTTAGTGGAGAGGAGTCGCACAAAAGAAAAACAAAGATGCAGCATGCACGATATTCTCTCTTCCTCGAAGAAGTGAGAGAATACAGCCCATTTTTCATATTTTTTAAAAATAAAAATATAGAGCTATTGTCACTTCTCTCTTTCCCACTAAACACAATATAATAGATCGAGCAAACTCTTAATTTGTAATCGAACAAACTTGAATGAGCTTTTACCTAATTCTTTTGGCGGCTCCTCAGAAATAGTTGAAGAGTATTTTTGCTACCCGATTGATTTGCTGCACTTGTTTACGGCCCGATCATGTTGTGGGGAAAATTTTCAACACATCCTATGTACCACACAACCACTGGGCCTACTACGACTCAAGAAACATGGGGTAGCGAGCCCCAACACATGGGGGTAGTGTCCCCCAGCACTTAGAAAGTGCTAATAGGCTCTGGGGTCATGGGGCCCACGGTTGTATGATAGCAGGATGTGCTGAAAGTTTGGTGTGACACGATTGCTCATTTGTTAAGAGTGTGCTGGCGATGCAGAGGTCTAGGAGGTGGACTTATTCTACGAGAATCCCTTGAGATTGTATGTTAGATCATAGGACTGGCCTACTTTCAGTGCTTGCTGTGTATTGTAATTGCCTTTTTCTTCCTCTTAATATATTCTTTTTTACCCCTAAAAAAACAAAAGATGTGCTGAAAGTTTTTCCCATGGTGTGCCACGTAAAAAGGCAGGCCACGATTGTGCCGTAAGCAAGCGCAGCAAAAAAGTCGGTGGCTGTTGAGCGTCTATTTGGTGCGAATTAACCTTTCTTTTTCATGCACATACCGTCACTTTGCTACGTAAAACTTTCATAATGCACGTAAACTATATAAGTTTCTTTGCACCACGATATAGTAAACTCTCATACGAACCCAACGGCATATTGGTTCACTCTCATACATTGCATGCATGAAAGATACACGGCCCGATAGTCCAAATTATCCTTTTTATCGATAATCGTGTTTAAATCTGACAAGCGTCATTTCATGTGTTTCTTTCAGGAAATTGATCTGGTTATCGATGCAGTCACCTCAAGAGCACTATGACCAAGCCGTGGATATTCTTGCGGCAATCCGATGGAGGCTGTACAGCCCGTTTGGAGGCCTGTCTGAAGAACAACGTTGGAAAACGAATAACTATGATGATTCTGATGAGAAAAGACTTCAACAAGCCGATCGATGCAATGCATGATACGAACTGGAGGAGGACTACAGGCATACAAATAGGCGATGATGGGTTTGATGATGGATTCGGATTACGATGACCAAAGCCTGCTCAAGTTTTCCGCATGATCCCATTGCGCTTGAACCCAGTTGTACCTATTCCAATCCTAGGCAAACAAACCCAAACCCAACTCCGCATCCAACTCGTCCATGCAACTCCGACCAATACCCAGTCCAGTTCCATCTCATCAAATCATAGCCGTCCGATCCATGATACCCATGCATGCAGGCCCTTAAAACCGGATCCCATCAGAGGTCCCTCTCTCTAACCCCTTGATCACTTGGAAACCATCACAGCCTTCCATGCATCATTCCCTAACACCCAGCCATCCTTTGGAACCCGACCCATTAATATTGCACCCAGCTCTCTCCTCTTTTTCCTTACGAAACCCAACCTGAGTGCAGCCCTCACCAACCCATTAATCACGCCGTCCGGAGTCCAAATCACAGCCGTCCGATGCATTACCCATGCATGCAGCCCGAGTACCCAGCGATCCATTCTCTCTCTCTTCCGTTCTTTCTCTACGTTCTCTCTCTAAAACCCATGTAACCAAACCCAACCGCCCGACCCTTACTCTCAGCCAATCACAGCTGTCCGTCCGACCCGATCACGGCCGTTCCTTCCGTGCATGCAGCCCTGCACCCGATCCCACCGTTCCATGCATGCAGACCCCCCGTTCCGATCGTCTCTATCTATCTCTTCCCTTAACCCGATCAGCCGCGACCCCCTTGATTCTCTCTCTTTCCCTTCCTTTCTCTCTATTCCGTTTCTTTCTCTCCTTTCTCTCTCTAAAACCGGACCTCACCGAATTTCTCTCCTCTTTTTAAAAACTAATCACAGCCGTCCCTTTCTTTCCTTAAACTGAACCAGCTGTAGGGTGTAGCCCGAGACGCTCTCTCCCTCCTTGATTCTCTCTCTAGATCCTTCCCCTAAAAAGGTGGCGACCCCCTATTCTTTCTCTCTCTATTTCTCTCCTTTCTCTCTCTAAAACCGGACCCAGCCGAACTTATCTCTCTCTCTTCCTTACCCGATCAGGCCCAGCTCTCTCTCCCTAGTTTTTCTCCACCGAACGTCCCTCTCTCCCTCCTTGATTTTCTCTCTCTAATTCCCTCTCTTTCCTTAACCGCCCAGCCCACCTCTCTCTAGCCCGATCTTCTCTCGCTAGCCGCCCCACTTAGCAAAGCCCATGCGAACCCAGCTGTACCGAGAACCCCTGCGTTCCCAATCCGATATCCTTGATTTTCTCTCTCTATCTCCTTCCATAACAGCTCCATCCGACTCCTCCTGCTCGACCAGATCACAGCCATCCGAGAGCCATGCAAACCATCACAGCCCTCCATTGCACCGAACCCACCATGCATGCATTCCTTACACCCAGCCGTCCATTCCACATCCACCGGCCAGATTCTCATAACGGAACGTGATCACCTCCACCCGATCGACCCCTGCGTACCCGACTTTCTCTCCACCTATCCGGGACTCTCTCTCTCTCCTATATAAGGAGGGGGGCTCGGGAAAACAAGAGAGGGGGGCTCTCATCACCAACCTACGCCATCTACCACCTACAAGAAAACAAAACCTATCACACCATCGAACCTAGATCTCGCCACATCACTTGAGCCATCATCTTCATCACCTCCGAGAACCCTAGCCTCCAACTCCGAGAATCCTCCGTCAGTCGTCATCCGAGCCGCCATCATACCATCGCTCGAGCCATCATCGTACCATCAAAGCCGTGCCGCAGCCGAGTCGAAGTGAAGGAGCATCGATCGGAGAGGAGGACAACGAAGAGCAAAGGCGTATTTCGAGCATGATCTGTATCTTGTTCTTCCCTTCTTTTTTTTGATGTAGTGCAAACCATGATAAACTAAATCCATTGCTAAGGCTTAGATGAAACCCCGGTTATGAATAATTATTAGGTTTATTTATATTGTCTATGCCATGCACTCATAATCGAATATTTGATTCAATTATCGGATTATTATGATGGAAGTCTCTCACATAGTATAGCATGCATACTTTGTCGTTATGATGAATCATCGTAGTAATCAATGTATGTTAATTATTTAACGAAAATTTAGAATCTTGATTAGTTGTGCTTTAGTTAGACATCTAATGCTCTGTTCTAATACATCTTTGTATGAAAATTGAATCATACATATGTCTTTAATCTAATTAAGAGCCTAACGATCATATTCTCGAGTCGAGCACGGGAATTGTATTCCCGCATGCTACTCGTTCGCATAGATGAATCTAAATAAACCTAGTAACTACGAATAACCGAGGTGGATTAGAATGCCTTAGTACCTTCTCCACTTAAAACTCGACTTACCGTAACTAGCTTGTTTTTCTTTCCTTTAATTAATTCGCTCTTAATCTCAAATCAATCAACTCCTATTAAACTACCATTTAAAGTAATTTAGATTAAATAGTTAATAACCCTAGATTAGATCGCTCCCTCATTAGCAATCCCTGTGGGATCAACCTCGTAATACGCACCACTCCTACAAAGCGATTCGTGCACTTGCGAGTTATAATTTAGATCAAATTAGCCCTTAATTTAGGATTAGTTTAGATCGCATCAATGGCAAAAAAAGAAAGAAAAGGGAAACTTAGCCTTAAATCATTTTAGCAGATGCTATATTAGCTAAAGGACATGCCACGTTTTAATATTGCACCAAGTCCCTCCCGAACATTGCATGGTATAACAAGTCCCTCGTCCTTATTTACCCCCTCACGTGCTCCAGACAAAGTAACCATTCGTCTCCAGATAGAGTATCCATTCGCTGGTTGACACTGTGCATGTAGTGGTTGCTACAGTGATTTCGCTATAGCTTCTACAGTGATTTTACTGTAGCTGCTATAGTGAAATCATTGTAGCAAGAGTATCAATTCGATTTGGAAAGAGTATCACTTTAATGAATTGTCCGTTGCTATAGTGATTTCACTGTAACAAGAGTATTAATTAGTCGAATGGATACTCTTTCTGAAGATGAATGGATACTCTTGTTACAGTAAAATCACTATAGCAATCGCAACATGCACAGTGTCACCCGGTGAATAGATACTCTTGTTGATAACAAATGGATACTCTTTTCTAGAGACGAATGTATACTCTTGCTATAGTATTTTTGCTGTAGTAGCTACAGTGAAATCACTGTAGCAATTGCTACATGTATAGTGTTAATCAGCTAATGGATACTCATCCCAAAGACGAATGGATATTCTTACTGGAAACGAATGGGTACTCTTGTTGGAGGGGCAATTTTGTAATTTAAAGGATACAAAAGTCAACATTTTCGGTTACACGTGTCCTTCGGGAGGGACTTTAGCTAATATCCTAACATCTTATAGCCTTTAGCTTAAATAACGACTTGTGGAGGGATTTTGGACTAATTAACTAAAAAAAAATGGCGCTCTCGAAACAGTTGAACACACTCAGGTGTTGGTTGCACGTCCAAAGTAATAAAAAATGACCCGAGAATAGGCACAAGTTATTTCTCATGTCGGAAAACATTGGAGGAAAGAAATTATGCTGGTCAGTTGTTGCCCAAGAAGAGAGCCGACACTGTTCACTTTCAGTGAGCACAACGATTTAGGTCGTGTTTGGCATACAAAGCAGTTGTTCCGCTCAATCCCCATCTAGCAGGGGGTATTTCTGTCAATGACTAAATCTAGTGTATTTTCGATAGCTCAGCGAGCAATTGACAGAAAACTCATGGAGCGACAATTTCACGTTCCCAACTCTTCATTCCGCCAGAACAGATACTAGCCCTTACTTTTAAAATCCGGAACTGACATTAGAAACGGACTGTTTTGGATTGATGCCTAACACCCCCCCCCCCCCCCCCCCCCTCAATCAAACACGCACAACAAGCGAAGGATGATGATGTGTCATATCGGATACCTCAACATAGTTTACTCAAAAATTGCTAATAATAAAAAAATATTAAAGTAATGCTATTTGAACAAGTATTGCGCGAACAAAATTATGTTGCAGATACTGAGTGAGCCATATGGACCATTAATGGAAGAATAAAGAGCTGTCCGATTATACTTTACACAGCCTCAACCCGTGCAGTACCTCATACCCTTTTTTATATTGTTCCCACTTTCCTTGTATTTTAGGAAACGATCAGATGATGACTCAATATCTGCAAGAAACAAAAATTTTCTCAGGTTCTTGAGGTTGTCTGGCAGTATTTTCAAATAGCATTACGCTAATAATAATTAGTAGTGTGCTACGCGCATGATTGAAGTGTTGGATCCAACCATTGAGATTCTCCTTGATTGAAGTGTGGGATCCAATCATTGAGATTCACCAATAGATTTCATATCATTGTCCTCTAAAATACTGAAATGATGAAAAGTTTCATGATCATCTCTCCCTATTTACCAAACGACCATCCCACTATTTACCAAAATATCATAGAGTTATTATCAAATTTTCATTTCATTGTCCTTCTCTATCCTTCTTCATACGTAGAATATTATTCATCGTCAAAAAAACATTACAACGGTGATGTCACTGTAGTTTTTTTTAAAATAAGATTTCTACAAAAATTGACACATTGATTTTATTGTAGCAAATGTTACTCTTTATACCAAAATATTTCTCTTTATAAAGAATAATATTTCGGTATTAAAGAGTAACATTTGCTACAGTTATTGTAGCTAGCTTTTTTCTTTTAAATGATATTTTTTTTAAAAAATTACAGTGATTACACTGTAACAAATGTTACTCTCTATTACCCAAAATGTTACTCTATATAAAGAATAACATTTCGTTATTAAAAAGTAACATTTGCTACAGAGAATTTGCTGTAATTTTTTTAAAAAAAAAAGATTTATCAAACAAATTGCTACAATGATTAACTATAGCAAATGCTACTCTCTTTTACCCGAAATGTTACTCTTTATAAAGGGTAGCATTTCGTTATTAAAGAGTAACATTTGCTACAATTATTTCACTATAGCAAATAGCAAAATTTTGTTAATAAATAGTAACGCAACAGTGCATATCCTTGTGTCTGTTTGAATTTTAGTTGATGGCAGTGTTTGTAATTTGAGTGAAATATGATAGTTATCGATGAATTTTTTAAATAATGAGGCGGTTAAATGTGGTTAGCGTTGTTTCGTTATTTGAGGAGGGAGTGTAGCTTAAATGATCTATTCAGTGTTCTTAGCGTTAAAAAGAATCTCAGATGGGGGACCGATCGCTAATTGCCATAATAAATTAATATATAAAAAATCATAAAAATAGCTTAGGACCAACGGTAAAAATAAAAGGACCATTGATGTGCCCGTCAACGATTCTAGCCGTTGGACGTACTCTTTTCATAAAAGTAACTTAGGACCAATGATAAAAAGAAATGACCATTGATGTCCCCGCCAATGATTCTAGCCGTTGGATTGTGCCTGATTGAAGTCATTGACCGTTTTCTTACCGTTGGGCTCTCACTATCCAGGTCACGCAGCGTCCATTGGCATGACCCAATGTTTTTAAAACCGGACCGGACAACCGGTCCGGTTCGACTGCCGGTTCAACCCGGTTCGATTATTTTTGAGCCTAAAAACAAATGTAGGCTTATTTTAAACACTCCATAGTCTCCAAACACTCAGTCTGCTGATTTGTCCTTATATTATACGTTGTTGTTATATAACAATATATGCTTTTAAAGATAATAAAATTAAATAGATGCAATCATGAAAATAAACGAAGACTACAACCTTTATGGGATAAAAGTAGGGGTGGCAATGGGTCGGGTCGGGTTCATGTCTAGTTTTGGGTCATATCCAAAACCCCACCCAAAGCCGACCCCTTTAGCTAATCGGGTCTAGATCCTAAACCCGTACCCGACCCGTTTATAAATGGATAGACCCGATAAGACCCGTTAGACCTTGATCCGATCCTACTCGACCCGACCTAACCCGATAGACCCACTGATACTATATATTACAGTATCGGATTGCAGGTAGACCCGACCCGACAAGACCCGTTGAATTTTAAACGGGTCTTCCCTGGTCTACCGTGTCCAGACCCTAAACCCGAACCCGACCCATTTATTAAATGGGTCCATCTTGTCGACCTGTTTATGACCCGAACCCGTTTAGCCCATACCCAGACGCACTAACTTCGTGTCGGGTTGCCAGCCCTAGATAAAAGCAAGCAAGAAGGAACCTCGAGGAAGATCAGAAGGGCTAAAAATCAGCAAATAGTTTGTGTACAATCAGATCGCAGAGTTGGGTACTTCCCGTAAGAAAATGCTAAGAGAACATCAATAGAAATCCTTTTGCACACGATCCAAATGTGAGCTTACCATTTTCATTCTAAAATATTCGACATTAAAATGTAACCTTCAAAATATATTGAGATACTGCCATTACAGAGGGATCTGTTGCCCCATCTATGTCATGCCTTGAAGACATTAGAAGATCTCCAAATTCACCTCTCTCACCAAAAGGTTGCTAAGGGCAGAAATTAGTTTATGCAAGACCCCCCTATGATATGATGTGATTGAAAGTATGAAGAGAAAACTCTGGGTCACAAGGATTCTTTAAAAAAAATCTAGAGCTTCAAGAAGGATGTCACAAAACCTGGTGAGGTACCATGTCATAACTCAAGGTCTCAATACAAAGCATTAAGTACTAGGGACTATACCAACTAGTGTTACGATACGAGGCCCTCGTGTAGCGGAAGAAGCTAGAAGACACCGATAGGCGAAGAACTTCTTCGAAGAAGACAATGGCTCACCACTATCGAGAAGACGAACAAAGCAAAACTCACGAGATATGCGGCAACGACGATCTATTGATTTACTATTGAGGAGATAACTCGAGTACAAGATCTTGTCTCTCACCAATCCCTCTCAATACCCACAAAGAGTAGCCCTTCCCAAGAGACCGTACCCACTCACCCCAAAGAAGCTAGAGACAATCATCACCGATGCTCGAAAGCTTCCTTGTATCGATCTCTCTCTCCTTTGATGATGAATCCCATCTCTTGAAGCTTCTCTTCATACCTTAGGTTCATCCTAAGTCATGCCTTTTATAGGCATATAATCGTGCACAACCTATAGATAGAGTTCCACGAGAAAACGCAGGCCAAAATGCGTCACCCACGTTCTGTTAGCCACAGTCGTGCGCACGACCAGACCCGTCTTCTCACCCTACAATTATGCCGATGCCAGTCGTGCGCACGACTGTGGCTGGCCGACTCCTCCTTTGCCGCAGTGCTCTATCTTCCGCCATAACTTCGCGCACAAATTTTGAAGTTGTATGCGACTTGTTTGGAGCCACATCTTCAACAATCTCCACCTTTGCTTCATAACAAGACGCAAGCACCTCCTTGAACACGAACCCCTTCTCTTTGCACCGTGAATCAATTTGTCTGATCACCGTCGCCGCCTTTGCCCCCAAACGGGAAGCCCAATCACCGAGCTTGGTGATTGCCCAAGTCTTTCGACTTGGCCACGGGAACCCACCTCTTTATTATCTTCCTTCCTGAGCGTGCTCCACCTGCACCTTTGTTCTTCACCAAACATCGTGCATGTGCCACCGCCCTCCCAACTAATCTGTATAGGCCTCCACCCAAGGCCCCCTTCATGATCATAGAAGCACCATCCCAAACCTCCACAACTCCACCTTGACCGGTGAAGGTGCAACTGAGGGAATCTAACATGAAAAGAGAAACTAGATTATCTCTTCATCCCGGAACATGACGAACACCCTTGAGTGTCTGTACTTGAACGTCGGACATCTCAAGTCGAATATCTCGATCCCCTTATCGATACCTTGGAACCATCGCCAGCCGTCAACTTGCCACCATCACACTACGCATATTTGTTGAACCATGTCATATGCGAACAAATATGATGCGTGACCCCGCTATCGATTATCTAGTCTTGATTTGATATTGCATCAGTGGTAGCCATCAGAACATCCCCCTCATCAGAGTCCCTTGACGAGGCATACCCGGTGGATCCGTCATCCTTCCCTTTACATGACCCTGAGCAATCCGGTCTTGCTCCACCTTTCCACTTGCACTCCGATTTGAAGTACCCGGACCTTCCGCACTTCCAACAAGTGCCCTATCTCTTCTTCTTTTTTGCCCATACAACCACCATTAATGCCTTGGATTGGTTGTCACCACCATCCGCCTCGCTCACCCCCTTCAAACGAAGCTCGTTTGCGAGAAGAGTACATGTGACATCCTCCAACTTGATGGATTCCTCCCCGTACAGCATTGTGACCTTCAGATGCTCGTAGGACTTGGGCAACGATCCCAAAAGAAGAAGCACCTTATCCGTCTCCTTCATGTCATCACCGACATTAAGGAGTTCTTTCGTCAGCTGATTAAAGGTCGAGATATGCTCTGAAATCCTTATACCTTTCGCTATCTGAAGAGCGTAGATTTTCTGCTTCAGGTACAACCAGTTTGTGAGCGATCGGGTCATATACATGCTCTCAAACCTCTCTCATAGTTTTGCCGCAGAGACTTCTCTAGAGACGTTTGCCAACATGACCTTTGCGAGACACATCCGAATTGCGCTCGCCGCATTCAAATCAAACTCAATATAATCGTCATCTGACATCTCGTCCGGCTTGACGCCCTTTAAAGCTTTGTGCAAATCGCCTTGAATCAACACATCCTTGACTTGAATTTGCAAGCCAAAGTGGATTTGGCCATTGAACTTCTCGAACTCGAACCGTAGATTCGAAACTTGAGTAATCATCTCTGATTTCTTCGATATCGATCTGGCACCTCTGAATCACGAACAAGAGCTCTAATAAGAATTTGTTGCGATTCGAGGCCCTCGCGTAGCGGAAGAGCAAGAAGGCACCGATAAGCGAAGAACTTCCTCGAAGAAAACGATGGCTTACCACCACCGAGAAGATGAACAAATAGAAAACAAGCACAAAGCAAAACTCATAAGATATGCGACAACGATGATCTATTGATTCAATATTGAGGAGATAACCCGAGTACAAGATCTTGTCTCTCACCAATCCCTCTCAATACCCACAAAGAGAAGCCCTCTCCAAGAGACTGCACATGCTCACCCCAGAGAAGCAAGAGACAATCATCACCGATACTCGAAAGCTTCCTTGGATCGATCTCTCTCTCCCTTGATGATGAATCCCCTCTCTTGAAGCTTCTCTTCATACCCTAGGTTTGTCCTAGGTCATGCCTTTTATAGGCATACAATCGTCCATAACTTGTAGAAAGAGTTCCATGGGAAAACGTAGGCCAAAACACGTCACTCGCGTTCTATCAGCCACAGTCGTGCGCACGACCCGACCCGTCTTCTCGCCCGACAATTATGCCGATGCCAGTCATGCGCATGACTTTCCAATCATGCGTACGACTGTGGCTGGTCGACTCCTCCTTTGCCGCAGTGCTTTGTCTTCCGTCGTAATTTCGCGCACGAACCTTGGAGTTATATGCGGCTTGTTTGGAGCCGTATCTTCAACATCTAGGACTCCCTTCAACAGACCTAAACTAAAAGGAAACGAATAAGAAAAGATAAGATATTAAAAGAACAAAAAAAGGAAGTAATATTAAGTAAGAGTGAGGAGAAAGGTGAATACAATCAGATGAATAAAGTTGGATATTGTTCCTTCAGACTCATATTCAAGGCATACTGCATCCACATAAAAATATATATATATATATATACACACACACACACACACACACACACACACACACACACACACACACACACACACACACACACACACACACACACACACACAGGGCTGTTACGTTGAGCTGTGAGCTGCCAGGGGAGAAAATGAGCTGCGATTGATTTAACCCCCCTATAAGTTTTGGAATTTGATGAAATTTTGTGACGATGTTGTCTAGGGTAAGATGATCATCCTCACTAATTTTCATCAAATTCTAAAACTTCTAGGGTTATCAAATGGTAGAAGCAAAATTTGCCGATTTAGCGGTAACTCCGGATGGCTGATTTTGCATCTACCATTTGATGACCCTAGAAGTTTTGGAATTTGATGAAAATTGGTGAGGATGATCATCTTACCCTAGGCAACACCCTCACCAAATTTCATCAAATTCCAAAACTTTTAGGGGGGTCAAAATACCCGCAGCTCACTTTCTGAAATGGCAGCTCACAGCTCACTGTAACATTCCTCTCTCTCTCTCTCTCTCTCTCTCTCTCTCTCTCTCTATATATATATATATATATATATATATATATATATATATATATATATATATATATATATATATATATATATATATATATATATATATATATATAGGGGGCGGGGAGCCTGCACTCGAGGTGCAGCAACAACGCTGCACCTCTCGCTTGTTTACCTACTTAGAAGGTTTGGAATTTGATGAAATTTTGTGAGAGTGTTTCCTAGGGTAAAATGATCATCCTCAAAAATTTTCATCAAATTCCAAAACTCCTAGGGGGGTCAAATGGTCGAAGCAAAATCAGCTGTCTGCAGTCACCGTTAAAATATGCAGATTTTGCTTCGACCATTTGACCCCCTTAGAAGTTTTGGAATTTGATGAAAATTTGTGAGGATGATCCTCTTACCCTATAAAACACCCTCACCAAATTTCATCAAATTACAAAACTTTTAGGATGGTAAAACAATGCCTGAGGTGCAGCAACGACGCTGCACCTCAGGTCCAGTATCTCTTTTCCCATTTTATATATATATATATATATATATATATATATATATATATATATATATATATATATATATATATATATATATATATATATATATATATATATGGGTTAGGATCGGATGACCCATCAAATTTTGACCCAGCAAATAACCAAGCACGCTTTGATGCACCTAGAGGTTTTAGAATGGGCTGATTTTTTGTAGGTATGTTGTCTATGATATGTTGATCATCCTCACAAAAAATCAGCCCATTCTAAACCTCTAGGTGCAGCGAATGCGCTCTTCAAATCAACGGTTAAAATTAACAGTCAAAAACCGTTGATTTGAAGAGTGCATTTGATGCACCTAAAGGTTTTAGAATGGGCTGATTTTTTGTGAGGATGATCAACATGCCATAGACAACATGTCTACAAAAAATCAGCCCATTCTAACACCTCTAGGTGCATCAAAGGGTGCTGGGTTATTGCTGGGTCATCCGATCATGACCCTATATATATATATATATATATATATATATATATATATATATATATATATATATATATATATATATATATATATATATATATATATATATATATATATATATATATATATATATATATATATATATATATATATATATATATATATATATATATATATATATATATATATATATATATATACAGAGAGAGAGAGAGAGAGAGAGAAAACGGGGTATGAGCTGACAGCCTATTTGGGCTTTTGGGCTGTCAGCTCACAGCCCTCCGATCTTGATCAGCTACCGTCCATTTAAAATAAAAATAAAACCCACCGAACCCTTCTCTCCTCTCTCTCCATCTCTCTCTCGAGAGCCCTCCGACCCCTGCCCCCTGCGCCCCCGACCCCTGCCCCCCGGTCCCCGGCGCCTCCTCCGTCCCGGCCCCCGTCCGCCCTCGGCGCCTCCTCCGTCCCGGCCCCTGTCCGCCCCCGGTCCCCTCCGACGCCTCCTCCGTCCCGGCCCCCCGCCCTGCGCCCGGCTCCGACCTCCACCCCCCTGCGCCCCCGGCCCTGCGCCCTCTCCCTCTCTCTCGCGAGCGGCAGCGGCAGCCCCTGGCCCTGCGCCCGCCTCCGGCCCTGCGCCCGCCTCCGGCCTGCGCCCCCGACCCCGGCCCTGCGCCCTCGCCCCCGGCCCTGCGCCCGCCCCTGGCCCTGCTGCCCCCTCCGGCTGTGTGCCCCCGACCTCCGGCCGTGCGCCCCCGTCTCCGGCACCGGAGCCGAACAGCCCCCGACCTCCGGCCCTGCCGTCCCCGGCACCGGAGCCGAACAGCCCCCGTCTCCGGCCGTGCGGCCCCGTCTCCGGCCCTGTGTCCCCGGCACCGGAGCCGAACAGCCCCCGGCCCGGCTGCGCGCCATCTCCCGGCCGGATCCGGTGCCGGTGCCGGTGCCGGAGGGGGCGCAGGGCCGGGGTCGGGGGCGCAGGGCCAGGGGCTGCCGCTGCCGTCGCGCGAGAGAGGGAGAGGGAGAGAGAGGGTAGTGGTTAGGTGTTTTTTTTTTCTTTTAAACGAACGATCGGTGATCGTGATCGGAGGGCTGTGAGCTGACAGCCCAAATGCCCAAATAGGTTGTCAGCTCATACCCCGTATTCTCTCTCTCTCTCTCTCTCTCTCTCTCTCTCTATATATATATATATATATATATATATATATATATATATATATATATATATATATATATATATATATATATATATATATATATATATATATATATATATATATATATATATATAGAGGAATGATAGGCTGCGGCGTGCGCTGCCGGCTTGATAGATGCGGTACGAAATCCTGGCCGTCCGATCGCTGCGGATCGACTGCGAACCGCGCGCGCATACCCCCCGCAAACGCTGTTTGCCCCGTCCGTCTGATCCATCGCACGGACCGTCTGATCCGGTATATATCCTGCCGCTCGGTGTGCTTGAGTATGATTTGATTTCCATCCGTTCGATCGATGGGATCGAACGGACAAAAAAAATTTCGCTGTTACTGTAGCGGCTACAGTAACAGCGAAATTGACTTTAGTCCGTTGGATTCCCATTGATCCAACGGATGGGAATCAATTGATTCCCATCCGTTGGATCAATGGGAATCCAACGGACTAAAGTCAATTTCGCTGTTACTGTAGCCGCTACAGTAACAGCGAAATTTTTTTAGTCCGTTCGATCCATCGATCGAACGGATGGGAATCAAATGATCATAGAAACACACCGGAGCGACTGGATTTATATGGGATCGGACGGTCTGAATGGATGATCAGACGGGCGGGGGCGGGCGGGGGATTTGCGCGCGATCCGCAGCCCATCCGTTGGATCCGACGGCCAGATGTTGGATTCCCATTGATCCGTGCGATGGATCAGACGGACGTGGCGTTTGCGGGGGGTTTGCGCGCGGCTCGCAGTCGATCCGCAGCCGATCCGTGCAATCGGACGGCCAGGATTTCGCACCGCATCTATCAGGGGGCAGCGCACGCCGCAGCCTATCATTCCTCATATATATATATATATATATATATATATATATATATATATATATATATATATATATATATATATATATATATATATATATATATATATATATATATATATATATATATATATATATATATATATATATATATATATATAGGGGCGGGGAGCTTGCACCCGAGGTGCAGCAAGAACGCTGCACCTCTCACTTGTTTACCTACCTAGAAGTTTTGGAATTTGATAAAATTTGGTGAGGGTGTTATCTAGGGTAAGATGATCATCCTCACAAATTTTCATCAAATTCCAAAACTTCTAGGGGGGTCAAATGGTCGAAGCAAAATCTGCAGATTTTAACGGTGACTGCGGATGGCTGATTTTGCTTCGACCATTTGACCCCCCTAGAAGTTTTGGAATTTGATGAAAATTGGTGAGCATGATCACCTTACCCTAGACAACACCCTCACCAAATTTTATCAAATTCCAAAACTTCTAGGTAGGTAAAACAATGCCTGAGGTGCAGCATTCTTGCTGCACCTCAGGTCCAGCATCCCCGCCCCCCCCTATATATATATATATATATATATATATATATATATATATATATATATATATATATATATATATATATATATATATATATATATATATATATATATATATATATATATATATATATATATATATATATATATATATATATATATATATATATATATATATATATATATATATATATATATATATGGGGGCGGGGAGGCTAGACCTGAGGTCCAGCCTTCATGCTGCACCGCAACCTCTAATGTTGCCACGTGTCCCGAAAGCCTTCATCCAGCTACCCCAGTCCCAAAAGGTGGCGTGTATTAATTACCCCCAAAAGCCATCATCTCTCTCTAACCCCCACCCCCCACCCCTCTCTCTCTCTCTCTCTCTCTCTCTCTCTCTCTCTCTCTCTCTCTCTCTCTCTCTCTCTCGCTCTCGCTCTCCTCTCTCTCATGCGGTGTGCTTGATCTGAAGCTCTCCCCCTCCTCGCCCCCGCCCTCTTCATCGCTCTAGCCAAGATCAAGTGCCCGGCCTCCGCTCCAGCCATCCTCGATCTAAAGCCCCCCTCCCCGCTCCGACCATCCTCGATCTAAAGCCGCCCCCCGCTCTGGCCAGCCCCGTCGCCGACTGCGATCCAGCCTGCCTCTAGCCCTGTCATCGACTGCGATCCAGCCGGCCTCCAGCCCCGTTGCTGACTGCGATCCAGCCTGCCTCCAGCCCTGTCGCCGACTACGATCCAGCCGGCCTCCAACCCCGTCGTCGACTGCGATCCAGTCGGCCTCTGAAGTTTGATCTGAAGCATCTGCCTTCCTTCAAACTGCTCTCAGAAATTTTTTTTCTATGATTGCTCTCAGAGATTTGCTTACACTATTTACCCTCTAAATTGTTTAATGCAACTTATTGCTTTATGTAATTGCATTTTGATTTGAAATGGTTTAATTGCAAGGATGGAATCATCATGAAATACTACGTCCATTGGGAGTGGCCCGAGGTTTCGAAACAGGACTTGTCGGTGTGGTCAAAAGGCTAGAATCAAAGTTTCTGAGTCTATGAAGAATCCGAGACGGTTATATTATGCATGCGTGAATGATGCATGTGTTGGATTGGTTGGTGCGACCCAATGTTTGTTGATGAAGAACCTACAACGGAACAATCCCATGATGATTTACTTCGTCGAGTAGAAGGCTTGGAAGTGAAACAAGCACTGATGATGAAGATTCTAGGTGTTGTGATTTTTTTTTTATATATATTATTGTTGTTCATACCCGCTTAGTGTTGTATTATGTGGATAATATTTTCTCATAAGGTTTTACTTTGTAATCCTTTTTTGTATCCTTTGTAATCTCATGTTTATGGACATGAATTGGATTGATTTAATGTTGTATCTTTTGTAAATGAATGATGGCTCATTATCTCTCATTTTTCACATCTTTGTAATCCCATGCATGAGAAAGGTGCGCCAAAATTGTGTGGGACAACAATCTCGATGATGAGCAGCTTAGATCGCCTGTAAGAAGTGTAACCCCATCGCTCAAACTATTTTGGTAATTGGCTAAGCCTTGTGGCACATTGTTATTGAATCACGTGTTCAGCTTCTGCGAAGCCATGTGGTGGATTCTTGCTGAGCCATGTGTCCGACGGACTTTTAATTCCAACAAAAGGGAAGGATTGTTCTTGCTGAGCCATCCGACGGACTTGTCATGTTGTATTTGTCCTGGGTTTGATCATTTCTGACCCAAATGAAGACTGCTCGGGATCAGATTGCAAAGGGGGGCTATTCCATTACACTTGAACTGGACCCTCAGACCCAATGTTTGTATCTTTTGTAAATGAATGTGGATAATAATACATCCGAGCCACAGGTCAATGAACTAGGAAACAAGGAACACTTTTCAACATCACAGCTCCAAAACCACTCCCTTCGAGTGCTCGCAGTCATCGATCGTCGAGTCGGACCCGATTCAGTTCTTCGCTATCTGGCTCTCTTGGCAAACTATCTCACTGGAGAAATTCCACCCTCATTGGGGAACCTCTCCTCGCTTCAGCATCGTTATGTAGAAGATAATAACTTGGAAGGAAGCATTCTGAAAAGTCTAGGCAATATCCCAAGCCTACAAGAGATCAATCTCAGCAACAACAGATTGTTGAACCGAGTCCCTCCTTCTCTTTATAACATCTCAACCATCAACCACCTTGGCCTCACATACAACAGGCTCTCAGGGACCCTCCCACCAGACATGGGTCTCAGCCTTCCCAATCTCCAGTTTCTCTCGATGCAAGAAAACTTATTCGAAGGGCCAATTCCAAAGTCGATGCCCAATGCTTCCGGGCTCGACCGACTTTATCTTGGCAACAATTCCTTCACCGGAGCAGTGCCTTCCAATCTGGGTTCCCTTCGAAACCTACGCAAAGTGAATATCGCGTGGAATCAGCTCCAAGCCCTCGACTGGAGCTTTCTCACTTCCTTGACGAATTGCAGCCTCTTGATGGTACTGCATCTGAGTGTAAATAGACTTGGGGGAGTATTGCCCAGCTCGGTCGGTAACCTCTCCACACGGCTTGAATGGCTAGCGATGGGAAGTAATCAGATATCCGGTACCATCCCGGCAGAGATCAGGAACCTTGACAACCTAGGCCTTTTGTGCTGATGTCCACCTGGTAGATGATACCCATGAGAGGTTTTAGCTATCGACGAGGATTTCGAGCGACGCGGGACTGAATTTGTGACCAAAATGAGATGATTTCCTATCTGAACACTTACTTTGGTTCCATTCAGGATGAGGTTCTGTAAAATCCTCAGTCTCTCACTACAACCAGGAATATCTCCTTGAAGTACAAATTCAGTCCACCTGGTAAATGATGGCCACCAACAAAGGATCCCCCAAATTGGCAGAAGACAAACAGACCACCATCACCACCCAAAGAAGGCTTGAGCGCCACCATGACAACCACCTAGCCGACTGCCGGCAGTGGACCAAAACAACTACACAAAAAAGCATTTACATCACATAAATGTAAAATTGTTAGGCTATGGAAACCCCACACCGATTCGGCTTGAAAACAAAAAACTAGTACAACCAACACGCAGGTAAATGCTATTATTATTAACAATAGCTTTCCAGGTTTTTTTAAAGAAATGGATTGTTGTCAGAATGCATAGAGAGCAGGTGGAAGCAGTTGGCCAGGCCACCCGAGTTGGACTCTGATGAATATGATTGACAACAAGGCCTGTAAAAAACTGGAGCTCAAACAATACTCTTAATTTTGAAATATGGATCAAGCATAATGTGTGTGTGTGTGTGTGTGTGTGTGTGTGTGTGTGTGTGTGTGTGTGTGTGTGTGAGAGAGAGAGAGAGAGAGAGAGAGAGAGAGAGAGAGAGAGAGAGAGAGGTAAACCTTCCTTCTTTGTGAGGATGTTCTGCATCAATCGTTGGATTGCCTTCGGGCCTTCTATAATCAAAGAGATAAACAAAAGAAACAATGCATGGCCACCTAAAACATCTAGGAATCGTAGCGGCAGTTGATCAACAGGCCAAACTGCAACAATCAAAATTGGATCAAATTCATGCCTTGGAAACAATCAAGATTTAATTCTAACCTAATTAGGGAAAGAGAGAACGAAATCAAACCTCAATTATATTAAAAAATGGAAATTTCTGACCTAATTAGGGAAGAAAAGAAACAATCCTATCGGATTATCCCCTGTCTGTATCTTACCTAAATTAAAAATCAGTCAAGAGAAACCTGATCAGGTCTTTTGCCTGCTGCTTGTCCGATCGATAGGTGGAAAATTTATCAGCAATGTAAGCTGAAGTCAAATAAAAATTAAGACAAAATGATTCCATTTGCATGTCATACATTTATCACAAAGCAGGTTGGTAACAAGATCAGTCAATTGCACACAGCTTCACACTACGAATTGCACACAGCTTCACACTACTAAAATCCTTTAAGAAATACAAATGGTTGAAGCCAGTCAATTACACACAGGGAAACAAAGAACAATTCATACTGCACACAGTTTCACACTACGAATTTCAGCTTCTAAACCATAAGACCTCTGGGAGTCCCTATTGATTCCTGGCATTCATACTTGTGAATAATATCTCCTTGAAGTTTTCCACCACTCCTCGGATGTACTGGTTGGCTCGCCGATCGTAACCGTACCTGAAGTTCTCGTACGTTGTCCGCCATAACGATATAGACATTGGTGAGCAATACCATTTTCTAAATCACATTCTTGGCAAGCAAATTAGATTACCTGGTTAGTACTGATGAGATAACTAAGAAATATAGTGATGGTCAAAACGTTCGACACAGTTTGGCCTGCAAATAACAATAAAAAGGTTAGAAGTTTCGTATGATACCAAAAACATATAATGCATTACATTTAGTGAAAAGCAGAATAAAATGGTAAAATACAATGAAAATTTTTACCTAACTAGCTATTATAATGACCCCTTTTCTTGCAATTTCCACACATCCTTTGCTTTGCTTTCTCTTGACTGACCTCCAAGCTTGAGCGAATTCGTGATGTATTTTTTGGTCTACCCTTGGTGATGCAAGGATCTGGATCAAGTATTCGCAATTGAACATGTTCGGATATAGAGGCACATTCTTCTATTTGACTTAAGTTGTCCTCATACACGCTCTTTGTAACTTCATGACATAAAGATATTACATCAAGTTTATCAACAAGATCACTTAGAATCGGCATGGCAACTTTAAAATATTACGGAGATTGAATACCCAACTATATACCTGGAAGTATTGAATTACTTGCATTGACTGCCATAGAACATCCAAAGTCATCAAGTGCTTATCGATATGTTTTGATTTCCATATTAAGTTTGTTCTGAATGTCTGAAAGATTTTCGTTAATGCTGTAAAATCTTTCAACACAATCTAAAACACTGCTAAAGATCTCATGGTGGGTAGAAAAAACACTCCAATCTTTTAAAAAATTATAGATTCAACCAATACCCTGCTGCATAAAGAGGACGATGTAATTGTCTATCCCATCGATTATCGATCAATAAATTTCAGCAATATCATATATTCATCTCGTTTGCCATTGAAAGCCGCTTTTACCACCTCCCTTACTCTCAATATTCCTTTATACACATACCCTATAGCAAGCTTCTCATTACTATCCATGATACGAAGAAGCATGACTAATGGCTCAGTAAATCTATAAATTTGAGAGCATGTTGTCCAAAATAAAGTTGTCAAAACTAATTGTATTTCTGTCTTTTTGTTGTTTTGTACAACTTGCTATCAACTCATTCCTTACATGTTACTAGCAATCGCAACCCCTCTTTATTTTATAATATACTTTGTAATGTGAGAAAATTTGATGCAAAACGAGTTGTTGCAGGACGAATTATTTCCTTTCTTTTTGTGTATTTTCTCATTAACTTTAAACATAATCCATGGTTGTAAATATACATTGTCATCTCTCTAACACTTTCAACAGTGAACTGTACTGGCTCTTTCTTTCCTATGTCCTCTAGCATCAAATCAATGCAATGATCTGTACAAGGGCTCCAATAAATGATCGGATAATCTCTTGTCAATAATCTTGTAACTGCCACATAGTTCAACACATTATCCGTAATTATTTGGACAATATTCTCCACGCCAACATCAATAACAATTTCTTTAAATAAGTAAAATAATAGTTTAGCAGTTTTTGAATATTCAGTTGCATCAACCAACTTCGAAAAAACTATTTCTTTTGGACTGTAAATAAGAAAATTGATGAGTGTCCTTTGTTTCATATCACTTCATCCGTCAGCCATAATAGTGCAACCAAACTCTTTCCAATGCTTCTTATAGGATGCAACAAAATATTTTACTTCGTTCACATTTTTTGAAAAAAATTTAAACTGGATATCATAATATGATGGTGCTTTATATCCACTATCTATGACAGCTACAACATCTAACATCGGCTAAAAATATTTAGATTTTATAGTATTAAATGGTATACAAGCATCGTAGATCCATTTTTCAACGGCTACATGTGCTGTATTTATTGCCTCTTCACCGGCTAGTTTACTTTTTATGGTAGGTTGCTCCCCAAGCCCAGTGCGAGGAGCAAAATAGCTCACCAATCCTTTTTCTTTTTCTTTTTTGGCTTGCGAACTTCCACCTACTTATGGCTTCAACTTCAACCATATCATCATCTTCTATTGGTGTTGGATAAGGATTCATTTGCACCTCAATATATTTTTTTTTTAAGTCTAGACTAGATCTTATCTAAAATTGTATATCCGGAGGCACCTTCTTACATCCAACAATGTCTCCTTTTCGGTTTGTAAGGTGTGTCTTCATTCTATGTATGCCACCACCCGAATATATTTTTGAACAATATAAATATTTATATGATTTTTTATTGGTGGGATCCGAGATTTCTTCTATATGGCCCCATGCAATATCAGTTTTCCAATGACCCACAGATGGATGATTATGTCCAGAGTCAAAATATGTTCATCTTCCATTGGATCCATTGCTTATAAATAAAACTAAATACAAATAAGAAAATAAAATACAAAATTATGCTATACATTTTTAAAACACACATTTAGATATCAATAGATCTACCGTATGCAATATGAAAAAGACTAACATCCATATTTTAGTACATGATTATAACAAAACTAGTAAAGTAATCACATATAACACATTGTATAAGATAGAGATAAATACGCACAAAGCTTTAGAAGCTTTGTTAAGAAATCTATCTTCTTCTTCTTCGAAGAAAAGAACAAAGTAAATAATCTGGAACAAAATAAGTAAATAACATGAATCAAATACAAAGAAGAAAACATTGCCACCCTCGAAATATTGTTCTCCCTCGAAATATTGTTATCGCTCTCGAAATATTTTGTTGACACCTTTAAAATATTATCATCTTCCTCAAAATATTATTATCCTCACTCTCGAAATCGTTTGTGTGCCAACAGGTAAGGGCATTACTAATATATATACATGTGGGGAGTGATCAATGAATTAGATGACTCTGAGGCAACGCGTCGTATGATTGAGCTGACAAGGACACCCCAAAAGATAACACATATTTGAGAGAACTAAGTCATGATAAACTATCCTGATACAACTTTTCAATAGAAAATTTGGCTAAACATTTACTTGAACATAGACTTCGCCCCACTCTTGAACTAGACTACCTTGTATAGCTTTGCTAGGTTTTTTCATTTTTCATGTTGAGCTGGCAAAAAGTCTCATAATAGACACTATTAGTTGTAACCAAACACAACGATGTTGTGCATGTATTGTGGAAGAACACCAACTTGGTCATCTATTACTTGTAGGTTTCTTAGGAGCTACCATTAGTTCATTACCCTATAAACCATTGAAAAAACAAGGGGAAGTTTGACACAAGTCCTTTTTGAGAGATGACTTTTAGTTGCAGGACACATTAATTTTGAAATATAGCTCAAGTCCCTCCCGACGAATATATACCTTTTCTGAAGACGAATGTATACTCTTTCTGAAACGGATGTATACACTTTCTGAAGACAAATATATACTCTTTTCTGAAGACAAATGCATACTTGTAGGGTCCTTAGAATATGGCAAATTATGGTGTCCTGCGGCTAATATTGCAAAATAGTTAAGTACCTATACCTAATTTGCCAAAAAAACAATCCCTTCTCAACACCATCAACCAAAACTCTATGATGATCAATCTCCTTGTCACGCCCATGCTCCTTTTGGTCCAACTCAATGTTATTATCTTCAGGATCAACTTTTTCTTGGACAATAAACCTCGGTGAGGAATTGATAGGTCCCATTGAACCTTGGATACCCGCCCTCCTCACAAAACCGGCTTGTGAGGGGAGGTCCAAGGCGGATATTTAAGCACAACAATTATAGCCCCCTTGCCGATGTGGGACTAAACACAACAATCCTTCCTTCCCATGAGGCTAGGGATCCATGATCGAGGATCTAGGATTGGACAGCTCCGATGACCCCCCACTTGTGTTGGGGCTCGACGAGCTTTGACGGCCCCCCTTTCGTGCCAAGGCTGGGTGGAAACCTGGGCTGTTATACCATTTGATGGATCCCCTTGACCGTTGGATATCCGCCCTTCTCACAAAACAGGCTTGTGAGGGGAGGTCCAAGACGGGTATTTAAGCACAACAATTTCAGCCCCCATGTCGATGTGGGACTAAGCCCAACAGGAATGGATTTCCTCTTCAAACAATCAATGATCGATACTTTTGTTTATCACGCTTGAAATATAGTGTTGAAGGAGTTATGATACCCTTGCTTTTACGGATCAAGCCTTAAGTCAGTTAGAAGCTGGCATGTTTTGGAAATGTTGGCTCTACTTCCCGCTTGAGCCCTTACAACAAAACTTGAAGCACCATCCATACAAAAGATACATGCCGCGAATCACTTAGACTGATCGATTCTCACCTACTTGTGTCTAACGAGTTGCATAATCCACACATGAAAGATTATGAGGGGCAGCATGTTCTTGGATGGGAAGATGCAACCTATTTCCACCACACAAGTGCATGACCTTTAACTTTCATGCTAACCTTCTTGTCTTGGGCATTTCCTTCCTGAAGTGGACAAGGCTGGTCTACATCGTTGGATATTATTATATTTATGTCAGATGGTTGTCTTTTTCTCTTATCTTTCCGACACCTTTGTCAGCATGTCAATCAGATATATGGATCATGTTTTTTTATTAGTCTATTTGTTGGCTAGCCTAGTGCGAGGGTTGTACGCACTCGCTTGATGAATGAGCCAACCCAAAGCCTTCATTAAGTGACTAATAAATGAAATATATAAACATTGTTAGATGGCTAATCCGAGGGATGAGATCAGAAGGGACTTAAGTTAGTATTGACAGAGTTAAGTCAAATTAAAGGGCCAAGATTGGATCTCACATAAGGGGAACAAGGACGACTTCCATCAAACCCTAGCCACCACCTATTAAGCGTGGTTGTACGGCCTGCGGGATCCCCTCGAGAGGCATTCCCTATCTCCGTACATGCGGTCTCTCTCTCCCCTTGTTACATAAGTTTTTTTCCTCTCTCTCATATGTATATAAGATCACTTAAATTATCTGAGATAATGCATCGTATTTTGTTATAAAAAAACTCATAGTTTTGGAAAGATCAATAACTCAGAAACCCATGTACCTTGTCGCCTCCAGCTTGCTTCTTCACCATGTTCTTTTAACCATGGCTTTGGATCATCTTCACGCAAGTTCCATCTCACGCAATTTTAGTACTAGAAGCGTAGCTTTCTCCACAGACCTTTATCCATACTTGTTCTTCTTAGCTGTCATCTCCCTCCCTACGACTTCTTTCAACTTCCAGACGACTTCAGCTTGGATTTCAACAACATCAACTTCCTCCTTGCTCGCCTATTGAAGCAAAATCTTTAGCTATCCTGGAGGAATGAAGCTCTGCATACAGCTTAAAATCAACAATGTGATTATAGAAGGTGACAACCTTTATGTTATCACACTCCTGTTGGAGAAGGACACTCCTCCTCCTTGGAAAATCCATACAATGATAATGGAATGCAGGAGACTATCCCAGCTGTTTGCTAACTGTGAGCTACTTCATGTGAGAAGAGATTGCAACTAGGCGGCGGACTTCTTATCTTCCCATGCTCTACATTGTCATTTTGATTTTTATTATTTTGACTCTCCTGGTTGTTTTTCCTCTCTCTTTGAAGAGTTCTCTGTAAATATTCCGACGATCATTAATGAGAATGAGTCTAACCGACCCATTGCTCTTCCCCTTCTCTATTTGGATCTACTGGTTCTGGACAACCCGTTGGGACTGGTACCCAGTATCTGGATAAAGAGTATATGAGAATAGTGGTTTGGTTCGAGTTTTGATTGCAAAAAAAAAAATGAAGATTATGAGGCGCATCATAACCAATTATTGTCTCCCAAGGCAACATCTATCATTGATCCTTCTTTTCCTTTGACCCTTAACTTTCATTATGATGAAGTTCCATTCTTATAGCTTGTTGAGCTGAAAAACACAGTTTGTTTTCAATTTAACCTCTCCGATTTGGCCCCAATTCTTCCTTTTGTGGCTCAAAATTCGGTGAGATCCATCGGGTTGGTGTTTACTTTATTTGTTTGCTTTCTGCTATGTTTTTCATTAAGGATATTGCACTAAATTTCTGTTTTTGGGATTGATACAACAATTGTGCTTGGAACTTTGTTCATTCTTAATTATATTATACTTGCTTGTTTATGCTTGAAAGCCAGGGAGGAAGATTGATTAGAGGAGTTATTGCATATTTAACTTATATTGTTTAAATCCTCTAGTTTAAGACATAATCTTGCCTAGGGCTGGCAATTTTGGACCCGACATGATATTAGCATGTTTGTGTTTGGGTTAAACGGATTCGGGTCATAAACGGGTTGGCACGATCAACCCGTTTAATAAATGGGTTGGGTCCGGGTTTAGGATCTAGACATGTTAGATCCGAGAAGACCTGTTTAAAATTCAACGGGTCGGATTGGGTTTACCCGCAATCCGATATTGTAGTATATAGGATAATCTTGCCTCCAAAACAACAAAAGTTCATATCATACTATGAAAGGGTTCCACCACTTCAACTCCTTATATCAATCAACTTTTTCAAACTAACTGATGTAACTATTGGGCCGAAGATATCCCCAAACCATCCACATATAATTAATCGCTCTTGTCACTATTACCCTCGTACTATCTCAACTTCAACTCCTATTTCTCTTTACATGCTAGGAAGTACGGATACTTCATTATACTCCAAGTATCTGTATCTAGTACGTATCGGACACGGATACATATTGGATATGTCCGGATACATATCGAATACAGATTTGAAGTATCCAAAATTTAAAAAATAAAATTAAATTAAAAAAACAATACCCAATATAGCCGGATATGTATAGAATACGCTTGGGATACATGTGAATACACCTAGGATACGTTGCCCCTTTGTCTTGTATCCGATCCGATGGCATCAACATAAAAAAAGAAAAAAAAGAAAAAAAAGGAAGAACAACATATAACAATCTGTTAAGCCTTTAGTCCCAAGCCCAACTTCGTAAGACCCAATCCATTGGACTTAAGTAATAAATCCACCTAAATTTGAATCCGACTCGGCTCATCCAACACAAAACCGCTTTCCCAAAGAAGCTTGTTAGCCCACTTTGATCATAAGTTGAACCATACTTATCGGATCTGGACAGTCTTGGGCTCGTTTCGAAGCTATCGCCAAGCCCGATCATCCTAACGTATATATTTTCGCCACCACCGAACAAGTTCAGTCAGCAGAAATTATCGTTTTGCCCCTCATTTACATATATATAACCTTGTCGTATCCGTATCCTAATTTTCATAAGTTGCTAACAATGAAAGCATAATTCCAAGTGTTATGAATAGGGTTTTGGCTAACCATGGGGTCATGTATAGGAAATATCAACATACACTATATGCAAGACTAATCTACTGTATGGCATAAAAATTAAACTTAAAACACCCATATTTATTTTTTTTTAAAGCACTTAAACCCCTATGATTGCAACTATAACAAATTTATTATAGTATGGTAACTCACTTGTTCGCAAACCTAAACTCGGGCTCGCATGTGACATCGTAAATTAGACCAGAAATGGTGGTGGTGGATTAGGCGTAAGATCCAGCTTTTTTTGGGTTTTATTTTTTCTTTTCCTTTTCTGAGCGAGCATGTGTTAGATCCCTTTTGTGTTTTTGTTTTTCTCTTGGTCGGAAGTCCGACGGCTGGTTTTGATCGCTGGTGCGGCCAGTTTTCCACTAGCTGTGGTGGTTTGTGTCCGCCAGTGTGCGCTTTCCGGCCGGTGGTAGTCGTTGTTGTCCCCGCCGGTGTGGCGTGTGGGTTTGGTTCCGCACGGGTGGCTGTCAGTGGTCCTGCCTGGTGGTGGTTTGTGATTCGGCCAAGGGTTGGTTTCTCTGCTCGCAACGGCATGTGGTGCCTCCCGGAAGTCTGATTGTGACCTCCCCTTTGAAAAATAATAATTAAAAAAAAATAAATTAGACCATAAATACAAAAAATGTGTGCCCAACAGCAGAAAAAAGAAGCAATATGTGATGCAATCCACCTCACTTAATTAGGTCAAATTTGCTCTAATATGAAACTAATATAAGCCTAGGGTTCCTAGATAACACTATTGCAACATTGGTGTTAAACATGAATAAATGGTACTAATTGATGATCAAACCTTTAATTCACATATCAGGGTAAACTGGCTAATGGTGCTTAGGTCATGGCTACCACTAGTGGTACTATTCTGGCAGCACCTACCTTCCGATGTAGGGTGGATACTTCCATGCCGGCCGAGCTTTGGGCACTCAAATCTGCTTTCACATAGCTTGCTGGTCGACGCCACAAAAATGTGGCTATTCTAACTAATGCTACGAGAGTGCGGGATGCTTTGGTGATCAGCAAATGTGTCTCCGATGACATATGTCCTCTGATTCTGGATTGTCATAAACTATGGCAGCATCTGGAGGGGGTGTCTTCTGAGGTCAGCAAAAGGTGCTGCACACTGGCTAGCAAAGAAAAGCACGGCTCTATGGAGCAGAGGGTTATGGATTGTCTTTAGTTTCTGATACTCTATCTTCCCTTGTTTGGGAAGACCTCCAGATTGTTATGTAATGACCATCTCCCATCTTACAAAAAAAAAAAAAAACTTGAGAGATGCATATGAATGTTGAAACCAAATATAATCGAAGTACATAACTAAACTAACCCTAATTCCTAAAAAATGCAGTCAGCCAGAAGAATAGCTAATGGTAGATGAATTGCATCCCTCAATCTTCCTTCATCCTTTCTTTCCATCTTTTCCTTTTCCATCCACTATGAAGATCATTCCTTCAAAGAGCCCTCTTACACTAAGTTCGTATCAGAGTATAATGTTGGGGGTTTCCAACAACTCAAAAGCCTCTATTAACCATGGGAGGATATGACCAGGTCATGTAGATTTAAGAAAGGGAGATCGTATTTCTAAGTTCTTTCACGTGGGTACTAAAGTGAGAAGGGCTCGGAATCGGATCAGGTCCTTGCATGTGAATGGGCAGGAGATCTCGAATCAAGAGACTATCAAGAGTCGGTTGATGGAGTTTTTTCGAGACCGTTGGACCCAAAGTTCGGAGGTGGAACTGGAGCTACTAGAGGACTTTCCGGTAAGTGTCAATAATGCTATGAATGAGTTCCTAACTAGAATCCCGAATCCGGGAGAGATTGCACAGGTGGTGCTTGCGGCCTCCCCGAATAAAGCTCCGGGTCCGGATGGCTTTAATAATGAATTCTATAAGGCATACTGGGAGTATATTGGGGAGGATGTAGTGAGTGATGTGCAACAATTCTTTCGATCCGGAATCATGCCTATGGGATGGAATAACACCTCTATTGTTCTTATTCCAAAGATATCCTCACCGAAGGGGCTTTCTGACTATAGACCGATTAGCCTATGCAACCAAAGATATAAATTTATTTCAAAGATTTTGGCTAATAGGTTAAGGTTAATATTACCCAAGCTAGTTAGCGAAGAGCAACACACATTCGTACCAGGGAGGAAGATCAGAGATAACGTTCTTTTGGCGAAGGAGATCTTGTATGCTCTTCAAAGGGCACCTAAGCGGCGGGGCGGGTATGGTGATCAAGGTTGACCTGGATAAAGCCTATGATCGGGTTCAATGGGAGGCACTGGGGGTGATTCTGGCCAAGATGGGTTTCAACCCGATATGGTGCGAATGGGTGATGCAGTGTGTTTGTACTACCACCATGTGCTTATTAATCAATGGGGAGGAGACAGAGGAGTTTAGACCGAGCTGTGGATTGCGGCAAGGGGACCCGTTGTCACCTTATTTGTTCCTATTGGTGGCACAGGTAATTCAATGGGAGGTTAGTAGAAGGCTTGAGGGTGGGGATCTGGATGGGTTCTCTACCAAGCGAAGTCCACGACCGGTGACTATGATAGCTTATGCGGACAATTTATTGTTATTCTCAAGGGAGACGACATTAGATGTTTGGGGGCTACGGGCTGTTTTTGCTATGGTGCAGAAGAGCACAGGGTTGTCTGTTAATCCAAGTAAATCTAGTGTGAAATTCTCTCGTTCAGTCACGACAAATATGAAGAGGAGAATCTTGGCAGCTTTGAAGATGGAGGAGGCTAGTGGGTCATGGATACATCTCGGTGTCCCGATTCATGGTAAGTCGGTATCTAATTCTCATTTCCAATTTATTCTAAGTCGTATGGAAGCTCGGCTCTCGGGATGGAAGGCTAAGATGTTATCACAGGCGGGGAGGGTCGTTATGATTAAAGTTGTTTTATCTGCTATGCCAATTCATTTGATGATAAATGGGGGCATTCCGGTGGGTGTGTTGCACCAAATGGATAAGCTTAGCAGAAGTTTCTTTTGGGACAACTATAAGTCCAAACGGCGACTACATCTCATTTCATGGGAAATGATTGGGAAGGAGACTAAAGTGGGGGGCCTGCAGATACCAAGGTTCATTCATCTTCCAACTCAGTTTTATATAGCCAATTTAAGGTATCTTTTATTTGACACCAAGTTCGGGGCAAGGTGGATCAGGGATCAACACCAGCTGTCATTAGAGACGTGGCAAGACTGGCAGGGGAGGAAAGCATCTTCGTGGCTGCGTAATACTGTTGCTACTGTACAGGAGGTGAAATCTGATGAGGTGAGGATTAGGCCAAAGTATAGGCGGATGATTGCAGACTTGCGAGGGGGTGGTACATCAGGGGAGAGGGCGGTGGCCGTGTGGAGAGGAGCCAAGCTGTGGTCGCTGAGGGTTCCTCCTCGGGTTCATCTTTTCGTGTGGAAGCTTCTCCACGAGGCATTACCGACGGCGGCCTTGCTTAGACAACGGATCGGAGCGGGTTATGGCAGTTGCCCGTGGTGTGGATATCAAGATGAGAACTTGTCGCATGTTTTTTGGGAGTGTTACAAGGCGGTGGAGTTTTGGAAGGAAGTGCGACGATGTACAGGGATTGACTTCTATAGTACTGACCTCCTGTGCACGGGTTTGAAGGACGCTAGGAGCAGTCAAGTTCCACTACCGGGGGAGGTTATCGCGGTGGACATGTGGTTACTATGGAAGGCCGAAATTGGTTGATAACTCAGGGTTGGATTGTTATGCTATGGCGTATCAAGGGAAGGTGATGATACAACAGTTTGTGAGTAGTGTTATGCCGGGTAGGGGGAATATGGACTTCAGTCGGGGAGCCCAATATCTTATGTGGATGGATGGATTGTTTAGCACTTTGTATGAGGTGGCAAGTGGAGCTTGGGTTTTGACTACGCGAACAGGTCAGTTGTGTGCGGCTGCGGCTTTTTGGTGTCAGGTAGATACCCCTTTGCAAGCTGAATTGTTTCTATGCCAACTGGAACACTGGACCATCAAATTGTATTAGAAATAGTAATTGACGGTAATATCCTCTTCTGGAAGAGGATTAAGGGGAACAACTGTTCAACATACCAAACACCCCCTTAGCTTCTTCCATGGATTCAGCCTTGCTCGTTGATCTCGAGTCTTGATCGCAGAATTACTTACGCTTGTCTCTTCTTTCGTCTTGTGTGTTTTCCGATCCGCAATCTAGAATGTTCTTCACCAATAACATCACCTACTCTACTCTTTCCATTTAGCACCGATTTCTAACTCCGCCCTTCCTACTCTAGCATTGTCTCCATCTCAATGCCTCAAATCTATTATGGTCGCATCATGCAGACTACCCTCGTTTATACCACAAGGTATGCAAAATGGTCTTCATAAAAACTTAAATTTACGATTAATTCGTCTTAAATCCCTCCATAGGTCTTTATTTAAGCTAAAGGATATGGTTTGATAGGAAATCAGCTAATGCCCCTCCCGAAGGGCACATTTGTACAACAAATTTCTAACTAAAAATGTTAACTTTTTGAACCATATAAATAACAAAATTGTCCCTCCATAATCCCCTCCAGCAAGAGTCTCAATTCGTTTATATAGAATCCGGATGTTAACACAAATCATTGTAGGAATTGTTACTCTTCACTACAGTGATTTCGCTGTTGCATTTTTTTTAATAGCAAGGTTTCTAAAAAAAAGTGCTACAATGATTTTCAGTCTGCTACAGTTTTTCGGATTGCTACAGTATTTCAGAATGCTACAATGATTTCGGTCTGTTATTGGGATTTCGGTTAGATTTAGGTTAGGGTTGACTATTAGGGATATAGAATTAGGGTTTGGGTTAGGTTCAAGGTTAGGGTTCACTATTTAGGGTATATAAGTAGGTTTAGGGTTATGTTTAGGGTTAGGGTTCACTATTTAGGGTATAAAATTACGGTTAGGTTTAAGGTTAGGGTTCACTATTTAGGGTATAGAATTAAGTTTAGGGTTACGTTTAGGGTTAGACCTCACTATTTAGGTATAGAATTGGGGTTAGGGTTAGGTTGGCGAATTGAAACTCTTGCTGGAGACGAATTGGAGGGGCAGTTTTGTCATTTGAAGGAAAAAAAACAGTGGGGGACTTGTTGTAGCACTTGCTTTTATGGAGGGACTTGGTACAATATTGAAACATTGCTTGTTCTCTAGCTAATATAACATATGCTAACAGGACTTAAGGCTAAGTCTAGTCCCTTAAATTTATAAGGAAAACCTCAATTTGTAATAACAAACAAAGGAATTCACATTGAAAAATGCATTGAAGGGCTCACCCAGGTACTGACTAAAATGGTGGATGAGAGCCTCTGTCGACTTCAGATTGGGGATTGTGACGGTCGGATGCACCTCGAGTGCCTCAAACCGTTGAAATGTAGTAAAAAGGCCGCTATGCAAGAGGACAATGCCGCTGTGGCTAAGGAGTAAGGGCTTTACCTGTAGCCTCCTCGCAGTGCCGGTGTGGGACATCTTGCGATGCCTGAGCCGCCACATCACTGGCGCGCTGAATCCTAGATAATGGGAGTGGGTGGCAGTGCCTAAAACTCTTGCGGATGCGTCAAAGGATCAATGCATCAGTGGCGAGTAAGCAGGGCCGGTTATGAGATTTTTAAGGCCTAGGGCAAAGATAAAAAATAGGGCTCTTTTATACATACTAAGAGACATAAAACTAACATAAAAGTAAAAAATAATAGAAGCAAAATATTACTTTATATACTTTGTTGAATTAAAACTAACATAATTAAAATTTTCAGACAATAAAATTATAGGAAATAAATTAAAATTAACATACAACCATTTTATATATCTTGTTGAATTTTCTAGACAACAAAATTAACATCTTCATCCACATGTCTTTTTCTTTGTCTTTTTCTTAAAAGAAAAAGTACATGTAAGCACTCTTATGCCTCTTCAAGCTACACTTAGTTACTGTATTCGCTAAGAACTGCAACAGTGAGTGCCTCAAAATATTTATTCATAGGTAAAGTCCCTAAACTCTCTTTTAACAAGAGAGGCAATACAATCAGGAAGTGCGTAGGAAAAAAAATTACAATCAAAACCAACCCCATACCTAACCAATGTGTGTGTACCATAATCTCTTCAAGAGATCAGTCAATTAGAAACGTGCACGTGGATACCAAACATCGTACATGCGGCCTATGGTGTGATCCTCAACCGATTATGGGTGTGATTTGTCTATTATGCACAAGCTACAAAGAGCCAGTTCAATTCACCAGTGGTCATAAATGATATTAACCGATCGACCAAGTACTTGATTAGCATCGACTGCCTCCGTCTCTTTGTCGACTGACTAATAGAGGCAGGGTCGACCGACTGACCACCTCCCCCTCTTCTTCAACCGACCGATCGACAACAGGATTGGCGGGGTCGACCGAGTCTCTCCCATTATCTGTCTTTGACTGAACGACCGACGAATCCCGAAGAGGGAGGTGCGGCTGCGGTGCGGGACGGGATCCTCCTCCTCCTCCTCCTCCTTCGACCGAGTGACTTTGATCGGCCGACTCTTGTGCTAAAGTGGTTTTGGTCCACAACAATGCTTTGGAACAAACTGAGGGACAATTTAGCTCTTGTCTGCTGATGCAAAGGGAATTGCTAGTAGCCAACTAGCTTAGCGACGCAAACCGGGTTAGCTATACCGACTCCTAAGTGAATCATGATCGTTGATGTCATACAAAGTGTAGTATGTCATACAAAGTGTAGTGTGTGTACCTAGAAAAATATAGAAAGAAGAGCAATCCATAGGGAGTTGACCGATCAGTCGACCAGGAGGCATCGACCGATTGATCGACCAGAGAGAGTCGATTGACTGTAACTGTCAGTCGACCGATCGACCTACTAGAGTCTATAGGCCAGTCAAGATGCAGATAAGTCAGGGAGGATCCCAATCTTTCCGCCCCAGGGCAGCATCAATATCCACGTGAAGAGTTGGCTCGAAGATCACGCACCAAGACTGTGAGGTAGTTATTCTCGAAAATCTTGACCAGACAGGGATTACGGGAGGACATCCCACGCGCTGAGATTTCCGGTCGAAAAGTAAGGCAAGAAATATCCCCAGCCGTAACTACCAAGTGTCTGCAAGGTGACGCGTTGCCTATTCACGAGACGGTTACGTAGATTACGGGAGCACGTCATCATTCCTGTCCCGCTCGGAGCACCCCAGCTGCCACCTCGAGGCACTATAAAAAGGAACCTACTCTCTCAGAGCAAAGGATCTCGAATTTTGGAAGAGGTACTACTCATTGCTTTTTAGAGTTCACAAAGCTAGACAGAGGGAGAGTTGAGAGGTTGGCATTTGTGTGGCCGGTCCTTTTCAGGTTGTAAGAGGGTTCGGGTGAGAGTTTGTAACTTGTTTGGCTTGTTAGTGCATTTTTTGCCTCAACCCGTGGTTTTTTCCCCTTTGACATTGAGGAGGTGTTTTTCCACGTAAGCCTGGTATACAAGTTCATCATTGGTTTGTTAGATTGTGCTTTCCAACTGAACCGTTCAAAACCAGACCCCCCCCCCCTAACAATGTATGTGCACATTCATTAGCTCTTCTATGGACGAAATGGAAAGAGATCCAAATTTGCCTTCTAAAGACCTCTGCAATCTGCAATAATATTCAGTAACCACCAAGGAGGAGTTAGATCCTCCGTCAAGAGGATATGGACGACTTATCGATGGTCTCACTTAATATGCACCTTAGCACAATTAACAAGATAAAGATATATAAGATTTTTTTTTTTTAACCGTGAAAGTTTCGATGCTGATGTTTCGCCGTTTTGAGAATGAACAGTTTTAAATTGGTAACATGCATGATTTTTTTTGCTCACTGAGACCCCGTGTAGAGCCTACATCTGTTTGTTTGGGTTTTGGGTCTAAATACAAAGGACAAAGCTTAGAGATTGGTGGTCTTATTTTCAAGTGGAGCGGTCCTGCCTTGAACCCTTTTTCAGTCCTTGGAGCTAGGTGCCTAGTTTGTTCTAGAGTATACATTTTTTTTTTAGGTACCTCTGATTGCAGGGCCTGGGATGGTCGCCCATGGCACCCATGCCCAGGGCCGGCCCTACAAGTGAGGCGATGATGGAGTCTCGACGGCGGCGATGTTCGCTCGTTTCCTGTCCAACCACCCAATAAGCCATTTCCCAAAAGAGATCCATATAGGAGAGTTTCAGGTCAGATCGGATGACTGGTGATGAATTATGTGATTTTTTTTTCAGGAGGCAATCAGTGTTAGGTCCAAAAAACAGAGTGCATATAACATTTAGTCCCATCTTAAGTTCCTATTTACAGTAAGTCCATCGGTATGACTATTGCATAAAGCCTGATCCTCTGTGCATTGTTTTGATTGCAAATGATATGATCTTAACTGTTTTGGATAACGTTTTTTTTTAAATACCATAAATACCCATAGTATCGTAGATGATATATGACATATTTTTTTAATGCCAATAGCGGCACGGGTTGCTACAGTGATTTCACTGTAGCTACTGGAGTTATTTCACTATAGCTGCTACCGTGATTTCATTATAGATGCTATAGTGAAATCAATGTAGCAACTTGTGGTTTCATTATAGCTGCTACAATGATTTCACAGTAGCTGCTACAGTGAAATCACTGTAGTTGCTACAGCGAAATCACTATAGCAACCCGTGATTTAATTGTGGATGCTAAAAAGATATTTCTACAGTAAAATCACTATAGCTAAGTACTCAATTTTATGCAAATAATACTCAGTTGAATTGAGTATTATTTTGTATATTTGAATACCATGCACGGGTTGCTACAATGATTTCATTATAGCTGCTACAGTGAAATTCACTGTGCCGGCTAAAAAAGCGTTCCTACAGTGAATAACTGTAGCAAAGTACTCAATTTTATTCAAATAATACTTAGTTTATTGAGTATTATTGCGACTAAAATTCAGTACTATAGTGATTTTACTGTAGCAAAGTGTTTTAAACAATCACGAAAAAGTCACTATAACAGCTATAGTAATTTCACTGTAGTAAAGATACTCAAATATATGCCAATAATACTCAATTGAAGTGAGTACTATTGCTGCAAAATTGAGTACTATTGCTACAGTGTTTTCACTGTAGCAACTTGTTTTTTAGCAGCGACAACGGAATCACTATAGCGCTACAGTGATTTCATTATAGCTGCTATATCGGAATCACTATAGTGCTATAATGATTTCACTATAGCTGTTATAGCGGAATCACTATAGCGCTACAATGATTTCACTGCAGCTACTATAGTGAAATCACTGCAGCTATTATAGTGGTCCCATATTAGGTCTCGAAATTGTACGTTTCGTAGAGATCAGGTGAAATCATATAGACAATGATAGGTTGATAAATTCAGCAGCTTAACAAAGACTATTTTAGTCTTTATTAACCAAAAGAGCTATTGCAACTAATCTGCTAAAATATGGACCTAGGCTTAGAGGAAATGGCTGTCGAGACCTATCCTAAAATGAAACTTTTAAAAAGAACTATTTGCAGTCTACCCCTTTTTTTTTTTTTTGATGAAATAGGATAGTGATTCTCTAGACCCAGAAACGTCACCACTTTTACCGACATCTCGTTATGACACCCCTTAATTAGGTGCAGCACCACGAAGGATGACACGTGATGCGGTTGTCACTATGGGTGAAGTTTGGGTTTCTTTTGATGGTCTCAAGTTGTGGTTTAGCCTTATAATTGCCACAGATCCGCTCATGGAATTAATGATGACACCTGAATCTTTCTTGGTCCTCAACCCAACCATTTTGAACGCTAGTCTTTGCACCCACAATAATCCCAAAATACCCCATTTCTCTCCCAGGCCCCCCTGCCCAAGTCCAACTGCCCACCCCTTCCCGGCCATCCCCTCTCCGCCTAGCCACCTTTGACGACCATTGCCGCTTTGTTGCCGTCGTCGTTGCCCGCCTCCTCTTCCTCCTTCTTTCCTTTCTCCTCCTCTCCCTTCTCTCTCTCTCTCTCTCTCTCTCTCTCTCATTCCTTCCCTCCTCTCCTCTTCTTTCCTATTTGAACCCTAACCCAACTCGTAGGTGTCGGTGAATACAGACCGACATTGCCATTGCATTGCTGGAACATCCACCTCAAAATATACAAGATATTATCCATTTTGCTCGTGCTAACACGAGGACTTCCTAGGAGGTCACTCATCCTACTACTACTCTCGTACGAAGACAAAACAACTACGGAGTTCTAACAAATAGGGGTGTAATATAAAAATTACAAGATACCAAATGGGGGCTTAAAGGCTACAAGTGTCTTGAATATAGGCTCTGGTGCTCATAAAAACAACTAGTTTATGTATAATGAATAGGGGTGTGTAATACATAAAAAATGAAGGCTACCAAATTATAGGTGCACTTAATTAAGGATATGAGTGTAAAGGGGGTATAACTAGTCAAAGGCTGGGTGGGTACAACAAAAAAAAAAAATCTATGGTACCCACCACTACGATGCATGGAAAATGAGATGGATGGTTGAGATGGATTCAATATCATACCCAAATTTTAATTTCTTTTCTCTTGGTATCAAAACCTGAACCCGCAAGTAGCTTCCACACAAGACCCTTTGTCGGGGCTTTCAGCTGGCAGCCACCGGGTTTTAAAGTTTGGCATGGAGGTATGTTTGCACGGCCACCAAGCTCTAGCATGCTACCCTTGCCGTAGTGAAAGAAGAGGAAACATGTGGGCTCTCTGGTGGGTTTGACGGCACACGAACGCTACCGGTGTAACATTCACCCCAAACACGCAAAGATATTATCCGTTTTGTCTGTGCCCGCACGAGGACTTCCTAGGAGGTCACCGTTCCTAGTACTATTCTCGTCCGAGCATACTTAACTGCGAAGTTCTTACAAAATCCGTAGTGGCGCATGGTTTTAAAACACGTCTTCTATATTTAAGAGAAAAAATTATATAAGTAGCTCATGATATCATTCTCTTCAGACGATATGTGGCTAACTTGTGGCCTTATACACCTCACCTTATCCATCTTGGCATCACAACCTCAGGAGTCTTAGCTATTGGATATTGGTCATCACAATTGTCGTTGGATACATACCGGCATCGCCATTGCAATGCCGGTTGAAACCCATAGACATTAACATTAGGAAAGAAAATGCCGGTGTCAGTGACTACGTACCGACATTACAATGGCAATGCCGGTAAGATACAACTGGCATTGCAATGAAAATGTCAGTATGTATCCATCGATACTTTCAGGTTGGGTTAGGGTTAAGACGAAGAAGAAGAGAAGGAGGAAGAGGAAGGAGGATGCGGAAGAGGAGGAGAGTGGCGGGGCGGGGCGGGGATGTCGGGGAAGGGACGGTGGCAGAGGAGGCTGGGAATGAAGGATGAGGATAGATAGGTAAATAACTTTTTTTAAAAGATTCGGGTGCTACTAGTAATTCCATGGGTGCCAATAGACGGACTCAGCTGCCCCGGTGAGCCAGCGGTAATCAGGTAAAGGTCGCCGCGCAATTTCACCGCGGTACGGTGCCTTTACGCTTTTGCCGCGTCGCTTCCCTTTTTCCGTAGAAATCAGGGGCTTTTTAGAGAGAGAGAGAGAGAGAGAGAGAGAGAGAGAGGAGAGTAAAGGAGAAAGAGCGAAGGGGTGATCCTTCTCTTGCCCTCTCACGCCCTCGTCGATTCCCACTCCCACAAAGTTGCAGGTAAGCCGATCGTCCCAACTTCCACTTTTAGGGTTTCAATCTCTCTTTCGCCAAGTTCACTCGATCTCTCCATACGACCATGCTCAGTTCCTTCGATTCTTCCCCTGTTCTTGGATTTCTCCAGATTTGCTCTTCAAGAAAAGAGAAATCCGCGCTGCTGGTCCGAATCTCTGGTTGTTTTTGCGCCTAATCTGTAATTTGCAGTGCTTTGGAGAGAATTAGGGCGGAGAGAGGCAATGGGGAGGGGGTCGAAGGGCGGGTGCCAGTCGGAGTCCCACCAGCAATTCAAGGACAAGGCCAAGACCCGGGTGGACGACCTCCAGGGCATGTTCACCGATCTCCAGTCAGCCCGGAAGGAGAGCCGCTCCGTGGACGTTGCCGTCCTCGAGGAGCAGGTCAACCAGATGCTCCGTGAGTGGAAGGCGGAGCTCAACGAGGCCTCCCCTGCCTCCTCCTTGCTCGTAGGCACCGCCCTCCCCTCGCTTCCTTTATTTCTTTTCCGGCACCGCCAGCGGTGAATTGATCGGTTTCTTTCTTAGCAGGGCAACAGCTTCGGCTGCTCGGATCTCTCCTCGGATATCCGCCGCCTGCTGCTGCTCAACGAGGAGCAGGATGATGCGACGAGCAAGCTAGCCGAATTGCCCCCGATGAGCACAAAGCCCGAGCCGCAGGATGCGCCCAACCCTGATACCGGGGGCATGCAAGGTGGTGCAACCGCTGCCTTTCAAGAGGTGAGATGTTTCGAAATTTCAATTACACTGTAGGTGTGGCATTCCTTGTTAGTGTTGATATATTATCTGATACTTTTGTATGCATTTGCTTATGGTTATATGGAATGACTTGGAATATTCTCATTTAGCTCATCTATTTTTCACAATATACTTGATTCCAGTTATTGTGTATTCGGCTTGAGGATGGATAAACATGCTATCGTACCCTTGATATTATGATGCCGATGGAATGTTCTTTATGATTTTAGAGTAAAATTTGTGCTCTTTTCTAGGAATTATCCGCTATTTCAGCGCCATTCCCTGCCGAAGTAGAAAGTTCTTGTTGGTAAGAATGTAAATAAGGTTGCCTGAAGAACCTCATATCATTTACTCATGATTGCACAAGTCTTTAAGCACAAGGAAGATACCGGTGCAAAATTTGACACCTTAACGGGATTGTCCTTGTTGAAAGTAGTGTTTTCAGAGGCAGAGGCATAAGGCGGGGTATTTTGCCTGTCGTGTGGTGAGACGTAAGCTCCAAGAATTGGGGCGTAAGTCCCACGAATTTTTGTATATTTAGTTGAAAAATATATAATTATTTAAAAGCAGTATGAAAATAATGAACAATGGATAAAATTTAAATGTATAGGTATACTAGGTAGCATAAAAAATTAAATAACTTGAAACAACCTTGTTATTGTCTTTCATGATTCATCTATGGTTCAAACAAAACCGAAAATATATAATATCCAAGATTCGTAAAACCTAAATTCAAGGAAGTTACAATTAAGAAAAAAGACTTCCTTAGGAAGATTGCATCAAGTGGTTGACTTCTAGATGGATTGTCAAGTTGTTGGCTAGAGGACTTCAACTTCTTTGCAGGAGTTTTAGGTTTTGTGTTAATGCTTATCTAGTTCAGATCATACTATTAGGAATTTAGGATTTAACTTGATGGGTTGGTACAATACTCCAGGGTTAGAATATTATTTGGATAAATTTGATGGGCCAAGGTAGATAGTGTTGGAAGTTACTTTGGTGTCTTTTTTGTTGTGCTAAAAATCATGTTCAAAACAATTATTATGTGGACATTTCAATTTTTAGGAGGTTTATTGGAAGATGATTTTCACACTTGGACAATTCCATCACACGAAATGGCACTTCTATAGGAATCTTGAAGGGAACAATACATTCCACGTTTTCTGGATCAATGAAGTAGCCAATTATATCACCAATGCTTTTCATATAGTATAATATGAATCTAAAGTATTTTTTACGACAAGTATCTTTCAATTGATGGCTTAGTACGATTTTCAACAGATGCACACTCACGTACAAATAAATATACAATGAGTGAAATCGGGATCTTGGATTGAGATTCAGGGTCACCCCTGTGATAGTGATAGTGGGTGAACGGAGGACGGATGGTTGGTGCAGGATGCCATTGGAGAATCTTCAGTGGCAAGAGCAAGTGGTAGGTCGGGTTGCCTACCGTCAGAGCTGAGGTGCGATTCACCGGGGGGGGGCGACTTGCACGGGCACCAGCGGTAAGCTGCACGGACACTATGGTCATGGTGGGAATGCCTGTTGGAGGATGGGGGGTGTGATTCATCGGTCAAGGGTGCCTGACGAGAGAGAGAGAGAGAGAGAGAGAGAGAGAGAGAGAGAGAGAGAGAGAGAGAGAGAGAGAGAGAGAGAGAGAGAGAGAGAGCTTGCTATCTACTGGTTGTGCATCGGGTCTGTCATAGAGTGGTTCTTATGACGGTTCTTATGACGGTCATAGAGTGGTTGTGCTTGCATGGATTACTCTTTAAGTAGCGGAAGTTCTTGTTTTATTTGTTTTATTTGCTTTATTTTTTAGAGTATTAGTGATCATAATCTCATTAGGAACTTAGGAATTCTAGTCCTTATAGGTGTGGGAGTAGATAACTTTCGTGTTGTTGATGGATTTAAAAGTATATTTTGCTAGTTTTCATGATTTAATGAAATCCAGATTGTTTTTCCTAATGCTAGTCTCCATTGTTTAGATTCAAGTTTCTGAGTTTGAAGCTTTCTCCCTAAGATTTTGGACTTGACCTCCGTTGAGTTTTTCTCAACTATTATTTTTTAAGATATAGAGTTCTATTGTGAAGTTCTAATATCAGTTTCAAACCCTATTCACACCAAATTAGACTAACAAATAAGATTTAAAGATAACATGTTTTTTTCATTATGACCGTGCAACAATTTGTACACGCAACCATGGATAGCTTAAAAATTGGATAGTAGCAATGAGGTTTGAGCTTTATTGATAATTCGTGTTAATCAGAATTTAACGATCCCATAGTTGTAATCAAACATTTGATGGCTCAATCAATGCTAATTTTTATAATTGAAGATTCGATTTTAGAAGAATCTATTGTCAAAGTGCCAACTATGGCTAATGAAAATCCACCAAAGAACATCTTAGAAAGAGCTAGTTTTTTTTTGGGAAAGTAAGAAATTTTCATTAAATCAGATTGATCTACTTCGCTTGAATAGTAGGAGAAATAAGATGCAAGGATTTCAGCATTACGTGTTGTGCAGTTTGTGCTTGTGTGACTAGAGGGGGTTGACTGGCATGCATATCATACCGTTCTGACACCGTCACTCCTGACATGGGTATGTTAAGCTATGTGAGTAAAACTTGTTTTTAGTATTTAGGCTACTTTAATTGCTTTTATTAGGGAGTAGACATTTCTGAATAAGTACATGTAACATTTTGCGTGGAACTAAATACACGTTCTTAACGAACAAAGACCTTAACATTACAATACGTGAAAAACCTATTATTATATTGGATCCAAAATGACAAGGAAACTCACTACCTTTTCCTACTTGATCTTAATCTTTAACTGAGTGATTAAAATAATCACCATTAAAGGTGAACTTTACAATATGTGTTGTTTGTTTGGATATAAGTTCAGTTCTCCTGGGCAATGTGATGCAGGACAAAACAGGGATCCTGCAGAATCAAAGAAATATTGCTCAAATCATGGCCAATAAAAGAATACTCATGGATAAATATCACCTTGAGGATTTCATGAGCAAACAAGCAAGCCACGATCAAATTTTTAGGCGAAGGAGGGCTTCAAATCAACAAATCAGCATTAAAACATGTCCTCAGGAGGCATGGGGTGTAAAAAGTCTGTAGTAGGAGTAAACAACCAAGCAGGGGGGGGGGGGGAAGAACTCTAGGTATCACCACCTAGAGGCTTCGCGAGGCATCACCACCGCACGATATTTGGGATCCTTCATCAGGAAACTCAAACATAATTTTATTAATCAAATTCACCATCCTTACAATGATTGGTGAGGGTCTCTTTAAAAAGAAAATAAAGAGAAACTTCCTAAAAGATAACAACTAGAAAGATAATGACTACCTATTTTAAATCAAACCAAATCGTATCAAATCTTATCCTCAATAACTACTAAGGATTTATCCTAATTAATTAATCCAAAAGTAAATTATTTTTTGAATTAAATTACTAGTATATTAACAAAATATTAATATTTAAATAATATTGATTATTAAAAATTTAAAAATTTAAACCGTCGGATGCTTCCGCATTAAACACCCTACTGTGAAACAACTTAATCTCGAGTTCTGCGAAATCGAAGCAGTTGCTAATGCCTGAAGTCGAAGTAGTCGTAAATGCCTAAAGCTGATGATGTAGGCCTAAAAGGTATGATTGTGTCACACCTTAGTCACCTCCCGGGTCCCACGCGATAGAGGTGTTGCTATCGAGCAGGGACCAGGAGTCAGGGATGTGATGCCATATGTTGATGAAGACAGCCACCGGGTCGGTTCGACGTGGTAACTTGAAAGATGACACACCAAAGTGTTAGCAAAACCAAATGAACACCCGATCCGATGTTGGAAGATCTAGCCCGATAAAGTCAACAATCGGGGCTAGCATGCTGAAGTCGACATCCTGAATCTTCTCGACTGGCGGAACCATCTTGACACGATCAACTCCATGTGGTAGTACAGTTGGTGGAGTGCTCAACTGAAGGTGGAATCTCCAATATCTCTCCACAAAAAGTGCTGGTGGCGGTGGGAGCTCCTTGGAAGTCCCTACCAGGTGAGGAGGCTTTGCTAAAAGCGAAAGATCATCAGAATGTATTAGAGTCTTCTCGGGGATCTCCATTGATGGTACCGATGGAGATACACCCTGAGCTTCAATCCTGTTGATTGTGGCTTGTAACTTATCCATCGACTTGTCACATTTTGCTTTTCATTCTGCATATTTTCTATCACTATCTCGGATAAAGGCATCAGTCTTAGCATACGCTCGGTCATAGAAAGACTAGTCAAAGGGATAGCGGGGATATAAGGATCGGTCACGACAATAGAACATCGTGATAGGAGCTCCAATACCAAAACTGATGCAGGACAAAACATAGGTCCCACGGAATCAAATAAATAAGGCTCGAATCATGGCAAATAAAAGAATACTCATGGATAAATATCACCTTGAGGATTTCACGAGCAAACAAGCAAGTCATGATCAGATTTTCAGGCAAAGAAGGGATTCAAGTCAGGAAATCAGCAATAAAACATGCCCTCGGGAGACCTGGGGTGCCAGAAATATGTAGTTATGGGGTGTAAGTGAAATTTGCTTATAAAATAAGGATAGTGTGCCTGAATGATCATTAAAGGAAGAGAGGGTGCTTGTGAGTGAAAGAAACCAACCCCTTAGAAGTTCATCCATTCTAACTGAGGGTGCAAATTCCTCTTTTTTCTCTGTTATTCTGCTTGCTAGTCGACTCATTTTATGCAACCTGACCATATTAAATAGATTGCTTATGTTGTGATCTAATTTACGTGTAATCTTGGGCCTTTATTACTAACTCATCATGATTGTTCAACTGATTAATACCACATGGACTCAACTATAAGAAAAAAACTAAAACTAATGCATCGAATTACCATTCTGACCTCATGGAAGGCTTGGTCTGTAGTTGATCTCATCAGGATCATTATCATTCGAACAATACAAGCCTTTGATTTTGATAGTCGAATGGTCCAAATTGCATCAGTAGATTTTGTTATGGTGGGATGGCCTTGAACTCCACATTGCCAGCCATACAAGGATGGGCCCAAGATGCGCTAATGTTGTAAACTTCCAAAGAAGACCATACAGGCGCAAAGGAGAAGCTCAGAACTCTTTGCATTGGCTCGAAGGTTGGTGCCTCAAGGTGTACGTTGGCTCTCGCATCATGATTCACTTCTAGAGCAAAGGTCTGTTAAGGAGTAGGGTGCGATATAATACTGTGGCACACAACATTGCATCCTCATACAGTTTGCTAATGGAAACTTCACCATACATTGATGTTTGATGGCATGCCACTCTTTATCGTGTGTCATGGATGGAATTTACTTCCATCATAGGTGAAGCTTCTCAACCATATTGATGTATACATCATTCTCCATACTCCCTCTATGAATGATTAGGGAACAACAATGTTTGGAATTGGTTTTGGTGATCAGTGTCTTGAAGATATTGCTCTCCAGTTCTTGTTAGAATCCTTTTGTCACATGCATAAGGCATTTTATGTAGAAAAACTCATCATCCTTTTATCTGGAGAGAGTTGTCATAAGTGCTTGTTGATCTCCATCTTCATCTTCCGATTATGAATTAGGCACCCTCTGCACTGGGGCAAAAAACAGCAATGTGACCGCTCTTGCCACATTAAAGCACCTATGTCTAGTGTCTCGATCGAGCCTTGGGATCTAGCTTCAAAGTTGGGAGACTTGAAGTGAAGGGCATACTATTATATAGTGAGTAGGCATCAAATTCTGGCCTTTGTTTGCTACTTTTCTCCCTCAAAGACAGCTACGAAATCTTTGTTGAGTTGGGCATGATGGCTATTCTTTTATGCTAACATGGTATAAAATATTTTTTTTGTTGGTGGGCGGGCCAATTGTCTCAGTTTTGGACTGCAAGCATAGCTCAATAGCCAAAGAGCAAGCCACGCAGCGGGCAATCAATGGTGTTGCGAGAGCATCAAAGCAATAATCGGTGTCGGGTAGTTCAGTAGGAGCAGTATGGTCCGTAATCCCGGTCTTTGAATAGGCTAGCTAGCAGCCATGTTACCAAGTTGAGGTTTTTTTTAAAAAAAAACGTATTTTAAGCACGACTTACTGTTGTGATGTTTTCTACACCACTCATTCCCGTTTTTTTGAAAAACACATGATTTTTTAAGAAAAAAAACATGATTTTGTGTTTCAATCCAGATCTACGCATTTTAATCCTGATCATCATGTTTTAATCTTATCGTATATTGCTCAAAAAAATTATTGGAACAACTTTATATATATTTTAAAAACTTTTGTCGTTTCCCCCCCCCCTACTTTCTTGACTTTTTTTTTCAATTTTTTTGACTTCTACCCTAGCCGATTTTTAGCGACTTCTGACTTGGTAACTTTGGCTAGTCGTAGTTATTATAGGCCTGCCAACCAGTGAAAAGCATGAAAGCAATGGTATAAATTGGGATATCTTGTTGCATAGCTAATCTTTTGGGAAAAAGATTATATGCATCATCAACCATCTATACTTTGCAGCTATGCTATCAAAATTGGGACTAGTCGGCGACTAGTCCCCGACTAAACTAGACTAGATCCGACTAGTCCATAGACGGCATTCTGCAAGCAAATTTTGATTTTGCAATGAGTCTTTGCAAGCAATTTTGTTTGGATTTTTTTGCATTGCTTCGAAGTCTTGAGTCGCAATTATGGCTCTTCCCTATAATCATCTGTTGAGGACCTGAGAATCTGAGATAAATAAAGACAAATAATTATTGTTTATTTGTTGATATCCATATAACCCTATAATCAAAATTGGGGTCGTTCCCAGATTAAACATCAAAAAACAAATATTGTGATGAATTCTTAGTTCTGAGTCTTCTCACATAGGCATGAAGCCAATACAACTACGTTCTGTTACTTATGTATTTATACCCATGCTGTGAAGTGTGAAGGCATGCATTGCTAATGACCGACTAATATCATATACTTATTGACATTTATGCTAGTTCATATATCATATATGTTTAGGGAGGGGGGAGGGGTTAGAATAAGTTTTGGACGATTAGTCTCGAATTAGTCTCGACTAGTCCTAGTCGGCCTTTAGCCGACTATCGACTTTGACTGCATAGTTTGCATATAGTTGTATCTTGCTAGTTGCGATCCTGCAAGATAGCTTTGTATCCGCATGAAAGGATCTATTATGCCTTTTGGATGTGTCTTATCAATTTATGACATTTATAGTTCATTCACCAAAGATTTTACCTTATTGCTGCTTTAGTTGGTAGAATTGGAGATATAGGAACTGCTGGTAGTATTGTGGGAGAAATTAGACAATCATCATTTGCTTCATTTCCTGCCAATAGTTTATAGGACTATTGCTCTTTCCGGATATGTAGTTGCGTCTTCCATTCTATCAGAGTTGTGTAACTCCCCTCATTTTTTAGGGAGGCGTATTGCACCCTGCGGCCCTTTGTAAGTTGGTACCAATGAAGAAATTCCCACGACTAGAGATCTAGTCCAGTGTTGTAAAGGCGTCGTGTAGGCCATGCCTAGGTGATCGCCTAGTCCTTTTCGAGCCCGGTCGCTTAGGCCACAGCCTAGGCAGGCGGTCTATATAAAAAATAATTTTTTTAAAATTTTTTTTGTTTTTGTTTCCTTTTTGAATGTATGTATGACTCATATACTTAAATATCATTTTATATGTCTTTATTCTTAGCTCTTTATCTATATCTTCTACTTTAGAGTTCGTTTCATGTTGTTTTTACTAAGGTTAAGGGTAATGTTATTGTCTGCTTATAGAATTTTTTTTTCCTCTTTGAATTATCTTTCTATATATATGTGATTTATCCTCTTTAGTGCTTCTATTTTTTCAATTTTAGTGTTGTGCTAAATTTTTAGGGTTTTTTTAATTATGCTTGATTTGTTTCATAATGAATGTTAGGGACCTAGGGTTTTAATGTTATAACTTCTAGATTATAACTTTTTAATAGTAACATACTTTGATTCATTGATTGTTACATGTTGATAATGCATGCATACATGATTTTATGTATTTACATTTCAGTGATTTAGCATGACAATAATGACATGAATATTCTTAATGGATAAGAATGTTTGATTTTGGTGGTTTGATTAATTTCACATGAAGTTTTTGATGGTATTATGCTTATTATTTGTTCAAATCCGAATATTATACTGCTCAAGTGCATGGATTTCTCAAGGGCGGTAACTAACACTAGTCTTTAGAGATCCCATTTGTTTCCTACTACTCAATTGCATGTAATGTGTGGATGAAAGAAAAAAAAAGAAGCAAAGTAGAGTAGAGGAACAAAAGAAAGGTTTCAATGGGTGTATGGGCATTGGCACACACTGATGTAGCCTGTGATTGTTAGGCTACAATTGGTGAAGAATATCTAAAACTTAAGATTTCTATTTGGCTCAATGGTGAAAGGACTGGCTGTCGTCAAAATTTTGCAAATATTTTTTTAATTAAGAATTGGATTGAACTAACGCAGGCCTTAAAAGGGAAAGGGGGGGGGGGGGTGTTAATTCAGTGTGTTTTCACATATTTTAAGTGGATTATTTGACAGAACTTGCTGTTTCCATGCATTTTGGATGTAGCAATAATAAAAAAATTGCAGCATAAACCATGTCAAGACAGTGGAAACAACTTACTAGCTCTAGTGGCTGAAGTTAATTAAGCGAAGCAATCTGTTCGCAGCATCAAACTACTGAAAACATTGGATCGTTATAATTCAATTTCTGTACATAAACTTTATTCATACCTCATCACAATGGTAAGATCCTTTTTGGATAGGAAAAGTTTTGAATGTTTTAGAAAACATATAGATGGCATGGTTGCATATTGCAGCATATCAATTGCAACATTAGATGGTATTCACTGCCAAAAAAATATTTATCAATATTTTTTTGATTAATTAGCTAATGGTGTGTGACAGTGACATAATTCCCCCCCCCCCCCCCCCCCTCTTTCCCCTGGCGCCACCCCACCCGGCCACCCACCCTCTTTTGGTTTTCCTTTTCTCTTTGTAATCATACCATTGTGAAGTGTTAAAGTCTCCGTGATAAGCCAAAGATGATGGGGTGAACATTAATAATGAGGAACGAAGGGAGAGACTAAGATATGGGAAATCAAATTTGGAGAAGAGTGCCATTGGAAAGAGTTGTTGGAGGAGGGGGTTGTGTTGGGCACTAGATAAGAGTTGAGAGTTGTGGTCGTCGGAGAGCCGTAGCTAGTCTTCACTACCGCATCAGAGGGTCATAGTGAACTAGGCACTGATTAGGGGGGTGGAGGTGGATAGCCGTCGGGTTGAGACCTATCTTCATTGTTAGAGGATAGGTGGCGTTGAGCTTCATGCTAGTTAAGGGGGGTGGACATGTGTGTCGATGGAGGAAAACAAGAAAACATTGTTTAAAAAAGCATTGGGTGGACCTAATGTGGTGAGGGATATGTTCGGGCCAACCAAAACTAAACTAGACTCCAACCAGGACTTCCAACACGGGAAAATTGTTTTGACACACAAAGTTAGCCAACAGAGGAAAAAACCCACAAAACTGGTATAGCTATGTAATCTGTAGATCTTTATATTTTGCATTGAACCCTAGATTATCTTATGGATATATAGGCAGTTTGTGTGGAGCCTTCATGTAAACTTGTGTTGTTTTTCTATGACTATGATTGCTTTGATTATTAGAATTAATATCGAAAAAATATATATCTTGGGTTATGGAATCTTGATTAATTATCTAATTTAACATTATTATGAGCTTGTGGCATCACTAGCATGTTTCATATTATGATGGCATATAATCTAAATTGAATTCTTCTATATTTTGCTATGCAGCGACCATGGGGTGATAACTCCACATCAGCGGTCATCGAACTCCTCTAGATCTGGGGTAGGTGTCCTCACCACTGAGGATGTACTGCTCGAGAAGTCCATAAGATTGGATTTCCCAATGACCGACAACGAAGCAGAGTATGAGGAGATCCTAACCGAGCTGGAGATGGCAGGTGGTCTTAGGGTCAAGAGTCTCGCCGTCTTAAGCGACTCCTAGCTTGTCATCAGTCAAATTTATGACAATTACGAAGCTCGGGATGGAAGGATAGCGATCTACCTAGACATCTGGGTGTGAGATCTGATGAAATTCGACGAATATGATGGTGAAATCCAACAAATCTGATGAAGCTAGGGGCGAAATCCTGCGTGATCCGGTGAAATCCGAGGAATCCAAGAGCAAGAATTGGCAACTATGGGTGAAACATGTAGATTTCGGCGAAATCCTGCGAAATTAGGAGATTTTGGGCAAAATCTAGGCGAAATGGGGAGACTTTGGTCAAAATGGGGAGGCTCTAGTCAAAATGGGGATATGCCTTGGTTGAAATCAGCCAGCATTTAAGGGCCCTAGCTGTGGAGTGTAGACTGAAATTGGGGGGCAACATGTGGACTTGGTGGGCCCCCCTGTTTCGGTCGGAATCTCGACGAAATGAGCGGAATGATCACAAAACGCTAAAAATTCGACGAAGTGGATGGCATCGGGGGACAGCATGTGGTTTCAGTGGGCCCTCATTATTTCAGTCCAACTTTTGATGAAATAAAAGAAATGGGCCCGAAACCCGGAACGGGTCCGGGTTTCGAACCCTCCTTTTGTTTTGCCTGCGACAGAAACAAAAATATTTTTGTAAAAATTTGGAATTTTGACCAAACTTTCAAATCATGGTCTTTTCCTTTGGAGGAGAAGAATTGGACAAGTAGTGCATTGAAGTCATTGTATACACATGCATCTATATTGACACACATGGTCACCTAGGCTGTTGGAGACAAATCCGAACAAACCTAGGTAAAAACATGGCCGCTTACATATATTTTCACCACAAAGACTTATTAACTATTAACAAATAACAACTCGCCAATAATGTACCACATATACCTCAACAAAGACGATAACCAAGGTTCAAAGAGGTTTGTGACCAAACAACAGTTCGGACCTGGCCTGCAAGGATCATCTACCAACAAACGTGCCATATATTTCGCACAAAGGCGACAACAGTGCATACTGATACTGCAGTTCGATGTTGTGACCGGTGGTCACGAGAGGAAATGTCTTGCCAACCGCTTTAGTAGGGCTCGACAACATAGCTTGACGTGTAATAACATGGATATACACTTCTCGAAGATAATGTAAAGCTGCATCAATCCTATGGGAAGTGTAACATCCGCCCCAAACACACAAGATATTGTTCGCTTTGTTTGTGCTCGCACGAGATCTTCCCAGGGGGGTCATCCATCCTAGTACTACTTTCCCCCGAGCATGCTTAACTACGGGGTTCTTACGAAATCCATAGCAATGCACGGTTTTAAAATGCGTCTTCTATGTTTGGGAGGGGAAATTATATAAGTAGTTCATGATCTTCTTTCCACGTGATGTGGAGCTAACTCGTAGCCTTGGACACCTCACCTTACCTCACCTCACCTCATCCATTTTGGTATTACAGCCTCAGGAGTCTTGGCTATTGGATCTTGGTCGTCACAATCCTACAGTCCTAGACGTACACGTGTAGGGTCAGAAACCCCCCTCCCTATTGCGAAGAGAACCGGTTTTGATACCATTTTGTAACATCCGCCACAAACACACAAGATATTGTCCGCTTCAGGGGTGGGACTTGGGCGGGTTGAATGGTCTGCCCATGCCCAACCCGACTTGCACAAACCTTAACCCGTTTTGCCCGTGGAACCCGGGGAACCCGTGGAAGCCCAACTCGTGCTTGCTCATTCTAGTTGTTTGGGTTGCTCGGGTTGCCCAATTTGCAAAATAATGGACGGGTTGGGTGGGTTGCCCAATTAGAAATGCTTGTGCACATAAATAGATGAAAAAAACCCAACAGATTTTTAAATTGCATAAAAAAAATCTTTGATTTGCATAACGAAAACATAAAGTCTAACCCATATTCTCACATATTTCAAACGAATTCTTAGCATTCAATATCAAACAGACAGTCTATGATTTTCATAAAAAAACTACCAAAGCATTCAACCTTAGTGTGTCACTTCCTCGGGTTGGGAAGATCGGTGCCCAAACCCGTCCAAATTGAAATCGGGTTGATCTTTTTTTGTCCAAACTCGTCCAAGTTTTTAACCAGTTTTGCTCATGTTTGTTCATTGTTCGGGTTGGGCTAGGCGGGTCGGGTTCAGGTCAGACCCTCCCAAGTCCCACCCCTAGTCCGCTTTGCCCGTGCCCGCACGAGGACTTTCCAGAGGGGTCACCCATCCTAGTACTACTCTCGCCCGAGCACGCTTAACTACGGAGTTCTTATGAATTTCGCGATGCACGGTTTTAAAACGCGTCTTTTATGTTTGGGAGAAAAAATTATATAACTAGCTCATGATCTCCTTATCTGTAAGCGATGTGGGGCTAACTCGTGGCCTTGTACACCTCACCTCATCCATTTTGTGTTTGGATAACCCTCCCTGGAAAGTCCTTGTACTGGCACGCGTAAAGCAGACAATATCTTTTATGTTTGGAGTGGATGTTACAAAATGGTATCAAAGCCGGTTTTCCTCGCAATGGGGGGGTCTAACCCTACACACGGATGTGTAGCGTTTAATAGGGGTGGCTTATGACGACCAAGATCCAATAGCCAAGACTCTTGAGGCTGTGATGCCAAGATGGATGTGGTGAGGTATCCAAGGATACACGTTAGCCCCACATCGCCTGGAGAGGAGTCTGAGCTACTTATATAATTTTTCCTTCCAAACATAGTGGATGCGTTTTAAAAACCGTCCACTATAATTCTTCGCCTCTACGGATTTCGTAAAAACTCCGTAGTTAAGCGTTCTCAGGCGAGAGCAGTACTAGGATGGGTGATCCCCTCGAGGAAGTTCTCGTGTAGGCACGGACAAAGCAGACAATATCTTAAGAAATTCGTAGCAGTGCATGGTTTTAAAACATGTCCTTTATGTTTGGGAGGGAAAATTATATAAGTAGCTCAGGATCTCCTCTCCAGGCGATGTGGTGCTAACGCGTGGCCTTGTACACCTCACCTCATCCATCTTGGCATCACAGCATCATGAGTTTTGGCTATCGGATCTTGGTCGTCACAATCCACCCCCCTTGAGGGCTACACGTCCACGTGTAGGGTTAGACTCCCCCATTGCGAGAAGAACCGGTTCTGATACTATTTTGTAACATCCGCCCCAAACACATAAGATATTGTCCGCTTTGCCCATGCCCGCACGAGGACTTCCCAGGGGGGTCACCCATCCTAGTACTACTCTCGCCCAAGCACGCTTAACTATGGAGTTCTTACGAAATCCGTAGCGGCGCACGGTTTTTAAAAAGTGTTCTCTATGTTTGGGAGGGAAAATTATAGAAGTAGCTTAGGATCTCCTTCTCTCCAGACAATGTGGGACTAACTTGTGGCCTTGAACACATCTTGGGCCCTTGGCATCGCAGCCTCTGGAGTCTTGGCTATTGACTATTGGATCTTGGTCGTCACAAGAAGAAATAGCCTTTCGTTCGTGCAAGTTTTCATTAGAAGTGCAAGGAACTATCAAAGGAGTGCCAAAAGTTATAGATACTATGATACCAATTGGAATATGCTAGGTCATGTTTGATTGAGGGAATTTGCAAATTATTGATACTAGCTGCATTTGATGTTTTTTTGCTGTGACACAAATGGAAGAAAATGCTTTTCAAAAATAAAGAAAACTGCAAATATTACCTTTTCTTGATAAATATACAGAATAGATGTGAAATGCTATCACTAGCGTACTCTTGTGAGCTTTAGAGAGATGGCAATCTTAGAACATTCGAGACATTGACTAGGCATCAACGGGAATGGGGTTTTATCACCTTGGATGTTTTCATCTATATGCTAGGGGCACCAACTGCCAATCATCAAAGTATCTGTGATTGGTTTCCGCCCATTTAACTTTTTTGGTGCTCTTGGACTTGCAATCCTAGCTAGAGATCTTTTTGTTTTCGAGTTTCCTTTGGTCTGCACCTTTTAGACCTTTATTGGAGTCGTCTGTCGTCTTATATCGTTTTGGCAAAGTGATGTGCTTCATGCTTTCTATCTTGTCTTGGATTTATTACCCCTTCTGTATAATTTACCACTTAATTTATGCTAGGTCATGGTGATTATGATCAGTAAGCAACGTTTCCTAGAAGTAAGAAAGAAAATATCAGGTAATTATTTGCTAACTGTTGCAACTTGCATTTGCCCATAAGATAGGGCAATGAGTTAGTCTCGGTGACTTCGAATATTCACAACATTAGTTTCTGTGCAACTTGTTGGGTTTTAGAATTGCAATACTTTTGTAGCTTTGATAATAGCTAGATACTATTTTGAACTATACAAAAAAAAATCTCATAGTATGGCAGGACTAATCTGATGCAGTCTCTTTTTTGAAAACGAATGTCATTATTGTTGTGCAGAAGCAGAAATGCAAATACGTTAGAGCCACTATTGTTGTGCAGAAGCAGTAGAGCATATACCTTTGAGCCTCTAGGAGCAACCAAGGCAATCACCCTGGGTAGCAGAGCACACCAAAATTGTTTTTATGCACCAAAAAAACCGGGATACATCAATGGAACCTAGTCAAACAAAAGCCTTTAATATAAACCATAATGTTATTACATCAAGAGCAAAGCTCTTCGAAAGATAACCAACTTTTCCAACCATCATAGGTCCACCGCCCGTCGATGATTCTTGCCATATGTTGTAACCAGTGCTCCGCGTCCATTGCTCCCAAACTGTCGCTCGATGGTGACGCTCAGCTCTTGCATCTGTCGAGGCATCTCCATGAGTTGCTTGTCTGTGTCTCGGGCAATCGTCCGTCGACTATTTGATACCGGTACCTGTCGGCCCTTTCATCAGCCATCCGTCGGCGACTCCATCAACCCCCTCGTTAGTGTCTGGAATAGTCGTGTCGGCGATCCTGTTACTATGCTCCGCGTCATGTGCCCGACACCACGATCCACCAGCGATTTGCAATCTAGCGCCGACTCTCACTCGGCTCAGTAGCTCACACACCACTCGGATCCTCCATCATCCGTCTTCGTGCACACCTGACTAACTCTGTCGATGGCCCGGTATCCGTGCACACCCCAACATCTCCCTCTTCACCATTGTCAAACCCACGCCCGTCGAGTCGCTCCCTCGTGACTCGGAACTACACATGGAGCTTGTTGGACATCCAACTGTCAGAGGGAAGCACACACTCTCGAATAATCCAAGCGTCGAGGGGAGGGGTGCCATGCCGGCACCCCCCCTAGATAATTCTACTTTACTGTGCTCCTCTGCGACTTGCGGCATTTGTCAGAGCCTTAGGCACATCGTGGAGTTGCTTCTCTGCGGCAGCGTGTTGGTATCTCTGCATTGATGTTGTCATATAAGAGAAGGGATCCTGTGACTGGCTGGGAGATTCTTTCTCAAAAAGACATGGCCTCCTTTTACTAATCTTTCACGCTAGGCAACAAACGGAGTGGGAGTCCACCTCATGGGCTGGACCCCAACAAATATTAAGTGTTAGAACTGAAAGAATTTCTTGTTTTACTTTTTCTATTCACAGTTAGCCGGTGGTAACCTCACTAAGTTGCTTCTTGGTTCATTGAAATTTTTTGGGGTGATTATGATATATATCACTAAGTTGTCCAATTTGTTTTATTTGCAGAATTTTTTTGTGGGTCAGGCACCGCCAGAGCATGTATCCCTAGGTCCTGACCAATATCAGCGCAATATCCCTACCGGATCACACCATGGTACCATGGATTGCCTGGAAGGAACTCCTAATTTGGGTTATCAGCAGTTTAATTTGCATCAAGAAGTTCACCCTGATCAATTCCTCAGCTACAATACTGGTGGACAAAATGCAGCGAATGGGGCACCTCTCATGTCAGACTTCCTTACAACAATATCCCCTCCAGCTTCTGCATTCTTGATGCCAAAGTGTGCACTCTGGGACTGCCCTAGGCCTGCTCTAGGGTCGGACTGGTATCAGGACTATTGCAGTGATTTCCATGCTACACTGGCTTTCCATGAATGTCCCCCTGGTATGGCTCCAGTGCTTCGTCCCGGAGGCATCGACCTGAAGGACGGTCCACTCTTTGCTGCTCTCGGTGCAAAGGCACAAGGGAAGAATGTTGGTATTCCGGATTGTGAAGGGGCTGCCACTAAAAAGTCTCCATGGAATGCTCCTGGTATGATTGTATTACCTTTTTTGCAAATGGACCCATATTCAGACTCTACCTTACTACCGTGGTTTTCCTTATGCAGATCTCTTTGATCTTTTTGTTCTCGAGGGCGAAACACTTAGGGAATGGCTTTTCTTCGATAAGCCTAGAAGGGCCTTTGAGAGCGGGAGCCGGAAGCAGAGATCGTTGCCGGATTACAAGGGGCGTGGCTGGCATGAATCTAGGAAGCAGGTGATGAAGGAATTCGGAGGGCTGAAGCGGTCTTACTACATGGATCCGCAGCCGTCCGAGTACTTGGAGTGGCATCTCTACGAGTACGAGATCAACAGCTGCGATGCCTGCGCGCTGTACAGGCTGGAACTAAAGCTCGTCGATGCAAAGAAGAACGCCAAAGCAAAGGTAACGAGTGATCCACTCGTCGATCTGCAGCAGCAGATGGGGAGGCTCAACGCCGAGACGCCTCCTGAGAACAAGCGCTGTGTTAAGGGGAGGGGGAAAGCAAATCAGGACCACGCTGGAAACTTTTCTCCGGCTTCTGACATCGTTCGTCAGGACGGTGCTCAAGATATTTATCATGCTTCAGATCAGATGGCGCCTGTTGTTGAGAGCTCTGCATACGGACCGAGCCTCCCACATATTTATTCGCTCGAGAGCTTAAACGACTATTATGGAACGTAACCAAGAAGACCGAGGCAGCCGTGTCAAGTCAGCTCCGAATGATCGAGTGCTCTTAGAGCTGATTTAGGTCGATCCAAGAAACTGACTTCTTGGCTGCAATCTCTGACAAGTATCTGTAATAATTTAGGCATGTTGCATGGGGTTAGGGCGCGGGTCGTGGTCACCATCTTCTCTCGGTTGTGGAACCACCCATACGACTGCGATTTCTAATCCATGTTTGATGTACAGTGACTTCAGCATCTTCACTAAAATGCTCTCAGAAATGTGCAATCTACGGTGCATATTTGGGTTTGGGTCCGTTGCGATCATATGGTTCTGTTATTTACTGTCCTTGATGTACAGGATGTCGGAGTTTTGGTTTGTTCAGCATCTCATCAAGTTGTTTTAATGTCTGATGATCACATAAGGGTTAAGGGTTGAACTGTGGTGTTATGCTTTAACCTAAACAGGCTTAGGGTGCTTGCAGATCCACCATGGATGAGATCGGGCTTGGTTCGAAGCGGTTCAACCGTGTTAAATCAGGTCAAATACCAAGGGCCACAGGCTGGTGAGTCCACTTCAATCCTTCTGTTAGAGACATGAAAGATCTGGGGGTTGATCTGTGTAGTAGTACTCAGCTGCGCTTCATCGCCAAAGTCTCATCCGATCAAGAGGTGATCGATGGTCCATAAAGAGAGGGCTGACAATATTTTTTCGACCAGATATCAAGCTGGTGTCGATCCTCTAAGATTTTTGGCACAACATCCGGCCGGGGACCGATCCCCAGGCGCCGAGCAGGGGCCATCCAACCGAGAAGAGGAGAGTCGTGCGACTCCGGCCAGACGAGCCAAAAACCACCGGCCACTGGAGAAGCCCCTAGTTACATGGGTAGGGAAGGGGGGCCAAATCCCACCCGGAAGGCAGCCCGTCTTGGCCTCCCTGGAGCTGGCGGCGGCATCCGAGGAGGCCAATAGAGGGGGCAACGAAACCCTAGATGGGGGGAGGGGGGGGGGGGGGGGGGGGGGGGGGGGGGGGTTAGCTAGCTTGATTAAGAAATAGTGTAAAGGGGAAAAGTGTCGAATCCAAGATTTCATATAGGGAATGGCATTCATTTCTTCGGCACAAAGTACAACCCAAAGATCAGAAAGGGATCAGCATTCCTACAGAGGTTTTTACTGAAATGGCCACCAACTCTCAACTATTGTTAAGAATGGGCCAGGTTGCTTTTGGCTTTACCAAAGTGACCATTGAAACTCTTTGGGACCAAACTACCCTTTTACTACTAAAACCCTACCTTCCATTGAGTCTCCCTTCACTTCTCTCATTTGGACAGCAGCTTCCTCCACCTTTTTCGACGGCAACCATTCAACGGCAACTGTGGGACAACCGACCACCCATTTCAACGGTGATCATCAAAGCCCGTGAGTCTTCCTTCACTTCACCCCTTTCGACAGCTCCTACACTTCACCCCCTTTCAACGACTCCTATACTTCACCCTTTTCAACAACTCTTCACTTCACCCCTTTGGAGGACAACCTTTCGATGACGACTATCTCATTTCAACAGGGCTGTGAGATATCCCCTTTAAACCTCCATGCTTTGCGATTTTTTTCATATATGTTTGATTAACTTCTTCATTGTACCATTTGATTACTTTATGATTTCATTAACAACAACAAGCAATCGAGAAAAAGGAACGAAATCAACAAAAAGTGGTTGAATATTAACAGCACATTTTAGGACGAAAAATGGACGAAAAATGAACGAAATTGATAAAATTGGCTATTCATCATTATGGTTTGGACGAAAAATGGATGAAATCGACAAAATTAGCTGAATTTATATTATATTGGTCGTGATGAGTCTAGTATGTATTGGTCGTGATGAGTCTAGTATGTATTGGATACGTATGATTAATTTTTGGTATCAAATTTGGTATTGTTGAGTTTTGATATTGTGATTCTATGCCTTAAATAGTAACATCACATTTTAGGATGAAAAAGTGATAAAAAATTGATGAAATCGATAAAATTGTTAGGTGAATATTAGCATCACATGATCTAAAAGTAAAAAATAAATAATAATTGTTAGTCGTGATGAGTCTATTTTGTATTGGTTACATATGAGTAATCTTTGATATCAAATTTTATATTGCTGAATTTTGATATTGTGATTCTATGCTAACAGGGATTTAAAATATGGATTCAACATTACCGATACTTTGTTGTTACGATAAAGAATTGTTATATTTGAAAGAAAAGTACAAGTACAGGGGTTGAAGAACTAAAAGTATCATTTTATCTACAAAATCGGATTTTGACTATCTTGTTCAGGAAATTTATAAGATTACAAATGATAGTCTCAAAGAGTATGAAATCACAATGAAGGTTTTATATCCAAGTATACTTGCATGTCCTCCTGCCGAAATTATGGATGATAATGATGTTGCAGTATTTATTGCCCATAACATCCGAGCCAATAATAGCAATGTCCTATTGCTGATAAGCAGAGTGTTGAAAAATCCGGGATCTATTAACAGGTCGACTGAAATCGAACTACTCGGTAGTAAGAGGAAGTTGAAAGAAACGACACAGGTGTCTCGTAAAACACCTTGTGTAGTTACTCCTCCCGTTGACTTAAAAAATATCTCGACATCATCGGAGCTTCATTGTTCGATATCGTCATCATTCAGTGTTGGAGATTTGCATACGGATGAAAATACTCATATTAATTATGGCGAGGATTTCAGTTTTGTACCATGCACACTAGATGTCATTCAACGTATTGAGAACAAGAGTATGGAGAAACCTGAAGACATGAAGGTATGAATAATTATTTGATATTGTTATGAATGACAGAAGGTATGAATAATTTTTTTAATTATCTTATGTTGTAATTTTGATGATTAATTAGTTCATGTACTTATATGTTTTTAAATAATATATGCCCAGTAAGGTGAATACAGATGACGATCATAATGGGTCAAGAAGAGATGCAAAATTATCTATAGATCTTAACCAGAAACCTACTGGTTGTGATGTATTGGATGAATTATTCATTGACACTCCTGCGGATATGGTAGTATCTCCAAAACACACTCAACAGAATAGTCAGCCGAAGGATAAGGATATTATCTGTAAGCAAGAAGGAAGTATGACTGAAAAACAAAGAAGGAAGAAAGAAGTACCACTGAGACATAGTCAGAAAGAGTGTTTTGCCAGCAGTAGTTGGATGGAAAACGATGTACGTAAGTTTTCAATACCTGATTCGGTTATGGTTTATGAAGACAAATACGTACTTAACGAATTCCCTATTGATGTTGAAGTAAAAGATGATTATCAACAACTTTATCCTAATCAGATGTTTATAGATAAAGACACATTGATCAAGATTGTACAGAAGAATGCTTTATTTACAAATACTGAGTACAAGGTGATGAAGTCCAATAGAACAAGATATTCATTAAAATATAAAAGAGAAAATTGCAGTTGGAGATTACGTGTAAGTAGACAAAAAGGGTGTGATGTTTTCAAAATTACTTTCCTAGGCCTACACAACTGCTCATTGCCGCAGCATGGAATTGATCATCGACAAGCTACAAGCAAGTTGATATGTGATTTTGTGAAAGCTCGAATAGAAGCACATGTATTGTACTCTCCCAAAGCAATTATATGTGATGTGCAACAAGAATTTGGTGTGCAGATCACTTATCGAAAAGCATGGCTGGCAAGGGAGATGACAATTACTCTTTTAAGAGGCTCAAACGAGGACTCGTATGTAATTCTTCCAGCATATTGTCATAAAGTTGCACAAAATAATCCTGGAACCATCACTAATATTTTAAGGGAAGGAGACAGATTTAAGGCTGTTTTTATGGCTCTTGGTCCATGTTTACGTAGTTTTCAAAGACAAAATCTAAGACCAGTAATAGCCGTTGACGGATCTCATTTAAAAGGCAAGTACAAAAGTACTTTATTTATTGCAACCACTTTGGATGGAGATAATCATATATTTCCCGTGGCTATTGGGATTGGTGAATCGGAGAACAATGAAAGTTGGAATTGGTTCTTGACACAACTGCGGGACAGCTTGGGTCAAGTTAATGATTTGGTTATTATATCCGACCGACACAAGGCTTTATTGGCTCAAGTTTCTATTGTCTTTCCGGATGCTGTACATAGTTATTGTGCGTTCCATATTTCGCAAAACATGTATGCCAAATTCAAACAACAAAGATTATACTCTTACTTTTATACAGCTGCAAAGGCAACAAGAGAATCAAAGTTTTATCAAGTGATAGAAACTATAAAGCATATGAATGAAGATGCACATGACTGGTTACGAGAAATTGAGCCAGCAAAATGGACTACAGCGTATTTCACACGCAGAAGGTATAATATTATAACCACAAACAGTTCTGAAAGTTACAATAGTTCCTAAAAGATATCAGAGAACTACCCATCACTATGATTTTGGAGCAATATCGGTTAAAGCTCCAGGCTTTATGGTTCAAACGAAGAAATACGGCAACAACTTTGACAACAAAACTAACAAAATGGGCAGAAAATCAGCTAGCCGGAGATATGGATAGAGCTCGTGGCACAGCATGTCATCCTATTAATCTCGATGAGTATATGGTCAGATCTATACAATATTGTGATCATGTAGTTTTAAGCAATCGAAAATACACATGCCGTAAATTTGATGTGATGGCCATGCCATGTTCACATGCATTAGCCGGAATTGCACAATATAAGATGGATCCTTATCTATTTTGTGTACACTACTACGCAGCGGATAACTACAGGGCAACCTATGCAGAATCTATCTATCCAGTTGCTGATAAAAGTGAGTGGAAGACCCCAGAAAGTATTAAATCAGCTAATAAACTAAACCCACCCATTGGAAAAAAAACAGCGGGAAGGCCAAAGAAAAAAAGAATTCTCTCACAGGGTGAGGAACGCCGGACTGTCAAATGTGCTAGATGTAAACGTTCTGGACATAATAAAAAATCATGTAACTTTTCTATTATTGCAGAGTAAAGGTATTATGTTTTTTTACTTGTTCCCTTTATGAGTTTTACACATACTTCTTTTAGTCAATATAACATGTCTGACTGAATTCTTGAAATCACTATGATTTTGGAGCAATATCAATTAAAACTCCAGACTTTACTTGTTGTTATATGCATATTATGATATATATTCTTGTTTTTAATTTCTGTATTTTTATTGAACATCTTATAAACTTATTGAATGACATGATTATACAGGTATCGTACTTATGGCAAATAAATACTATGTGGTATTTATGGGTAGAAGGCCTGGGATTTACTATACTTGGGAGGAGTGTCAACGACAAGTTAATGGCTATGGAGGATCTTTGTATCATTCATTCCGTTCCTTGGAGGAGGCTGAAGGTCACTTATCCAAGTTCCAAAGCGAGCATCTCTCTCCTAATAAACATCATGATATCCCTTTGGATAGCAAGCGTCATGCACCTTCGGATTGCGTCTCTTTTGTCCCTCCCGCTCCTAAGTTTACCACTCGGGAGTGTGGGTTTTGTATGTTAGGAGCACTTTTGGCTATGATGGTGTTTATATTTATATTCATTGTAATATGAATGAAGGTGATTGTAATGACATATGAGGGGAAACTCTATTGTAATGATATTTCTGGAGTATTGCATGTCTCGAATGTTGTAATGTAATGACATATCTTAAGTTTGTAATGTAATGATATTTCTTAAGATTTTTCATTTAAGAAGTTATTCAGTTTCTGTTTGAATATGGTGCATGTCTCGGATTTTGTAATGTAATGACATATCTTAAGTTTGTAAATGACATATCTTAAGTTTTGTAATGTAATGACGTATCTTAAGTTTTTGTTTGAATATGGTGCAAGTCTCGGATCATGGCGCAGGAAAAAAGTACAAATTGATCTTAGAAGAACATTGGATATCTTCTGCTCTCCTATTATATAGAAAAAATATCATAGAGAGAGGAAATGACGTAGAGAGAAGATAAATAATATATAGAGAGAAAAATTATAAAAAGAGAAAAATATATTATAGAGAGAAAAAAATTATAGAGAGAAAAAACAAAGATAGAGAGAAAAAATAATAGAGAGAGAAAAAAATTATAGAGAGAGAAAAAAATACTCAGAGAGAGAAAAAATTATAGAGAGAATAAAATTACAGAGAGAAAAAATTATAGAGAGAAAACAATTATAGAGAGAAAACAATTATAAAGAGAGAAAAAATTATAAAGAGAGAAAAAAATTAGAGAGAGCAAAAATTATAGAGAGAGCAAAAATTTATAGAGAGAAAAAATTATAGAGAGAGAAAAATATTATAGAGAGAAAAAATTTATAGAGAGAAAAAAACAAAAATAGAGAGAAAAAATAGACGAAATTTGTGATTTCGTCCAATTTTCGTCCAACTTTTGTCTCACAGATCAATGCCAGTCTCGAGCAAGACTGACTGTGATTTTTCAGCAACGAAACAATGACGAAATTTGTTATTTCGTCCAACTTTCGTCTCACAGCTCAATGCAAGTCTCGGGCAGAACTGACTGTGATTTTTCAACGACGACAACTAGAAGAAATTTGTTATTTCGTTCGATTTTCGTCTCACAGCCTATAGCCAGTCTCGGCCAGAACTGACTGTGATTTTTTGACGACGAAAACTAGACGAAATTTGTTATTTCGTCCGATTTTCGTCTCACAGACCAAAGCCAGTCTCAGGCAGAACTGACTGTGATTTTTTGACGACGAAATTTGTTATTTCGTCCGATTTTCGTCTCACAACCCAAAGCAAGTCTCGGGCAAAAATGACTGTGATTTTTCGGCGACGAAAACTAGACGAAACATGTTATTTCGTCAGATTTCGTCCAAATTTCGTCTCACAACCCAAAGCTGTTCTCGGGAAGGACTGACTGTGTGATTTTTATTCGACGAAACATAGACGAAATTTGTTTTTCGTCTTGATTTTGTCTCACAGCCCAAAGCCAGTATCAGGTAGGCCTGACTGTGATTCTCGGGCGGCCCTAGCAGAGACAAAACATAGATGAAATTTGATATTTCGTCCGAATTTTGTCTATATTTTTACAGGTTATATAAGGCAGTCTCTGGCAGGTTTCACTATGATGCAAACTGAATAGATTGCAAATTACAAACAACTAAATAGATTGCAAACAACTGAATAGATTGCAAATACTCTTTGATGCAAATTACAAATTGCAAATATACTCTTTGATGCAAATTACAAATTACATTTCAATCCAACTGAATAGATTGCAAACAACTGAATAGATTGCAAATACTCTTTGATGCAAATTACAAATTATATTTCAAATACTCTTTGATACAAATTGCAAATACTCTTTGATCCAAATTACACATATCTAGTCATTCCATTACAAATTACAACAAAGTATAACAAATTACACATATCTAGTCATTTCATTACAAATTCTAACAAATTACAAACAACTTTGATGGAACTTCCAAATCATCGAGTCATTCTAATCATCATAGCCAAATTGAGTCCTTCAGTCATAGCCCTTCCATTACAAATTACAATAAAGTACAATATTTTACTAATTAGAAATTCCAACAAATTACAAGTTCTTTGATGCAAGTTCCAAATCATCGAGTCATTCCAATCATCATAGCCAAATTGAGTCCTTCAGTCATAGCCCTTCAATCTACATATTGATGCAATATTTGATATGCAATTCGCCTTCGAAATGAGGTCATATCAACCTACAAATTTAAACAATTAGATTGCAAGTGTAATTATTGAATATTATACCTGACTGAATATTACATTGCAAACAACTGAATATTATACCTGACTGAAATCGATCTTTTTGTTGCTGCTATAATAATTGGCAAAAGACATCAAAAATACGCCACAATCATACCTATATAACATATAAAATTGTTAGTTGTATAAAAGGACTAATATTTTTTCAGTATTTTGTAATAAAAACTTACCCATTGTATTGCCTAGGATGATCTTTACCATTCTTGCTTGTCCATTTTGTACCCTGCAATGCATTTTCATCTCCCAAAAAATATAAAATTATTGGTAGAATTTCTAAAAATGGTTATACTTTTTTACTATACTTAGAAACAGGGTCACTATAAAGAGAGTATCAAAACTAATTTCCTATCCTATATATGGAGAATCCCAAGATATCAATGTTGGTTATCTTCATTGATAAGGATTATTACGTATGAACATTTTCATATCGGAATGATATCCCCTTTATCATCTTTGAGAGGACTGTCGAATTCTTTCGGCCACCTATATGATGCAATGAAGGCATACATAAGGTGAATATCATCTAGATTTCTTCCATCGTGACTTTGTACAAAGTCCTTCCAATTCTTATAGCATATTTGCCATAATATCTGCAATTCAAAAATGAATAATAAATATTTATTAAATTGTGAGAAATTTTTTTTATACAAATACTATTAAGAATGAGAGATATACCCAAGAATATGTCCTAGCCATAGAAATAGTGACTGTTGTACTGGTCTTATTCCTTAATATGCGCTCTTCAAGTAAGTACATATATACATCAATGTGCTGCAAAAATATAAAGTTTTATACGATTGAATATGACATATCGAGAGATATCAAAAAAAATAATTGATATAAAATTACCTCGCTCATCACCTATGATGTTCGCTCATATAGTTTGTTAATTAAGTGAGGGGTTACAAGGACCCCATCAATTACAACATCAGGCCTATATTGACAACGATGTCATTAATTACTAAGAGGCAAAATATGTTATCATTCAAAAATAGATTATATAGTGACTATACTTACAAAATATTTCTGTTGTCATCAAGAAAAGCTATCATTGTTTCTCGCTCTTCAGACGATAGTCTTTTTATCCATTTTTCCACGCCAACGACCTCCTCTTCTTGTATTTTCTTACGGAGATTTTTCCTTTTGTAGGTGGTATATGGAGAGCATATTGTTGGACCCGGTTTCTTCGTCCGCTGTGATGTAAAAACTTTTAATGGATCCTTCTCCACTACCTCGTCTTTCTTATCATCATTATTCTTTGTCTTCCCTTCTCCTTCCTCCGTTCTATATCCGTCTACCTTGCCTTCCTTCTCTTCTTCCTCCTTCTTCTCGAGGCCTATATCCTTATCAAATTCAGAGAATATGTTTTCATTCTCCTTCTCCTTCTGGACATACCGTTAAAGATAAACATATAGTTAATTCATACGTATACAAAAAGCAAATAATTATAGAATATATAGGAATCGTTATTGGTTTACTTGACTCTCTAAACTGATGTAGTATTGTTCTCTAAGTAAAGAGAGCTCTCTCGCATGTCTCTCCTTAATTGAGGAGATCTTTCTTTCATATTTTTCATCCATTGAGGAGATCATCTTTGCATATTTCTCCTCAAGTGAGGAGAATCTTTCCTCAAATTTCTCCTCAAGTGAGTATAATTTTTTTTGAAATTTCTCCTCAAGTGAGGAGAATCTTTCCTTAAATTTACCTTCATCGGATCTGTCGTTATGATCCGGTGCAGTCAACAACAACTGATTGCCCTCATTTCCTTGGAAGGGAGAAGCCTTAGCTTCAAATAAGTCTTGCAGCATATCAATTGCCTTCTCCTCTTCTCTGACAGTCAGCTCATTCAAAATCTGAGCCTATTAATACATTCAGACAAAAAAATTAATAATTATACGATGCATCTATTACTTTAATCTAAGCAATTAAAAACTCGTATACTTACTTTATTGGAATTCATAATATCATTTATTCTTTGGTGTGATGATGCTCTTATGTCATACCAATTGAGTAGTCTCGACCACCTTGGATGCTCAAGCATCATGGCACATACACTCCCAGTTGGGGAATCCATTCGAATGCCCATGCATGTAGCAAATAATTAAAGAAAAATAAATATAAATATTAAACAATAGATACAATGAATTGTTTATGTATAGAATAATACATGTAAAATGTACATGCATCCAAAAATATTATACTTTGGTGGCCACTTTGTAACATTTACTGCACCTTCAAGCCCAGATATGATATGGCTATAACAGAGGTTACCCCAAGGGTAATTATTGAAACTGTCCAAATCATCCACCAATCTCAAATATCTATCCGGTACGATCACATTTTTATTGCTGCCAAGAATGACACTTTCCAAAATAAGAACCAAAGAAAGTTTTATTACATCATCTGGAACTGCAGTTGCTATGATTGCAGCCATTTAGGAGGCCTGAGTAGCCCCGCGTGGAAAGTATCTACTTCGCAAGTTGTCTGACCCAATGTCTAGTATCGGAGGAGGAGGCCCAAGACAATACCGGAGTCCAGAAACTAAAGAAAACTCCAACGGCGAGAAGGAAATAATCTGGCCATCCAAATTAAACTTCAGACCACTTAAGTGTCTTTGCCAAAAATAATGTATGACACTTGGGGAAATCATAGCTCGTGCACTGCGTCTCCAATCAAATAAGAAACCAAAACAATTCCTTTTCATCCTATCCATCATATCTGTAGAATTATTTTTTGTATCTATTGACTTGAAGTGCTCCTCAATTTCATTTAAGCATTTAATGCTGTTCCTTGCAGAAGCTTTACCAAAATAGCTCAATCTAGCACTTAGCTCCGTGGCCACTTTCTTTTCTTCTACATCCTCTCCCTCTTCAATCTTTCTTTTCTTTTTCTTTACTTCAATCTTCACATTAGATTCAGTAGTTTGTGTAATCATACCGGACATGTCTCCCTCTATAGAAGCAGGGTCCCTACCACCACGTCCATGCGAACGCCCACGACTACGGTTTCTCTTAACCATCTGAAAACAAAATAACAAGATACAATAAATTAAATAAGGTCTCAATAAAATATATATATGATGAAAATTTGGATGACATATGGACGAAACAATACATAAAATATGGATGAAATAATACATAAAATATGGACGAAACTACTATTTGGATGTAGGAATCTACATATGGTTTTTTATTGATTTAGAGAAGACTTATGATAGAGTACTATCAGATGTAATATGTTGCCAATGTTGGACTTTACGAAGGAAATGGGTGCCTCAAAGTTATATCGAAGTGATTGAAGACATGCATGAGGGAGAAATTACTAATGCTTGAAGTAATTGTGGCGAGACAAATGAATTTCCAGTAACTATGAGAATTCACAAGGGTCAGGATTAAGCTAACTATCCTAGCTTATGACCAAAGGATTAGTTCAATTCAATTCACTAATGCTTCAAAGGATTAGTTCAATTCAATTCAATTCAATTCAATTCAATTCAAAGGATTGGGCTGATGACTTATGACCAATGCAAGAATGTCCTAGCAAGCAAGGTGAATATCAATTCTTAAAGTATGCTTATGCAAGTGATGAAATATACGCATATAAGCATTTAGGGTCAGACAATTGCAGGTTTGATAAAAAGAAAATCAATTCTTAATTGCACACTTCTGAATTTAATTGACAACCACATTACGTTGTTAAACAGAAAGCCAGCTGATGGTGGAATAAAAAACACTATACCTTATTCGAAACCAGTATTAGAACCAAATTCACTACTATACCTTACCAAATTCACTACTATACCTTACCAAATTCGAAACCAGTATTAGAAACACTATACCAGTATTAGAAACATTATACCATGTCATGTGCAATTTGAATGTAAGGTATATTAGAAACACAATCAGTTCTGCCCGAGACTTACATTGAGCTGTGAGACGAAAATCGGACGAAATAACAAATTTCGTCTAGTTTTCGTCGCCGAAAAATCACAGTCAGTTCTGGCCGAGACTGGCTATGGGCTGTGAGACGAAAATCGGACGAAATAACAAATTTCGTCTAGTTTTCGTCGCCGAAAAATCACAGTCAGTTCTGGCCGAGACTGGCTATGGGCTGTGAGACAAAAATCGGACAAAATAATAAATTTCGTCTAGTTTTCGTCGCCGAAAAATCACAGTCAGTTCTAGCCGAGACTGGCTATGGGCTGTGAGACGAAAATCATACAAAATAACAAATTTCGTCTAGTTTTCGTCGCCGAAAAATCACAGTCAGTTCTGGCCGAGACTGGCTATGGGCTGTGAGACGAAAATCGGACGAAATAACAAATTTCTTCTAGTTTTCGTCGCCGAAAAATCACAGTCAGTTCTTGCTTGTCCTTGCATTGAGCTGTGAGACGAATGTAAGGTATAGAAACCAGTATTAGATTTGGGTCTATAGAACATACCTTGGCAAGGCAAGCTAAATCCGACGAAGCCTGAATGATGGTAGAACTGGAGGCGGTTTCCGACAAAATGAGGGGATGATTTTTGACGAAGCCTCAATGACGAAGTCTCATCGACTGTTGAAATTGACGCCGGTTGAAATGGAGAACATCCGACGAAGCCTCGACGACAGTTGATCTTGACGAAAACAAGGCGAAAAGCTTGATTTCTCTGAAACTGATAAGAAACCCAGCCTCGACGACGGTTAATCGTGACGAAAACAAGGCGAAAAGATGGATTTTGGACGCCGGTTGATGTGGAGGCGGTCCGACGAACCCTCGACGACGGTTGATCGTGACGAAAACAAGGCGAAAAGCGGGATTTTGGAAGCCGGTTGAAATGGAGGCGGTCGGACACAGCCTCGACGACGGTTGATCGTGACGAAAACAAGGCGAAAGGCTCGATTTCTCTCAAACTGGTAAGAAACCAAGTTACCCAGCCACGATAGCTTTTTACAGTGGTAAGGGTCAATATGTCTTTTTACCTATTTAGTGTCACCGTGCGACCTGTTTCCCACGTGCTAAAGGCCATTTTCGTTCAGATTTCTTGATGCGGTCCATTCTCAACAATAGTTGAGAGTTGGTGGCCATTTCGGTAAAAACCTCATTCCTACAAGTTGAAAGCCCTTGAAATGACCCAGGTGTTTGATCCCTGTCGTACTCGGTTAGACTCGAGATCTTGTGGTTTTAGAACCACCAGCAGTAGACCTACTGCCTGCCTGCCTGTAGGTTGGACCACTGAGTAGGGGTGGCAGGTTCAGGTTGGACCCTAACCCTAACCCTATCCATATCCATTCGGGTAAGGCAGGGTCCCTAACCGACCCATATCCATTCGGGTAGAAGAGGGTCCATACCCGATCCATACCCAATTGGATTTCGGGTATGAATAGGGTATAACTGTCTCTTTTTCAACATCATATATGCAATTACTGCAGAAAAAAAATAATCATAGCAACACAATGCAATGTTAAGAAGCTCTGTTGGTTTCTTATTGCAATGGTTGTAGTAAAGTTTGGGTATGGATATGAGTTCGGTTGGGATTTAGGTATATGACAATGGGTTTGGAGTCAAAACTCTAGTGAACACAAGTTAGAGTGGCAATCGGGTTTCAAGTATGGATATTGAGGTGTGCATACCCGTACCCAAAAGTTAATCAGGTAGAGTTTCTATGCCCATACTGTACTCAAACCTGTTTCGGGTCCAAGATCTATCTATACCGATACCCGGTATTTCAGGTCGTGTGTGTTCGGAATCCATTGCCCCCCATCACCCTACAACGAGTAGGATTTTGTTCCCACCTCCTTAAAGAGGTTGGAGCATCCCGCTCTCTCATTGGTCCATCTTGAGGGCTTTTGATCATTTCACAATGATAAACAGTATGAAATGACAAACATATCCTTAGAATGGACCAATGAGAGAGAGTGGGATGCTCCAACCTCTTTAAAGAGGTTGGAACAAAATCGTACTTGAGGTTGGAGCATCCCGCTCTCTCATTGGTCCATTCCAAGAGTATTTTTGTCATTTCATACTGTTTATCATGATGAAATGACCAAAAGCCCTCAAGATGGACCAATGAGAGAGAGCGGGATGCTCCAACCTCTTTAAGGAGGTTGGAACAAAATCGTTCTCCCCTACAACTGAGGACATGAATGTACAACTGGTCTACCGATTTCCCCAAGCCACTCAGGCTGTGTTTCTTTTCCTAGGAATTGAAATTCCTAGAAAATAGGCACATTCCCATCTTCTTTCCATGAAAAGGCTTGTATGTTTGCTTATTCTCTCGGACATGAAAGCCCCACTTTTTGTGGGATTTCATTTCGCCATCAATCGATCGCCTATGATTTCCTCCTGGTGCAAGCATTGCCTGTACACGAACCAGATGCGGGAAGATTTGTAAATCTCTGGCTACCTGGTGGTTTTCGGTAAATTTCTGGGGCCGTTTCCTGGGAATTCCAATTCCCAAGTAAAAGAACACAGCCTCGAGAAATTGGATATGGAAGTTCAATCCTCAAATGCATCATAGATGACATTGCCTAATCTCTTGTACAAAACATCACCGAGAAGGGCCAGGGCTCCATTGCATCAAGCTCGATACGCTCAGTTGCATCCGATGAATGCACCAGTCTCGCCATGTGCCTGAACCCGACAGTATTGCTGTACCTAAAAATGGGAAATGTGATCACGCATGCCGAGGCAATGAGCGGCTTTCCTCATCTCCAGGTAAACATTTTGCTGGAACATCCTCCTCCACCGGTTTCTTCTTCTTCTTCATGCGCCTGTTCTTGATCTTCTTTTTGAACCTGAGTCTCTCCTTGACGCTCTTTTCCCATTCCTTCTGGTATTTCTTGTAGATGAGCATTGCAGCTCGTGCATCCTCGATCTGAATGAAAACCACAACAGATTTGCTAAGCCAACTTTCAACAAGCACATAAAATTTCTTCATGTTGACACTTGAAACTGATGTTGCTGAAGATAAATATGTTCCACAGATACTCCTGCAAGGGGTTAAAAGACTTTCTGCTCATTATGTCATGCAAGATCTTAACCAGAGTCTTGAGGTGTCTAGGAACCCCTATGCAAGAACACAGGCTAGATAAAAAAATGTCATGAAGACTGTAGATAGGATCTCTTGGGTGTTAGGTGGTCCTGTTGGTTCTCATACTTATCTGGAGTAGTTATGAGTGGGCACGTGACTTGATGCCACGTGTCTCAATTTGTTGGAGAAGGAAGACCCTAACTAGCTAGTACGATGACGCCTTCGATCCTCCGCACTCGACGGAATTCCATCTAAGGATCGAATGACAGCTAGAAATGCTCAGTGCGACAGTTGTCAACATGAATATTTTGGCTCATGTTATTGTCTCGGATTGGAATCTATAGAAGCCCGTCATAAGTCTACGGTTTGTAGATGCCACAAACTTGAATTGCCACTATGATAAACTTATAATTGTCCCTTGTAATTTGAATCCATGATAAGGTGTCAACCATTACCTTAAAGTCTTAGGTTAAAACCCCAACTAATTGGGGACATAGGTCAAAACCCTCATACACCATGTGTTTAACCTAAAGCTAAGTCACCGCTTCCATCCAAGTAACCCTTGATATACACGGATCTCATACTCTACTCCACTTATACACATCTATTTTCTCACATTAGGCCCCTTTGACCTCCATGATATATGGTTGAGGACAAGCGCGAGTTAAAAATAAAAATCAGTGGGATCATCGTCAAAGAGAGTATAGAGTATTATAAAATATTTTGAGACATCCAACTTGAAAAAGGCATTTACACAAATGCATTTATTTGAGAAATATACAAAAAGGATCATCATTAATTTCCAGATACGTGTTGTCAAACAAAGACTTGGACTTTCTGGAATTTCCTTGTTTAAAATTTTATCTTTCTAGGTTTACAACACATCAACATTGCCATCCTCATCTTGGCTACATTCACCTTGAGTATGTGCTTCCTTCATTGCCTGCTAGTCTCATCCAAATGTATAATCATGGTATATAATTTTCCTTTGATAATCTCTGTATGTTTTTGCCAACACCACCCTTGTAGCACACGATTAGTTTAACAATCTTGTTTAAATCCTGTCTGAAATACCTAACATTTATATACCCATTTCTTTGAATAGCAAAACAAAAGTAACAAAAAAACTCGCACTTTTGTACTTATTATTAATTTTAACATGTCTCACTTTAGTTAACTTTGTCGCACTACATATACATGCTTTTTTTAGCGCAACTGATTCTAATTCTTTAATCCTCAATTTTCTTTTGTCATAGCCCTAATTTACTGTTAGCATTAGCCATTATCCAATCACCTAAGACTATGTCATTGGAAAATAACATATGCATCCATAACTAGTATTAAGTTGTATGGAAATTGGTAGATCATTGGTGCAACTCCATGGTTATTGTAATCTATGCTATCAAAATCGGGACTAGTCGGCGACTAGTCCCCAGGCGGCATTTTACCGACCGATTAATTTCGATTCTATCATTGCTGGGTGCAATGTTTAAAAAGGCGAAAGGCGTACCGAGGCGTTTTTCCTATGGAGAGGCGAGGCTTAAGCCTCAAGGCGTAAGCCTCGAATTTTTTCAAGGCGTTTTGGTAAAAAAAAGTTAAAAAAGAAAAAAAATCATAATAAATACTATTATTGAATGTGTAATAATAATTGAACTAGATATGCATAATAAATCACAATGTGTTAGAAAATATCTTATATGACACGATTGGGGACTCCATCGAGCAATCTAACAACAAAATAAAAAGTCAAATTGCTCAAACACGCTTAATTCTTTACTATTCAAGATAATAATTAAAGTAGCAACTAACAATTAATAACAAACAATAAAATACGAATATAAAACTAACATTATCAAGATTAAAAAAAAAACAAATACATGAGAATGGTAAAATACAAAGAAAAAAACATAGAAAAACATAGTACAAGAAACAAGATCATAATCCATCCCTCTAAACATGAAACAAATCTTTATCTCTTACAGTCTCACCTGTAGTTGGTAAACGATCCACAAAAAAGAATACAACTTCGGAATCAAAATCGAAAAATAAATGAGCACTAGATCTTGATTTTGGGTTTTTGGAGACAAAGGGGTTTCAAAACCTAAAGAGATCTAAAAGGGTTTATGAGGTTTCAATAGTTGAAAAAAGGGTCCATGTGGACGATTTACATATAAAACCCTTAGTGCCCTCCCACACCAAACATTGGTTTTAACCTCTTCTTGTCCTATGTTTCATGCTTAGTGCAAGAGGCGTACGCCTTGAGGCACGCCTTGAACGAAGGTGTACTACTGTTAATGCTGAGGCGTAGGCTTTTTATATGTGGCTGCTGAGGCGTGAGCCTCGAGGCAGCACAGGACTGCCTCACCTTGAGGCGGGCCTCGAGGCGTAAGCCTCAAACGCCTTTTTAAACATTGGCTGGGTGGAATCCCGACTATAGCCTGACTAATCCCCGACTAGCGACTGTCGACTAGTCCCCAGGTAGCTACAAGCAAATTTTTTTTTTTTTTGCAAAGAGTCTTTGAAAGCAATTTTGTTTGGATTTTTTTACATTGGCTCAAAGTCTTGAGTCGCAAGACACAACTATGGCTCTTCCCTGTAATCATCTGTTGAGCATCTGAAAATCTCAGATAAAAACATAGACAAATAATTATTGTTTATTTGTTGATATCCATATAACCCTATAATCAAAATTAGGGTTGTTCACAGATTAAACATTATCAAACAAATATTGTGATGAATTCTTAGTTCTGAGTTTTCTGACATGGGCATGAAGCCAATACAACTGTGTTCTATTACTTATGTATTTATACCCATGCTGTGAAGTGTGAAGGTATGTATTGTTATTAACCGACTAAAATCATATACTTATTGACATTTATGCTAGTTCATATATCATATATGTTTAGGGAGGGGGGAGGGGTTAGAATAAGTTTTGACCGACTAGTCTCGAATTAGTCCCGACTAGTCCTAGTCGGTCCTTGGCCGACTAGGGCCGACTACCGACTTTGATTGCATAGATTGTACTTTGTAATTCCATCATTTACCCAACAAATCGTTTGTATGAGTGTTTTTGTACCATTATGCATCAGTTAACAACCTCAATATTTCGTGTATACAGAGCCTTATTTATAAGCAACCAAATTAACTCATGTTGTACTTTGGAAATTGCTTTCTCTAACAGATGTGGGTCCTCCTTTTATTGTCATTCCTCCACTAATTTCTTATGGAAAAAAAGTGCCTCCATAAGATTGAAATTGATTTGTTGGAATTTTTAGAACCTTGACTTTATACCCTTTTCCCACAGTTTCGCAGGATTTTTAATTCCTTTATGGTTAGTGCAATTTTGTATAAGACCCTATTCTTATGAAGTGGGACTACAACACATCACTAAAGCATCTTATTTCAAAATCCTATTAAAAAGGTTTGTTAAGTCAAACCAATCATATTTCTCCTGCAATTTTTCAGCTTTCTATGGGAGTACCATAGAGTCTCAATTTTGCACCACTTTACAGCTACATCATTCTTAAGCCTTCACAAAATTCAAAGTTCCTAATTTCAAAAATTCTTCACCACTTACAAAACACAAGAATCAAAATTGCATGCTAAATCCGCCCCCCTCGTCTTCTCCTTATACTAATAATTTGTAGAAATAATCTCTCCATCAATCTTTTATCCCAGCTTAGCTACAGCCATGTTTTCTTCACAGACTTACTACAACTTATATCCCTAGTCCTGTCCCTCCACTTAGCTATTTTGTATATAACATTTGATAAGTCTATAAAGTCTAAACTCTGATGGAAAGCAATGAGTCATCAAGTTAGGTGCTACTAAAGGTATTATTTATTTCAAAAGCACCCTAAGTTGAACACAATCACTAAGAGAAACCTATTAACAATTTTTACAACAAAATGGTGATAGAATAGTAAGAATATTACTTCAAATAACAAATATCCTTAATGTCAAGAGCCAATTAAGGACACCTAATACCCAAACGACTCATCAGGAACACAATAACAGCTCATTTGATTTCTATACTAATAGTTAAAAGAGTAAAAACTGTAATGGATGACATGATGTACATTAACCAAAGTGCCGCTTTAATGGATAATGACATGTTATATTGTCAATGGTTGTTCTCAAAATTAAGGGTTCCTTAGTTTTCTCCATCAAGATCTCTCCATTAAGATTTCCCTACCAAGAAAACTATCAGTTTTATACCACGTGCATCCAGAGTTAATCGGAATATCAGATCTCACCTTAACAGAAGGTCCCATCGCATGTTGCAACTCTTAGGTGGAATTAAAGGCAGGAAACTTTGAAAAAGTTGTGAGAACTTTAAAGTACCCTGTTAATGGTTGGGGACTTTAAGAGTTGCACTTCAAATCCTTTGTTAGCCATGTGGGACTTTAAGAGACGCTAAATTCAGAAAAGTTTTCAAGAGGAGAACTTTAAAGTTCCCCCCATATATAAACTTATCTATTTCTAAGTTCCACCAAAACAGGTGGAATTACAAAGTACACTGACTGGCGGCCGCCGGCGATCATCTCTGGCTAGCAACCAACGCTCATGAGAAAGTCCATGGATTGTGAAAGTTCATAAGAGTGTCATTTTCAAGTTCTTCAAAGAAGTGACCAGCAACTAACCACCCCCTAGCACCTCACACTCTGCTGACCACGACTCTGATCTCAATTTTCTTGTGGTGTGCACCACACATGCTATGTTTTTGGTACAAAATAAGTTTTTCCATAAACAAAAGAGTAATAGCATAAGATAAAAATTTTACGAAAACTAGACTCTTTCTAGCTAAATCCTGGAAGTTGCAAGATATAAAGCACCTTGGTTAGCAGGAGAGAGCATAATTAGATAATGGTGAAATCGATACAGGTATAACTAATATAATGCTCCTGGATATGCATGAGGTTAATAGAAATTTGCCAATTCAAATATAAAACTTGCCAACTATTAATAAAGAGAATTTCACATACAGAACAATGCTCTTTTTGTTGGATCTTGACACCAAGAATGTCAGCCGCAAGATCCCTAAGAGCCCTTCTCCGCCCTGACCTAAGTATCAGCTATACATATTAGTTGAAGAAATTGCAGGCCATTGATATTGTAGTATACCAAAAGTTAACTACAATCTGCAAAACAGATAAAAGTATACCTTAGCAAGGGCTGATATTCTGAGGTATCCCTCATGTCCTTATTTGGATGACTCAATAATAATACCTGAAATAATGTTGCAAGAATCATTCAAGCACTAAAGTTTGCAAGTCACTACAACAATAGGAACATCTAGAGTACGCAACCTTAAGATCATTATGCAAAGCATGGCCTACAAGAATTCTTCCTTTGATTAACTCATCCACTTTCTTCTGAACAGCCAAAAAATCCTTTGCTGCAGTCAATCAACAACATCAAAAAAGGAATTGGCAGTTCTATTCATATTTAGTACATTGAATGATGGTCTTCTCAAAAATGGGGGAAAAAAAACAGTGTCCACAGTGTGAACCTTTCCTCAGGTCTTTGGGGTGGATTCCACTTATTTTTGTACGGAAGTCAACAATATACTCCAATGGGCGAACATACTCATCATATACAACATTCCCCCATGTATTCACCTACATCAACACAGAATTTCTATTTGAATAAAAAGATACAACTATACAAAACTAACAAGCATTTTCTTCAACGGAAATCCAAAAAACTAGTTGATGCTCAAGACTCAAAAGCAGCATCAGCAACTGGCCAACTTCTTCCAGGTCATGATGACAAAATTTAGAACCTAAAGTTTTCAATTCTATAAACTAGCTTCATTTCATATGCATAACATTGTTTAAAAAGGTAGATTTGATGCTTGGATCACCTTGCAGTCTTGCACTAATGAGGCAATGCTCTTAGAAAATGCCCTGCACCATGTGAGGCATCAACACTGCCGAGAGAGGCTCTTGTGAGGCAATGCATGGCGTCTTAGTTGACGCCTGTTATGGAGAGAAATGAATATGCTTCGGTTATTTATACCCTCAAGAGAAGGGAAGGGGTCGTCCATGTGTACATTAAGGTTTTCAGGGATAGGGGGATTGCGGAAGACAAGATTAAGATTCAACTACGAATGGGTTGATAAATTATGAAAAAAATAAAAGATAAACAATTTCATCGATATAAGAGAAATAAATAAAATACAACTAATTAAACCTTTCTTATTCTTTAAGCAAAAATAATAATAATAAACCTAATATTAACCCTCAAGTGAGAAGTAATGCTAAATGCTTCCTCCTTTTTTTCTGCCTTTTTCTTCTTGTTCTGTTTTTCTTCTTTATTTTAACACCATAACATGTGGAAGAAAGCACTATAGAAGTTTTACCGACCTGCATCAGCCACAAGCTAGGAAAGAGTGCAATTTCTCTCCTCCTCACGGGCATGGTTACCAAGTCGGAAGTCGGGAAAAAATCGGCTTGGGGAGAAGTCGGAAAAATCAGAAAAAAGTCGAAAAGATCGGGAAAGAGCCGGGAAACAAACGGTAGAATTTTAGTACATATTTATATATGGATATTATAATAGGTTTTTTGAGCAATATATGACGGGATAAAAACGAAATTAATCGGGATTGAAACGTGAAAATCATGATTTTTTCAAACAATCGGGAAAGAGTCGCGTAGTGAACGTTTACTGAATAAGTCGTGTTTTAATCGAGACTTACTCAAAAAATCTGAGATTTTCGTAACAGAGCTCACGGGGAGAGGATTAGCGTTTATTTTCTAGGCATGATTAATTTCAGGCCTAGAAATAGGGTTGAGATTCCATGCATGCAAAAGAAGGGATCGTCTTCTACATTTTGGGTCTTTTCCTCTCTTATTAATTGTACGGACCCTCTTAAAATTTTAAAAAAATATTATTAAGCTTGCTTTCTGATGTGGCAATATTTTGCAAAAAGATACTTTACAAAATTAAATAAACACTATATTTCATCATTGATGATTCTATTTTAGAAGAGCTTATTTGGCCTTCGATTCTCTCTCTTAACCTCTCTTCTCTAATGTGGATCGCACATCACTGATCGATTGTAAAATGATTTTTTTTCATGTATCAAATGGTGTATGAGCAAATTCTCTTCTTGTTCTATCAATAAGACAATCCAAAATCCATGGCTGGAAGAGCCCAATGCAAGAAGATGAAGCTGCAGAAGCAGATCGAGCAAATCACATAGGAGGTTCAACTTGTTGATATTCAACTTCAACTGGATCATCTTCGTCGAGAAACCAAGAAGGTAAAGCATGAAAGGATGGGAGGATAGTGACATCCGTTGCCTATCGTCAATCCAAACCCTTGAATTCATCGTAAGTGAATTTTTAGGAAGATAGATGATCAATCTCTATAGAAAACATCCTGAGGGAATCTTCAATTATTGGTTGGATTTCTCCTCCCCTCATTCACAAGGAGTCTAGAGATGCTTGTGAATGTATCTGAAGAAGATTTGCAGAGGAAGACAAAGTATCCTACTCCACTGATTATATCTTGTGGGAATTTCCAATCATTGATTCGAATTCGCCTCCCCCCTTTGCTGATTGTCCCAAATAGATTCCCACTAAGGGTTCTAATCAAGAGCCACAGAGGAAGCTAAGGACATGATCGTGTGAAAGCTCAAGTAGCCGCGATGACAGTCACTAATGTGAATCTTCCTTCGGAGGAGGTCTCGTCTTCTTCATCCATAGTGGAGGAGCTAGTATCATCAAATATCAATCATGGAGGAGTCAATCATCATTGATTCCTCAATCCAACAAATTCAGATGGTGACAGGGCCTAGCATGCAAATTACTACATCCAATGAAGACATCCTCATAAAGTTCAAGCATATGAGTTTGCAGCGGTTTTGGAAGGCGATTGATATGAATCCTGAAGGATCACAGTAATTTCCGGTGGAGCATCTTACAAAGTTTCACCGTTGACTAATAACAAATTTTAAATGCAGCTAGCCTTCGTCTAGCCCTAGCCTAATAACATCAATTGATTATTGGGGCTAGATAGTAGAAGTAATTATATAACTTATATGTGATGTCTTTGAATAGTCTGTGTTACAGTCTCATATATTTTTTTCTAAAAAAAATCATATTTGCGGTTGAAATATACATAAGCCTTAGCAGTTTTCAAGGATTAACCCACAACATATTTAAATTTAGGTGTCGGTGCTACTTCCAAATTATTGTGTACTCTAGAGTCTAGATAAGTAGAGCTGGTGGTTGGATTTAATACCAACATATCAAGCCAAAAGAACCAATCTTCAAACTATATGGACAACATTGTATATTGATCTGGGATACACTGATATTTCAAAACAAGTGTCGTACCCATATCGTATACTTCTCGATACGACGGGATGGATATGTATTCGATACGGTAGGGAAGTATTGGGATTTAAAAAACAAAAAAATCAAATACGTTGGGGATACGAGACCGATACGCCTGAATACGTATGGATGGCTATGTAGCCCAAAATCTGAAAACCCGACCTGAACCTAACCGAAACTTCGTGATGGGGACATCGAGCCTCGGCCCTGGCGAGTGTACCAGCGCAGGAGGCGACATCTGAGCATGTGGTTCTAGCCATGTTGGTTGTTGTTTTTTTTTTTTTTTTTTCTGTTTTGTTATTTGGCTTGTGTACTTTTAGTCCCACCTCGATTAGTGGGCTGTTTCGTCTGTCGTTGTAAGCCTATTTATAGGCCTGTCATCTTTTCCTTCAGCATGCAATGAATAATAAAAATTTTGTTTTCCTCCACATGCGTGTTGAGAGAAACCAGGGTGAGGCGTGTGAAACCCCAAACCCAAACCCTAGGCGTGTGAAACCTTAGGTCCAGACTAGTGTGTGAAACCCTAGTTGGCCCCTCCTCTATCGTTCTTTTCCCACAGCCCCCACTGCCGCCCCTTATCTCTCTCTCTCTCTCTCTCTCTCTCTCTCTCTCTCCCGCGAGCCCCCCTCCCCCCCTTTGCCCGTTCCGGCCCCCGATCCCCACTCCCCTCCCGGCCCAATCCCCCCACCCCCCCCCCTTACCCCGCACCCCCACCACCGTCCACCGCCCTCCCTCCCCGCGCTGCAGCCCCACTTCCCCCCCCCCCCCCTTCTCCTGTGGCTGGTCCGATCCGGCCACCCCACCCTGCCCTTGGCGCCGCCGGCCCGACCTGACCCCGACCCCCTCCCTTCCTCCCGTCATTGCCGCCTGACCCGACCCCGATCCCCTCCCTCCTCTCTCTGCCGGCCACCCCGACCCCCTTCCTCCCTCATCCGGTCGGCCTGGTCCCCACCCCCTCCCGGTCCGATCCCGACCCCCCTTCCCTCATCCGATCCGACCCGATCCCCCCCTTCTCCGCGACCCAACCCGACACCACCACCCCCCCTACCCCGGTAGCCCATCCCCTCGGCATGACGGCATGGCCGATCCCGATGTTGATCACGGTCTGATCGACGACGAAGACGGATTCCTCGATATCCGGTCCCCCTTCCTCGACTTCCAGTTCAGCGCCGGCGAGAACGTGAAGGAGTACGTGGAGCGCATCACCTACCTCGTCGCCAAGGACGCAGAAGCCCGGCTGGGAATCTCGGAGAACCATCAACGGTGGCATCCCGGCGCGCCCGTACATCCCAACGTACTAGCACTCCGGGCCCTCGCTCAAGCCCCGGCCCAACCCGTGGACACCGCATCGACAACGACCCCGCCACCAGTTGAGATCCCTGAGGTCCCCCACAACCCTCAGTATGTGAGTTTCCTTTTTCCCCGGTCAATATTCGAGGGTAGCCCCAATAATCGAATCTCCTAGGTTTTATCTATAAACTGCTGTTTTTCCCATGAAATGTGAGGCGTGTGATTCTGTTTAACCTTGTTAGCTACTAGTCCTAATATTGCACGTGGAACTTTGCTAATAACCGGGTACATGTTATTTAGCCATTTAAGCATTGGAATACCGTTTGTGTGCCGGCTCGGCTTTGCTTAAAACATTCGTCACATTGATTGTTTAAATTAATTGTCCTGTTTCGGCTCGAAGCAAACTGGCGATCCTATCGCCGCTCAACGAATCTTGAAATCCCTGTTACACACACTATCCCACATCACTTCGGATATGGGTATAAATTCCATACATAACCATTTGCTTAATGATATCGTTTATATGATTTGTTTCGGGATGATGCATGTGACACTAACTTTGTATTTTGTAATGGATGATAAATGTTAATGTTTATTGCTAGCGTTTTGTAATAAACGGTGAATGTGACAATTGCGTAATGTTATTAGCGTTACTTTTATGTAGTGGTCCTAGTGGATAAATGTGACACTAGCTTTGTATTTTTTTGTTGTATTGGATGTAAATCATGTAATGAATGATGAGCATAGTCATATGACTCATATTTAATTTTCAAACTATTCATATTCTAGCACAAAAAACAAATTATATTTAAATATATATATAATAAATTACACACGTATACCTACCGTACCGCGTATCCTAATTTTTTAAAAATCCACGCATCGCAGTATTCGTATCCCCGCATCCGTATCTCCGTATCTGTATTGGTGCTTCCTAGATCTTGATTATAAACGGATTATTTATACTACTTGGTACATGATGCAGTCTAGGTTTTAGGTTAGGTTTACTATTAGGTTGAGCCCTGACAATTTTCTTCTTTGGAACTATTAAACTTTTAGATCAATAAAGCCGAATTTCCATCTTGGTATAAATCATATTTTAAGTATAGTGTTGCAAATGTCTTTGTATATATGTGTATTTGTTAGAAAGAAATTTCTTAGATGCATTAGGATTGCGTTGTAGTGTGACATATGAGTCTTCTAAATTTCGTAGTTTTTCAATCATTCCTTAGGGTCCCATTTGGGTATGCGGTTGGGCAGCCCAACAGCGCTATCAGGATTCATGAGGCTTAAATTTGTTCATACGTGTTTGGTAATCACTAAAAAGCGCATCCAGAGATCCAAAATCTCTATTCACCAAAGCACCAAATCCAAGCTTTTCCTAAAAGCACTGTTAGTAAAACATTTCGTTGAAAGCTACTACACGGCGAAACAGGGCCTATATAGAAAAAGTTGCAATCGAGGCCCTTTAAATATAATACTTAATTAGAAGACTTTTTGGAGTTATTTTTTTTCGAATCCAAAGTTATGACGAGTCTAGAAAACGAGAATATTGCGAAGTGTAATTTCAGTTGGAATGATTGATCATATATATTCTTCTTTTTATTGTGATTGTAAATTTGGCCTTTTTTCTCGAGACAAGTGGCTTGTTCATGAATCCAAATGCAAATCCATCTTTCTTCTTCCTCTATTCTTGCTCTTTTTCTTTCTCCATACCCATGCAATTATATCTTTCGAGATTTTATTTGCACAAATTTGATATCAAAGTCCATTTTCAACTTGTTTTTAAAACTCCAAGTCTTATCGCCATAGAATCACAAGAAAAATATGATCCCAATATCACTCACGTATTGAAGAAGATACTATTTTAAGAAACTATAGTGTTGCAAATGTCTGCCTGTGTATTCGTTGGATGAGAAATTTCTTCTATGCATCAAGATTGTGTTTTAGTGTGGTGCAGGAGTCTTCTAAATTTTCATAGTTTTTCCATCTTTCCTTATGGTTCCATTTGGCTATGCAGTTGGGTGGCCCAACAATGCTTTCAGGAGGCTTAAATTTGTTCCTACGTGCTTGGTAATTGCTTAGTGCATTTAGGATATCCAAAATCACTGAAGTAGTAGATCCAAGCTTTTCCCAAAAGTGCTTTTAGTAAAACATTTTGTTGAAAGCTACCGCACGGTAAAATGGGACCTATATAAGCAAAGTTGTAATTTAGGACCTTTAAATACTATACTTAATTATAAAAAGTTTTGGAGTTATTTTTTATTAGAGTCCAAAGTTATGATGAGTCTACAAAACGAGAGTTGTGAGAAGTGTAATTTTAGTTGGAATGGTTAATCAAATATATTTTTCTTCATTATATTGTGCTTGTAAATTTGGCCCTTTTTTCTCGAGACAAGTGGTTTGTTGATGGATCCAAATGCAATTTCATCTTTTTTCCTCCTCTATTCTTCTTTCTCTTTTCATTGTCCATAGTCATGCAATTAGATCCTTCAAGATTTAAATTGCACAAATTTGATATCAAAGCCCATTTTCAACTTGTTCCTATAACTCATGGCCCTATCACCATATCATAAGGGAAATATGATCCTCATATCGCTCCTATATTGCACAAGAAGGATGGATTATCAACAAAGACAAATGCATTCTTTAAATATTTAAAGCCAATTGTTAATCTTTGGTAGAAGGATGAACCAAAAGATGACGCCGAACATGATAGTTCGAGTGTTGAATCCCAATCAACAGATGTGCACAAGATCAAGAATGTTGAAGACGCACCAGAAGCAAATACGACCACTAAAAATTGTTAAAGGATGTATCAAAAGAAGACGTTGGTGTCATTAAAGAACCAAGAATTATTTAAATGTAAAATACCGTCAATGTGGATGAAGTCAACATCAATTAAATCATGGAATTGCAAACAATCTGCAAGTTGTTTATTTAAGTTAGTTGGATGAAATTGCACATTACTTTAAAGATCCATATCATCCCATTACAGAGGATCGTCAGGAGATATTCATCCAAACGGACCAAACATTATTTCACTTTTTGCAAATCGACAACCTCATTCCACTACAATAGATACAACAACTTCATCGCAAGGAAGAACCATATCAAACTCCTTCAGCCCTTTCTACTTGATCTTACAGGGAAGGTCACGCAGCATAAGCTTCTAATGTAGTTTAAGTTTACGTTGTCTTATTTTAAATCGAGTAGTAGTTTTTTTTCTTCAAAATTTTCTTTAAATTTTTAGTTAGATTGACAGGCCTAGTTTCCATCTTAGTGGGAGCCCTAGTTTAAGCATATTTTTGTTGAAAATGTCCTAGTTTGACTATAAGTTGGACTGGGAAAGTTTTAAATGTATGTGGATTGTGTTTTAGCGTGATTTATGAGTCCTTTACAATCATATAGTATTATGGTAATGTTTTCAGTGTCTTAATACTATGTATAATCGAGAAGTCATTACTTTCTCGCACATTGCTATGATGATTAGTATCTAGAGGTCTATCCACATTCCTTTAGGTAGCTGACATGGTTGAAACATCTTATCATGTCTTGCAAACACATTTCTAATGTTTACCCTTTTTCTATATTCAATACCATACGGTGTTTTTTATGTTAGTTTATGAGTTTGATTGCTCATGTATTGTATTGTGTAACTTTGGTATTGAAGTGGATTTCAATCAAGGTTCTAAAAAGCACTAGGCGCTAGTCGGCCAGTGGGGCCACCTAGCGCATAGGCGTTTGGCTTTTTTATTTAATTCTTTTTTAAAAAAGGGGTGAGCCACCGTTGAAGAAGGCTGGATCCAAGAGAATGACTGCCGCTAAGGAAGGCCGGATCAAGAGAGTGACTACCGCTAAGGAGCCCGCCTGGCCTGCCTCAGCCTGCCTAGGCGGCCACCTTGACCGGCCTAACTCCGCCTGGGAGCTTGGCCGCTTTTTTGGAGCGCCTAGGGCCTAGGCTGGACGGTGGGGGGCCTCCTAGCGCCAAGGTGGCCTGGGCCACTTTTTAGAACACTAATTTCAATTTATGTAGCCTTTAACCTTTTCTTATTTACGAAAAGTTGTAACAAAAATCATTATACTAGGAATAGTTTAGAGGATTTTAGGAGGTGTTTGTTTCTTGAGTGTAAAGCTAAGCCATGTCTATCAAAGGAGAAGATTAAGTGGTGTAACTACAATTTCAGTAATGAACAAAATTATGCATTCTTCTTGGTTTTGTTTAATTTTTGTCACGGATTCGGGCCACCCTTTTGCTCGCTTGAGCCAAGAATGCAACCCCATATATCTCCCCTCCTTCCATCTCCTTTCTCTTTTCTTTTCCAACACCCGTGTAAACATATCCTTCGAGATTTCAGTTGCACCAATACAATAATGCTTGGGAGGATGTGACTTTTTAAGATAACACCAACACAGTACAATTTGATCATCTTGCAAATGATTGAAGCAAACCGCAAAGATAAAAAGAAAAAAGTTAAAAACACAATCACAACATAACGATTTACGTGGTTCACCCCAACTTAGTCTATGTCTAGGGAGATTCCCACTGATTCAAATATGATCAATCGAAAAGGAAAACATGAAAACGAAAGGAACAATATTCCTCTTTGACTTCTACAAGAAACACACAATCTCTCTCCTCTCTGAAAAACTATTAAGTTAACCTTTACCGAGAGCACACTGAAGTCGTACGCTCAATATTGACCATACGATCAAACTTGCACAATTGACAAAAAAATATGTAAATGACAATCTCCACAAAATTCATCAAATTATTGCATATAATCCCATAACAAACTTTATGTTTAGAAATGAACCCATATCAATTTCTGGTGGTGCTTAACTCCGAAGTAGTACGAAAGGAAAAAAACAAAAAAAGTTTTCTCGTGCAACCCACTAAACTTTGGATAATAACTAGTAATAAGCTTCTCACTCTTTAGCATGTACAATCATATTATAAATAAGAGGAAGACAACTAACATACAACAAAAAAAGAACTTAGGAATTTGTGGATAAATCCTTTTTTTAATCACGTACTATAGTTAATTAAAAGTGTAACCATGTGTGAGGTCATTATTTTTAATTCATTATGCTTGATCCATACATGCACTAGAAATATTCCACTTATTAATGCCTGAAATAAGTGGTAAGTCCCCGTGAAAGTTGGAGTAGTTATATCTAACAAATTTTATCCCAACTATTTAGTACCTGCGCCTTAATCTTTCTTAGCATTAAAAGATAGCCCACTAGCAAATTTAGCTCTTACAAATTCATTCAACAATCTCAACCCACGTAGTAGATCTTTCCCTCCTATTTTCTAACCCTTCGGGACAAATCTTAAATCTAAGCCTCTTTTCTTATCGGGCCATCAAAGATCTCCATTGCAGTTCCTCGTACCATCTTATTCAATTCTCCATTTTATCTATAGTTGGTTCAACTTCTGCACTTCCTTTAACACACAGTCCTATCCCTCCCCGGCTTTACTGTGCATCCAATTGAACATTCCCATCTCAACGATGGAGTCATGCAACAATCACATCTGCATATACTGGAAGGGAAATTACCTAAAATATTTTCCTCACTAAGCAGCCACTTAGACCCCTAAAGGGGCTAGATGCCTTACACTAACAAACTTATCGGAGGAGCTTCCGTGCAACTAATACTAAGGTGCCTGATTTTCAATTGAGTTATCACCATCAGACATGCCTAAATGGAATGTAAATCTGTGATTAGATGTTTGTGATCATGTACCCCGATGTGGGTCTCTCTCTCTCTCTCTCTCTCTCTCTCTCTCTCTCTCTCTCTCTCTCTCTCTCTCTCTCTCTCTCTCTCACGCACGTACACACACACACATAGTTACATCGTGAAAGACTTCGAGCTAGCTAAGATAGAATGGGAGGGGAAATAGAGGGAAGAAGTGAAAGTGAGCACCAATGTGACCCTTCCAAGAGCGCTCTTGTTCCCCTGAGAGCTCACCCCGACCATCTCGCAGTCCATGGCCAACGCATCTGTCAAGCTGCGATGAAAATGAAAGAAAAGGGGAAGACTTGAGCATGAGATGGAGGAGGAGGAGGAGAGCCGAAAGTTGAAATCGCTTCCGGTGGATGCCTACCTGCAATCGCTGATTGTCGGCGTCAGGACGGACGGCGGAGGATCCTCCGTCTCCGAGCCCGGTCCCTCCTTGCGCTTCCTTAAGCCGGCGGCGCTTGGGGTTTCAGCGCCCGGATCAACGAGGGAGAGGTGTTTCGGGCGGCGGTGGCGTGCATTGATTTGTAGTTGCAGTTGCGCCCAGTTGGGATTGAGCCCTAATTGTTTAGGGTTAGGGTTAGGGTTAGTATTCGTCGTCGCCGCCGCTGCCGACGCTCCCCTGCTACCCATTCGATACTTCTGCTTCCAAGTTCCAACTCGCTCAGTCTCCGCGCGCTCAAATGCATACACGAAGCCCGTACGGGATGCGTAATTAATATTGCATAATTTCCCTGACGGAAAATCCTTGCCAAAAATTACCCTATAATTCAGTTTGCTATTTGTGTCTAAAGGCAACCCATATTTTGCAACATAACTGATCGTGTTAGATACCCTGACACCCCAAAACCCGAATCGTAAGGAGAGATCCATATAAAATATATAAAGCAAGTGTTAGGCGCCTCCCTTTATCGATATGAAACTAACCGGTGGATTTTCTTAACACCGGTTCAAGCGGAGCATGCGGAGCGAGGCACAATCAGAAGGGGTCGCACCCGGAGGGAGACGATAAACCTAGCTCTGATACCCTCATACCCCAAAACCCGGATCGTAAGGGGAGGTCCACAGAGAGTATATAAAGCGTGTGTTAGGTGCCCCCTTTACCGAGTAGGACTAACCAGTGGACTTCCTCAACAAATCGATTTACATATGTTTTTGTGTATGTGATTTCAAATTTTGCACGTAAACCCTAAACCCTAGTAATTGGTCCGTAAAGAACGAATACGGCCATCTTAGGATGTCAAAGTTTCAACCTTTTCACATCGAGTGTAATATATAGTAGTCGGTTTGTAAAATCCGAATCATCACAAATGTGTACAATTTTGTAGATTCGGCCCTTCACAACGAGTGTAATATATAATAATTACATCATGCAATCCGAATCGTCGCAAATGTGTACAATCTGAATCCTCATAGTAAAATTCGGTTGCTTCATACTGCATGTTTGATTTCCACTCTTCATGTTCTTAAAATTATGTTTTTTTATTGATTTTGCAGCAAAATGCCTAGGATGAAGAATCCTAATGTTGATACGGGCACAATATCAACTATGTCCTCTGTTGCACCTGATGTAACAAAAAATGATACGATTATGGTCTTCGATGCACTTGGTGTAGCAAAAATGGATACGCCTACAGCCTCTGATACACCTGGTGTAACAAAAAAAGATACGAGTATGGCCTCTGGTACACCTGGTGTAACAAAAGAAGATAAGACTACAACCTTCGATATTTCTACGGCATATAGGCGAAAACGTCACATGGTATCTGAGCGAAAACGTCGTAAAATATGTGAAATGCATGCCATTCATGAGGATCAACATAAAGAGGGGTAGCAACAACAAAAGGGGAAGCAACAGAAAGAGGGGGAGTAATAGAAGAAGGTTAATGAGAAACAAAGGGGGGGGGGGGGGGGGGGGACAAAGTGATGAGCAAAAGAAAAAGGGAGAGTAATAGAAGAAGCGTGATGAGAACCAAAAAGAGTGGGTGCACTAGAGGGAGGGGGAGCAAAAGAAATATGGGGAGCAACAAAATAAGGGTGATGAGGAGGGTGGTGAGGAGAGTGAAGAAGATTCATGAGAAAATACCCATCCCTTACTTTTGTAAGTATGAACCCTTTGGTCGTGCAAAATAAAGCACAAGCAGGATTCCACAATCCTGTAAATTTACAAGTCCCATGGTTCTTTTACACATGAATCACAGGCTCGTTTTTTTTTTTTTACAATTGAACCAAGTTAAATTATCAGGTGGGTAATGGGTTTGCCAGGTGTCACAGCCCATAGTTTTTGGGGGTAATTAGTCTAAGGCCCCTCTAACTAACCCTAAAGTTTGATAAACCGCTCTACCTTTTGGGTAGAGCATTAAGTCCCTCCCGCTCCCTTTTTTTTAAATGGTCATTTTGCCCTATAGCAGCTATACATTGAGAACAGACCGACGTACAATTTTTTTTTCAACCTATGATGTATAGTAAAATCCCGATAGTAGACCCAAAACTTTGTAGAACAATTATTCCAGAGTATATATTTGGTTGCTACAATGATTTCACAGTAACAGCTCGAATGGAGTATAAATTCAGATTAGCAGAGTATAAATTTTATTGCTATAGTGATTTCATTGTAGCAGTTCGAATGGAATATCAATTCAGGACAACGGAGTGTCAATTGAGTTGCTACAGTAAAATCAATGCAGCAGCTATGGTGCAGCTACAGTGATTTGAAAGTCACAACCGAATCGATACTCTATTGTCCAAATTGATACTCCATACTCCAAAATCACAGATTCTGTAGTATCAATTTGGGTTAGCAATGTATAAATTCGGTTGCTATAGAGTAGGGGTGGGACTTGGGCGGGTTGAAGGGTTTGCACATGCCCAACCCAACCTACATATACCTCAACCTGTTTTGCCTGTGAAACCCGGGGAAGCCCAACCCGTGCTTGCCCTTGCCCAATTTGCCAAAAAAAGAGTGAGTTTGTCGGATTGGGTGGGTTTAATTTGATCACAAAAAATAGAAATGCATAATCTCTTAGAACCAAAAAAAAAGAGGGTAAGCTATTCTATTAACCAACAATAACCACCACTACAAAAAATAAAATCAGCCACCTCTCTCTCTCTCTCTCTCTCTCTCTCTCTCTCTCTCTCTCTCTCTCTCTCTCTCTCTCTCCATTCTGGAATGGCTATGATGATGATGGATCATTAACAATAGCCCTACAAGCATGTATGCCACTGTATTTGCCTATTCGGGTTCCTCGGGATAGAAAAGATGATGCCCAAATCCGTCCAAATTGAAATCGGCTTGATCTTTTTTGTCCAAACCTGTCCAAGATTTTAACCAATTTTGCTCATGCTTATCCATTGTTCGGGTTGGGAGGGTCAGACCCGCCCAAAGTCCCACCTCCACTCCAGAGGGATTATGGAAGGGGCATTTTAGTCATTTGATACAGATTGAACGGGTCAACAAGAGTTTGACATAAAAATATCTTTTCGAGATGGATATTTTCTTAGAACCACCACAATTAGATTCCAGATACAAAACCACAATTCTCCCAAAGACTCGTCCCAAGCCAAATAAGCAGCAAACAAGACAGACTAAATCAAATCGAAGTTCGTTTTCCTGGGGACAGAAAAAGAGCTAACAGATCATTCAAGAAAATTTTCCTTTTATGGGTACAATGTAATGGAGGAGCACTTGTGCTAACAAATAATAAAAGCAATAACACATCAATCAAAGAAACAAATTTATAGGTTCCAGAGTGCAACAAAAAAGACAAACTGCAAACACAAATCCTAACCTGTATCAATCTCAGGCAAAAGTTTAAACCCCTTGGGTAAATGCGACGATGACGATGAGGACACGTACTAAACACCGGGAGCTCAAGCTCTTCAAATAACTCATCCCGGTAACCCTAGGAATTTCCTCGAGACCATAAGATCAAATCGCCTTGTTATCTAGGAGCTAAGCTACGCCGAGCAGCAACCGACTTTCTTTATGGCTGATACATCGTCCTTGGTGCCCACGTTGATGGTCTGCCCCTTGGGCAGAGCCGCAGGGTCGTCCCCGGCGTCAAGTGCCTTCCTGCTGACCACACGATAGATCTGTGTGAGCACCTCGGTGAAGGCGTTCTCCACGTTCAGCGATTCCAGCGCCGACGTCTCCATGAAGATGGTGTTTTCCCTCTCAGCAAAAGCCTTCGCGTCCTCTGTAGAGACGGCCCTCAGGTGGCGCAGGTCCGCCTTGTTCCCCACGAGCATGATCACGATGTTGGAGTCCGTGTGAACCCTGAGCTCCTTCAGCCATCTCTCCACGTTCTCGAATGTGACGTGGCGGGTGACATCGTACACGAGAAGCGCACCGACGGCTCCTCGGTAGTATGCACTTGTGATTGCGCGGTATCTTTTGAAAATCAAACAAGAAGGGATGAAATGTTAGTGCAGGAAGCTACTACGGCGCACCATGACCAGCAATCCAATGAAAAAAAAAGGGTGGCGACAAATAAATAGTCTCAGATTAGAATAATACAAAGCTTAAAGAAATTCCACAATCAATTAATAGAGTGCTGGTGAAGAGCAAGTCACTATCAGATCAAATCTGATTTGAATCCATGCAAGGATTCTTTACTGATAGCATTTTATGTAAGCACATATCAGACAGCAGGCTAGTTATATGCATGTACAAAATCGAGATATATTTCACCTGGACCACTGTTCTTGATTCCAGAGTGTCTTTTTTACACCGTCATACTTCCATATATCGTATAGACAATTTTTTTTTTTTTGCAGGAAATATAGTCAATTTTTAGATACAAATAATTATCAACATTCAACAATGGTTTCTAAAAAATAAATGAAAAGGTAAGTATGCTTGCCTTTCCATCAAATGAAGTGCCATCCCATAGATAATTGGCTGGCTTGTAGATGGTAACTATCTTCAACCCCAACTTTAAACATAGTCACCAGTACTAATCCTGCGCAATGCATGAACGGCCTTAATGCATGGCTGGCCTTGATGCCGATAGATGCATTGAATCCTACTTCTCATTGTGTTGAGAGAGAGAGGACAGAGGGGAATGGGTTCAATCATTAAAAAAAAGGTAAAAAAGGCGAGCGAGCGAGCGCACGCAAGAGGTGATCAGGATTCGATTAAGAGAGAGAGAGAGAGAGAGAGAGAGAGAGAGAGAGAGAGAGAGAGAGAGAGAGAGAGAGGTGGCTACATAGGACTTAGCTTTATAAGTATTTATAAATTTGAAGATACTACAGGCTAATGGGTTCATTCATTAAAAAAAAGGTAAAAGAGGGGAGCGAGCGAGCGAGAGCGCACGAGAGGTCATCAAGATTCGATTAAAAAATTGTGTGTGTGTGTGTGTGAGTGTGTGTGTGTGAGAGAGAGAAAGAGAGAGAGAGACGTGGCTACATAGGACTCAGCTTTATAAGTATTTATAAATTTGAAGATACTACAGGCTAATCTTAGAGCTGCCAACTTAGCTGCATGCGATTTGCTGTTGGACTAGAATCGCTTAGCAAGATATTATTCAAGTCCTATCGTATGTTACTGGAGAACTGATAATTTGTCAATGATAGCATAATAAGAGACCCTCCTCTTCAGCAAGAAGACATACTAACAGCACTCTATAGCCACCCACCCATAAATTCTCGCTACTTTTTTTTAGGGGTAAAATTAATTCACTACTTGGTTGCTACTATGGTGGTAAAATAAGGGTCATCTCATCTGTTCAAACTTGTGATGTGAATACAACTTGCAGATAGAACATCAAGGACTGCATCAACCACCGCGAGAATGTACATAAAGAAGACATCATGGTTACTATTTACTGGCTATAACAGATTAACAATGACCAACATAGTGCCTTTGATGGTTACTGGGATTTTGACCAAAAGGATTTTTTTGTCGAAATTGTTGCTGGCCAACTTCAGAACAAGAATCTTCCCTCAAAAAAGAGAAGTTGGGGTTACCTTATCATTGTGCCTCTACTTCGTAATTACCTTTCTCAGGAAAAACTTTATAATTAAACATTGGACAAACTGGTTCTACAACACACCAAGGAAACAACATTTCATTAAACATGGGCCAAACTGGTTCTACAACACTACCCCCTCTAATGTGCCAAGTCCTAATCTATTCTTCGTAGTACGGCACTTTCGTCTCACTTCATAGAGCAAACTTGGTTCACACACACTAGTGATCAATCATGCAACGGGTTTGTGTGTGCGCCTACCCGCGACAAGGTCACCAACCATTTGTGACCATTGTGATGCATCGCCTTTTTTTATGGATATGCCGTGGGCGGACAAGCTGTGACAACGTAGGGCAGCATAAGGTTCCAACGTGAACCACACTCGGGACATTGGTAGGCACCCCCCATGTGAATAGCACTCAACCCTCCAACAATCACTCTGACGTGAATTGCACTAGGCCCTCCGATAGGCACCCTTAACTAATGAATTGCATCCAACTTCGATAACAGACAATCCAAACGATGGATCACACTCAACCCCGAGTGTCGTTAATCGGCGATGAATCGTATTCAGCCCTCCAATGTAGGCACCCCAACATCAATCGCACTTAGCTCGAGCGTCATTGGCCCGCCCCGAGCACCAGCGACCCTGTCGTCCCTAGTCGCGTGCCAACGAAAAAACTCACAAAAAAATATGTTGACGTATCACAACCGTCACTGATTGCTGTGATGTCCTAGATGGAGTCGAGTATGTGATGCTGCGTCGTGATCGGGCAAATATATAGAGTGCATGTGCGCGACGCCACAAATGGGAATCTCATTCGTGACAGAGAGCGATGGGTCCCATCCTACATGCACTCGTGGCTACCATGTATTCATCCAATCAAGGTTGTCATATCGTGTATCGTATCGTGTATCGTTTTTCCTATTTTGTGTATCGTGTATCGTATCGTATCGTGTATCGTAAGATACAGTTAAATTTATATTATTATTATTATATATATATCTATAATAAATATAGAAAGTACATACTAGAATATTAAATATGAAAAGTCAAGTAGAAGAGTAAGACATTCCCTATAATTTCACATCAAACATAACATTGGCCTATACAAAAAATATGATGTATATATTTCTATAAAAAAGAAATCATATATAAGTATTAACTATGATCTATCAATATATTGTTCTCAAAATATTCGAATGGTCAATGAAGACAAAACAAAAACTCAAAAAGTAGGAAGGTCTTATTTTTCAATCTCCATCGCATCTACATCATCAATTTGATCATCACCAATAGATAATTTATCATCACTTGTTTCTTTATCTTCCTTTAATGTTTCTTGCACCTCTTATTCATATTCATTCTCATCCTTATTGTCTTATTCAAAGTCATCCACTTCTTTCCTTTAGCCTTCCTTTATAAACATAGATCCATTAGCCCCTTTACTAAGAAGTAACACACACACACACACACACACACACACACACACACACACACACACACACACACACATATATATATATATATATATAGGTAGAAATGGAATCCTATAACTATTTAAATTAGTAAAGTTGTAGATATTTGGTGCTCCAAGCTCTAGAAATTTTTTAAAAACAAATGGCATTGGGCTCTGACAACTCTAGAAAAAGATTTGTAAAACACCTATAAACTTCTAAAAAAAAATTTGTATCACTTCACTCTAGGTTAGAAAATATTCCTACGTAATTTTTTTTAACTCTAAGAGACCTATATAGTCCTGTGGGAAATTAAGAGAAAAAAAAAATCATTTTAAAAGTTTCAAAAAAAAAAACACGAATAAAAAATCATGTTTTCACCGTATCGGACCGTATCGTGTATCGTATCGTATCGTAGCGTATCGTATCGTGTATCGTACGATACAGGAGAAAAACGATACGTAAACACGATACGTATCGTTTTTCTCCTGTATCGTATCGTATCGTACGATACGTATCGTGTATCGTACGATACGTATCGTGTATCGTACGATACGTATCGTGTATCGTACGATACTAACAACAGAGCATCCAATAGATTGGGATGCATCGGAAGATTGAGATCCAGTCTGGGCATGAGACACATGAAAAATTACATATACATATACATATATAGACGCACACACATGCCATTAGTCAAGCGCGTGGCGACTATGTCCACGCCCATCCGCGACAAGATCATTGACGTCCATGATGGCTCTGATACGTCACTCTTCTTTTTCTTTTCTGTAGATGGGTATGATGCAAGGCAAGCGAGTCCATTGGGTGGTGGACGGAAGCGGAAGGAGGAAAAGGAAGAGGAAGCGGTGACCACGACACAAATCACACTCAACCCTTCAATGCAAGAACCCTCAACATGAATCACACCTGACTCAATGGCGGCATCAAGCCGATGACTCAGTCCTCTGACGAAGACACCCCTGAAGTGAATTGCACTCGTACAAATACTAGGGATAGTGAATCACACCCAACCCTCCAATGCAGGCATTCTAACCTCAATCCCACTCAATTTCAAATGCAAGCTCCACCTACTCTCTCCTTCGCCTGCTACACCAGCTTGTTGCCCCACGTCGCACCCACCTGAAAAAAGGGACACATTGAAGTTGTCACAAACTTTTGTGCTCCATCGCAGACATAGGCGCATAG